>JADWQK010001999.1:1200000-1783985 GCA_017933935.1 Sesamia nonagrioides | reverse complement strand
ATTTCTACTGCCTTGCTGAGAAACTCTTGGGATTTGCTGGTTGAATTTTGTAAATCATAATGCAGGTACTAAATGTTATTTCTATCCTTATTTAACAAGACTGTTTTTTTTTTCTCTGTTATAGGTCATAATATCGGCTGCCGGCAGAAGTTTCCACCCACCAGACAAAGTCTTGCCTGCGCTATACCACTTTGGATACCCAGTACATAAGACGGAGAGGTAATTCCGTAACACACTAACTGCAGTGGTAGTGGCTTTCATTTTAACAGTTCAACCAAATTCATTGCGTTAATAACATTGCAGAGTGGACAATCATCAGTGAAAAAAAAACAGTTCCCATAAATTTTTTTCGACAAAAAATTATACTTTAACAGACACCACATCCAACTCTTCCCACATCCCATGCTCACTCCTCCTGCTTGCAGCTGTCAATGTGTCCCTGTCCCCCCTCCACCCCACCACTGTCCTGAACCTCTCATAGTGTCCTCGTTACTGTCTGAACGGACTTAAATACAAGTTTACAACGCCAGCGAGCTGTTGCACACAGAAATATACTATTTTATTTTTTCTAGCTACCTTTCAGTTCTCGTGTTTAGATGTCTCTCTTTTTGATAGGATATCTCGAAGACGAAAGTAATAGAGGAATTTTTATCGTATATTTCTGGTACTCGTGATACATATCACAGGGAAACCATTGATAGGGCAGTCAAAGTAAAGTATGGTTATAGTGTTGTTATCCTCTTAATGATAATATTCACAAAATTCTAATATTTAACAACAAATTACAATTTTTATTTGAATACATCAAAATGCACAAATGCAACAATATACAATATAAAATATAGTTAAAGAATAAAATAATATATGTCGGAGATCGTCGGTACCATTTTAATGGAGGTTATTTGTGTAGTAGTGGGGTAAACGGCATGACGTTATTTTTGTAATGGCGGCAAGAGGACAGGGTCGTTTTGGAAAGTGGAGATGGTCGAACAGTCACTTCGGATTGAGAAGCGGACCAGGGCACTTTTCTGAGCCGAATCTGTCGATTTGCCTATTTAAATTGTGATTGTCAAGATTGGACGCTATATTTACACGTCGTGCTTTAATTCATAACTCTTTTTTTTTTTTTTTTTTAATTATAAACTAGTGCTTGACTGCAATCCCGCCTGATGGTAAGCAGTGATGCACTGTTGATGGTAAAGCGCACTAGTTTATTGCCTATTCACTCAAAAAAACTGAGTGAATATGAAGGAAGACGGCAGTTGATGAGGTGATGCAATGTTTAACCCAACAACACGACTGATGCTGCGCCAGAGGATGATCTGGAGACCCTCCACGACCAAACTCCCGACACAACAACATTAGGCACATCGTACCCGGTCACATCGCAACCCAACTGCTCAGACCCGTCTTCCGTACGGCTTCACCAGACATCATGCCGGAACACGACAAATCGCTTGGCGGCAAGACTTTGTCTGGTGGGTGGTAACTCGCCTATGAAATGGACCCTTACCACCACAGCTTGATGCTGACGACCCTATCGCTTCGCCGTCGTTGACATCGATATATGTAATTTTATTATTACTTTATTATTATTTTATTTATATAATTATATTAAAATATAACAATCTCAATATTTTGTCAAATTCTCGTGAGCCAAGGTCTAGCTTTTACCTTGGCCAGAGGCTAATATTGCCATACAACGCAGCAATGCTACTAGTCTCTTGGGTACATTACGAGACGACGGCGATACGAGGATATTTCGACGCTGTGTTTTAGTCTTTTAATAATATCAGTTAGGGCATAGGTAGTGGCACCAACACCACCCTGTCGGCCATTGCTGACAGGCCAGACTGCCCCATTCAGCGGCATTGGGTACGATCGCATGTGCTTGTTCCAGGTGCAGGTGGCAGGTTCATGAATTAGGTTTTAATATTCTATTTTGATTTTGTATTTTCTATTACTTGTTTTATTATGTTTAGATACTAAAATAGTTGTTTTAAGTCGTAATGTTACTAACAAAATATGGGGAAACCTGAAATAAACATTTTTTTTTTGTTATATATTTTTATCCTCTTAATTGATTTACTAACATTGGGTGTGTGTCTCTCGCACATCATATTAACTATAATTATGTGTATTTGTTTGTTTAACAGTTAGATAGTTTTTCAACGTCATTGAAATTTCAATTTTACAGTATCCATGGAGTTTTTTGTCCGTTGTGTGTCATATGAACTTACTACGACTTGGAATGGACAACTACATGGCTTCACCTTCCTGACACTACGATTCTCATCATTTTAAGAAGGTTCTGATCTAATTCTCAGCCAGTCAATAATATCTCTAATTTTCCTATGCTTTGACAAATTTTTGACATTTGATCTCCTCAATGACCAACAGTACGAGTTTCGCCGCAATTGGTCAACTAGGGACCTACTAGTGTATGCCACTCACTAGTGGGGCGAGGCCCTCGAGAAGAATGGGGAAGCGATTGCTGTCTCCCTTGATGTCTCGAAGGCCTTCGACCGGGTATGGCACGCTGGCTTTTTGAGTAAGCTTCCAGCGTACGGCATTTCCCCTAGCCTGACTGGCTGGGTAAAAGACTTCCTGACTGAACGGTCCCTCTGAATTGTTGTCGACGGATGCTCATCTGAGCCCATGTCGACTATTGCCGGTGTTCCTCAGGGGTCTGTTCTCTCTGCAACTCTATTCCTGCTGGTATCTATGGCCTCTATGGGTATGCAGATGACAGCACAGTTGTAAAGAGATACCTGCCGGATGCTCGGGCTAGTAGGGAATCAATCCGGTCCGAAAGAGAGACCATGGTTGAGCGAACGAGTGTTGCACTACAGGCAGTCTCCGAATGGGGCAATGCCAATCTTGTAGCATTCAATGCCGCCAAAACACAGGCGTGTCTTTTCACCGCCAAAAGGAGCCCGTTCACCTTGGCTCCTACTTTTCGAAATGTGTCCTTGGAGTGTATCGACCGGCTGCAGCTTTTGGGAGTTGAAATTTCCTCGAACCTTGACTTTGGGTGGTTCATTGAGTCCAAGGCCAGGGTGGCTGCCAGGAAACTTGGCGTTATCGCAAAGGTCCGGCGTACTTCACTACCTGGGCAGCTTCTAATGTTGTACAAAGCACAGGTCCGTTCGTATGTGGAGTACTGCAGCCACATTTGGGCTAAGTGTCACCTGGCCGCTTTGGATTCAGTGGAGAGGCGTGCGAAGAAGCTGATTGGTGACCCTGATTTAACTCGAGATGCTCTCCAAAGCCTAGAGCATAGACGTTGAGTGCCAGCCTTTCGGTGTTCTATAGGATGCATTTTGGGGACTGTGCGAGGGAATTGCATGATTTAATTCCCCCATCTCCTTTCCACCATAGGACGACCCGTCGTACGGCTAGTTTCCACCCTTACGTTGTTAACACCACTACGATCCGGACGAAGTGTTTCGCCTCCTCCTTTATAACGCGTACATCGCGGGACTGGAACAATTTGCCAGCGGCTGTGTTTCCGTCGGACTACAATTTGAGTGTCTTCAAGGATAGAGTGAGTAGGCTCTTAATAAACTAGTGCGCTTTACCATCAACGATCACGTCACTGCTTACCATCAGGCGGGATTGCGGTCAAGCGCTAGTTTATAATTTATAAAAAAAAAAAAAAATATTTGTTTGTGTGACTAGATGTTGAACATTTTATTTACGAGAATTGGTCTTCTGTGTACAAATTATGATGATACACCGTAGAATGCTTAAGCTTGGAATTGGTTCAAGCCATCAATATATGGATGACTAGCGGCCGCCAGCGACTTCGTTTGCATGGAGTTAGTTATGCTCCGCTCCTATTGGGTGCAGCATGATGTTATATAGCCTAAAGCCTTCCTAGATTAATGGGTTATCCGACGCAAAAAGAATTTCAAATCGGACAAGTAGTTCCTGAGATGATGCTGATCCATACGTCATGTTCGTGAACGGACGCCATCAGAGGGGACTAGTCATCTCTTAGCTGCCACGGCGTATTTTAATTTCTGAATTGATTTTTGTGTGTTTTCCATAATGGACGCTCTCAGCGTACAATATATTTCTGCATCGTTCTCACACGGTTGATTTCAACATGAATGATGTAATCAAATACACACATCAAAAGTGTCTAGGGATCAAGCATTTTTATGCGGATTTCTTGAGATTGAGATGTGGCTTTGTAATAAATTTATGATTTTATAAATTTATATGGATCCTTTTTGGTGCATTTCATAATTTGAATCAGGAACTGTGAATCAAATTCGAGTAAAAGATGAAAATCAGCTGTCAATATTTTCCCTATAAAAACATACAACGCATTGAAGACATTATTAGTGCTACTGTTTCCCTACTACTGATTAAAACCAACGTTATTATGGAGCGGCGACGTCATTTAAGCAGGGAAGAAATGCTCAGAGCCGTGGGAATGATAGAAGCTGGTTCCCGGCAACGTACTGTGGCTTTAGCTCTGAATACAAGTCAGAGTGTTATCAGTCGACTTTGGACACGTTACCGAAGCACTGGTACCGTGGCTGAGCGCCATGGAGGACGGTATCGCTGCACCACACGGAGACAAGACCGATACATTCAAATCTTAACTCGAAGAGCTCCAACAATAACCGCCATGATGTTAGCCGTGAGGCTTCATCACTCTTCAGGGAACTTAATTAGCGACCAAACAGTCAGAAACCGCTTGCATGAAGTGAACCTTCATTCCCGAAGACCGCTACGGGTACCACCTATAGCAATGCACAATCGTAGGATTCGATATCAATGGGCTCTTGAACACAGAAATTGGGCAGAAGAACAATGGCGTTTCGTGTGCTTTTCTGATGAGTCTCGTTTTGGTATGAGACCGGATACAAGACGTATACGACACTGGAGAACCCCTGGACGCCAACAGCGATTAAAATCCTGCCAGGAAGTCCATCCTTATAGTGGTGGAACCATCATGGTATGGGCGGGTATTTGGATCGGCGGAAGAACTGAGTTGATTTGGATCAGAGGCAACCTCAACGCTCAAATTTATGCTGAAACGATTGTATCAGACGTCATCGTTCCTCTACAAGTGCAAATCGGTCCCTTATTTCAGTTAATGCATGATAATGCACGACCGCACACCGCAAGAGTTGTAAGACAGACTCTCGCCGCAGCTAACATCAATGTCCTGCCCTGGCCTGCTCAGTCGCCAGACTTGAACCCGATTGAGCATGCATGGGATATGCTACAGAGAAGAGCTCTGCCGAATATGGAGGGTATCCAGTCGCAAGAAGACCTTTTTTGTTGTTGCAACGAACATGGGCGGCCATTCCACAGCGTGATTTGGATGAACTCATTTTGAGTATTCCAAACCGATGTTCTTGTGTTGTTAGTGTTCGCGGTAGAAACACGGATTATTAATTGTTTAAGTTACCCAATAAAATTTTAGAGAAAACTGTTATTTCAGTCTTTTTTTCGAACTTTTGTGTTAGTGGTTCAAATGTCAAATATCCCTTTATTAGGAAAATGGCAAATTTCTTTACTAATGCAAAGGTGACTTGGTTTATCGTTACTGTGACAAACGAAAACACTTTATTTGATGAATCCTTAAAGAAAATTTTAATTAATATCAATCAGGAGAAAAGTTATTGCAAAAATATATGTTGATCCCTAGACACTTTTGATGTGTGTATTTGTAACAATAGCTTGAAAATTTAAATGAGTGTCCATGGAGTTTCTTGCCCGTTATTCTCCATAGGTACCTACCCTTTGGAATGGGCGACTAGCTTCATCTTATTGACTGACCGACCTTCTGACAATTCAAAAGTGCATCTAACTGGTTTATTTGAAATAAATGCTTTGATTTGATTTGAGATTAGCGCGTCCAAACAAACAAACAAACTCTTCAGCTTTATATATTAGTATAGATACAGAATTTTCAACTTACATAATATTTCACTGTTGTAAAAGATGACATAATAATTCAAAAAACTTATATACGCTTTTAAGGCTCTCAACTCTCCTCGTCGGGCACCTCAGGCGAGCGGGCCCGGATTTGGCGGAGAGCCAGTTTGGCTTCCGCAGGGGGCGCTCTACGATGGACGCCATAATGCGCGTGCGGGCCCTTACGACAGGGGATGCTGTGGCCCGGGGTGGGGTTGTCTTGGCGGTGTCTCTAGACATCGCCAACGCCTTCAACACCCTACCCTGGAGTTGCAACAGCCTCCCTGTTGCAACTCCAGGGTAGGGTGTTGCGCATTCCGGTATCATCAGATGCCGACCTATCTCTGTCGAGTGGTCGAGGCCTATCTGACGGACAGGGCCATAATCTACCCCGGTCACGAAGGAGTATGGAACCGGCGAGAGATGTCGTTCGGTGTTCCACAGGGATCGGTCCTGGGACCGCATCTGTGGAGCATTGGGTACGACTGGGTGCTGCGCGCCGACCTCCCTACCGGCATCAGCGTAGTTTGTTACGCTGACGACACGCTAGTTCTGGCACAAGGGAGGTCGCACCAGGCGGCGGCTGACGCAGCGACCCTCGGGGTTGCGACAATCGTCAACATGACCCGGCAATTGGGACTCGAGGTGGCCCTGCAGAAGTCCGAGGCCATGTGCTTTCATGGTCCTCGAAATGCGCCACCGTCGGGTTCCCACATAACGGTAGGAGGGGTTCACAGCGGCGTCGGGTCAACGATGAAGTACCTAGGACTCGTCCTCGATAGCCGGTGGAACTCCGAGGAGCACTTCCGACATTTAGCACCCAGACTGGAACGGGCCGGGGCTGCCCTGAGGCGGCTTCTCCCCAATCTAGGGGGACCAAACGCCTCCTGCCGGAGGCTCTATGTGGGGGCCGTGCGGTCCATGGCCCTTTACGGGGCACCGGTGTGGGCGCGGTCGCTAAGGAAGCGACCAGCCCGATGCCTGACCGCGTCCCAGAGGGTTATGGTCATTCGGCTGATCCGGGGATACCGTACGGTCTCCGCTGCCTGCCTGGGCATAACTCCGCTGCCGCGAGAAATTGCGGTACGGCGGACAAAGCTCCGGCGGGGTCCCATGGCAACATGGAGAGTGCGATTGTCGCAACCCAGTGCTGGGCACGCCACAATAATGGCGGTAAGTCTCCTCTTTGAGGAGTAGCTAGAAAGGCGCCACGGTGCCCTCACCTTCCGCCTGACGCAGGTCCTCACCAGACACGGTTGTTTCGGGAGGTTCCTGTTCCGTATAAGGCGGGAGGAAACGCCAGGGTGTTACCATTGTGTGGATCGCCCTGAGGACACGGTGGAGCATACGGTGGAGGTCTGCCCGGCTTGGGTAGAGCACCGCCGTGTACTCGTAGCGGCGATCGGCGGCGATCTCTCGCGTCCGACCCTGGTCCAGGCCATGGTCCGGAGCGAGAGTGCATGGCAGGCCGTCACCTCCTTCTGTGAAGCAGTAATGCTGGCAATGGAGGAGGCGGAGCGCGTGAGGCAACGGGAATCCCAGCGCCCTCACGCCACTAGCCGCCACAGCAGACGCCCTGGTCGGGAGATGACACCAAACTCCCAGCCACCGTAGGCGCAGGCCCGCGAGCGGTGAGCAGTGGGCAGCTCGCCGCCCGGTAAGGACTAGGCCCGAGTTGACGGCGCGTCGTGTTTCACGCGCGCCTCAAAGAGATGTCAGCACATCGTGACGGGGTCCACGAAGACCGATGCCTCCTGGCTCAGGGTTGCGGGTTGGTTAAACAATAAACCGTGGCCCTGGCCGTTCCACAGGCAAGTGAAGAAACACGGGTGGGTTTTAGTCAGTAAAAGTCTGACACGCCCTTCAGCTCCGCCCAGAGCGGGAGAAGTCATTTGATGATTTCCCATCCCAACAAAAAAAAAAAAGGCTCTCAACTGTTAACGAAATTCTTATAGTTTCTCAAGCATCAAATTGCTCCCAGCTAAAATCGAAATAAGTACCTACTAAAAGTATTCCAACTTAACGCACGAAAAGTAAAAAGTAATTAGACGTATAACTTGACTGAGCAGAGTAACTATCGGGTTAAAGTCAAACTTTTAATTGACCGATTCTCCAAGTTGATCGTCTTTTGAAGGTGTCTGAATAACTTAGCGCGAGTTTTGTTGATTACTTTTCCTTCTATAATGAAATCGAAAGAAAGTTTCAAAGAAAACATAAAATTTGAATAAATCTTTTGACATACGACATTGACAAACAACTGTAATGATGAAAACAAATGGAAATAATATGAATACTTGAATCAATGAAATACATTATTACTTAGGAGATAATTGTAGACTTATACCATTACCATTTGGTTATAAAAACCAATAATTAATCTTACATGATGTGGACTTGTTGCAAAAGTAAACCTAAGGTGACTCACAAAAGGTGGGTATTTTATTTACAAGGCAGATGGGAGTAGAAACGCTACACACAGGACACCCTACAAGGACATAATACTGACCTTATTATATTTGCCTTTAGTAACAATCGACGTGCGTGTATGAACAAAACCCTAATTGCGTAAAACACGACCAATCGGAAACAAAATCAATTTAAACGATATTGCTAATACGTTGCTTCAAATATTCTAAAGATTTGTTTTTGTGGTAAAAAAAAATGATTCTATTTAGTCCATCATTCAGATTATAGAATAATATTGGATACGAATATTTTGTTTTATCAAATCAATAAAAAGTGAGAAATATAAAACGCATCAAAGATCAGAGGAAGGGGCTGGTGACGTAGCTCCTTCATAAAAAGTGTAGCAAGGAGTGACGTCACACGAGTTTTCAATGCACTGTATCGTCTTCGTTTTTTGTTTATACGAAAAAAGAAAAAATACGTGTCTAGTTTCTTTTAGAAATTTGAGTGAGGGACTTATTAGTTTTTTTTTGTAAACTACCCTATTCCTATTTTAGTATGTACCTATGTAACGTAACAAGGAAAAGTATGTAATATGTAAAGATCGTTTGGTAGTTTCTGCCTGTCAATGACAAAAGGTGTAAATTTATGTAACTGTAGGACAGAATTATTAAATGATGGGTAATTTTGTTAACCAAAATGTATGTATAATTATTATAAAGTTCAGTTAATCTCAGTGGTAGGCCATAATATCGGCTGCCGGCAGAAGTTATCACCCACCACACAAAGCCGCCAAGGGATTCGTCGTGATCCGGTATTACGTCTGGTGAAGCCGTACGGAGGACGGGTCTTAGGAGTTGTGTTGCGATGTGTGCCGGGTACGATGCCCCAAATGTTATTGTGTCAGGAGTTTGGTCCTGGAGGGTCTCCAGATCAATCTCCCTCTGGCGCAGGTTCAACATTGCATCACATCGATCAAGTGCGTCTTCTTTCCGGTTCTCTACTCAGTTTTTTTGAGTGAATAGGCTCTTCATAAACTAGCGCCCTTTATCATCAACAATTGCATCACTGCTTATTATTAGGCGTAATTGCGGTCAAACACTAGTGAAAAATTATAAAAAATAATCTTAAAATCAGCATTAAAATCTATTCAGCAAAATTGTAGTTATTCTAAACAAAGGGGTTTTAGTTTCAATATCCACGCAGTGTATCGGTGCTCTGTAGTCGAGGGGGCCAATCAAGTGCCCTTATGAATTATGTACAAACTACCCTCGTTCATCCCTAGTGGAAAACACCTTTGTTTTGTTTTGTGCCGAGCATGAAATATATAACCCGGAATCTGGTTTAGGGGTCAAAAATTGTGGCTTGGAGTTTGATTCTTGCGGAAAAAAGTGTTCTCTGGGCGGACTTTGGCCGTGTAATTAAAACTTTTATTAAAGTTTTTTATTAAATCACTTTTATAAAAAAAGCAACGTCGGATAAAAAGTAACGCTGAAAAATTACGAAGAATAAATTGTATATACATAGATAAAATATAAAAAAAAAATTTGATAGTATATTGACGTTGGCTAGCTGACGTATGACAATTTATAGTAATGTTTTATGATTCGTAAAAAATCAAGCTCTTCTAACTGCGAAGACAGACTTGACTTATGGAATGACTTCTCAGATGATTTCCAATAGTAAGAGAGAATTTTGAAGAGTGTGCGAGGGAATTGAATGACTTAATTCCCCCATCTGCGTTCCATCAACGGACGACCCGTCGTACGGCGAGTATCCTTAAGGAGCCTTACGTTGTTGATCCCACTACGATCCGGACGAAGCATTTCGTCTCGTCTTTTATACCGCGTACCTCGAATTCGCGGACTGAAACAATTTGCGAGCCGCAGTGACTACAATTTAAGCGTCTTCAAGACTAGAGTGAGTAGGTTCTTAATATTCAAGCGTGCTTTACCATCAACGACTGCATCACTGCTTACCACCAGGTGGGATTGCGGTCAAGAACTCGTTAACAATAACAAAAAAAAAGGAGAAGAAGTATATGTTACATCGACCTCAAATCAATTAGAATTTCAGCAAGTATATTACGACAATGATGATGATAAGCATTATACGTATAAGAACAGCCTACGCAGTGCGCAGTTTTAGTTCAGGTCTTTGAGAACCTATTTCTGGCGCCAAGCATGTTGCTCTAAGTGTCGGTAGTACAGGCATTTAAGACATGGTGAACTTGCTTCTGGGATGTCGACGCCTCTTCAATGCATTTGGTATTACAGCTGTCCATGTTGATGCCTCTATGACCAGTTACCACACCGGTAATTATCGCAGCATTATGTTGAGATAACATTTACGCTCAGGTCTTTAGAATCCCGTAACTAATGGGCAAAAATGGGACATTCCTACTAAGACTCCCCTCTCTGTCTATCTATCTGTCACCAGACTGTATATCATGACCGGTGATAGATAGAAAGTTGGTATTTTCGCAAATAATGTATATTGTTTCCGCTATAAACTACAAATACTAAAAACAATTTTGTATAAATAATAGTATGGAACTCTTCGAGCATTCTCGCAGTTGGCTGGTTTATTTTAACTATTTTTTATTTTCTGTGCGTGTTAAAATATAATATTTTTACTTATTTCTTTCACTTGTTATTGGGTTTATCTGCTAAATCCAATCCATACTAATATTATAAATGCGAAAGTAACTCTGTCTGTCTGTTTGTCGGTCTGTCTGTCTGTCTGTCTGTTACGCTTTCCCGCTTAAACCTCTCAACCGATTTTGATGAAATTTGGCACAGACAATCTTTGGTTCCTGAGAAAGAACATAGGCTACATTTTATCCCGGAAAAATATGATGTTCCCGAGGGAAATCTAAAAAGCGCGATATAACCGAAATCCACGCGGGCGAAGCCGCGGGCGGAAAGCTAGTAGTAATATATACTAAAAAAAAAAAGTTGCCTCACACTAGGAATTTCTCCTAGATCGTGGGTGCATTTACAAACAGATACCCCTTTATTATAAACGTTGCTTAAGGTTAACTAGTGATTAGCGAATGTTTAATCATGCATTTTTGACGTTTGCACGTCACTTAATTTTAATCGTCGTTTATGAATTAACCCCTTAAACACTATTTAATGTTTTAGGTCACATACACAAACAGCCAGTCCCGGAACAACTAAAGCACATTTTTTCAAACATACATGTGTAATAAGAGATATTAATGTTAATTCAGAGTCATGTGCACTTCTTAGTTAATAAAACGCACCGCTGCACCCGAGCGGAATTTTAATTTTAAACATTTTTCTAAAAAAACTGTGTTGCGACTGTAGCGTTGGATGTAACTTTTATTTCAAAATTCCTTTTGATGACGAAGTTGCTCAAAGGATACTTTTAGTTCTTTTATTTGCCAATTCTTTTGTATATAATGCTAATTCGATATAGTATAAATTGTGGAATGGCTTTTACGATTTTTTTTCAAATCACTGATCTGAAAATTTGAAGTCAACGCTTGAGATACTTAGCTATTTAAATGTCTTGGGTTTTTTTTATCAACCAATGACATGACCTGACATCTTAACAATATAAAATATCTACGTAAGAGTAGTCCCATGCATTACAACATACATTTAAAAAACTTTCAAAAAACTTTACAACGGTGGCATATTGGTAACGCTTGATCGCGATCTGGATGTGCTGGTCGCTGTTAGTTTTATTAGTGAAATACGCTCTAAAAGTTGCATCAATCATCGCTCTTAAAGAAAAAAAAACATGAAACCCTTATAAGGACTCTTCGTCATACGTATCTAGTCGTAGGTAGGTCTATATTATAGTACACCAAGACATTTTTGTTACTATCTTTGCATTGTGTAGATTCAATTTCTTAGTATTATATAATTGAATGGCACACGTGTGAGCATAATATACTTGCTGTAAAGCATCTATTTGTTGGGTTATTTTAATGTCTGAATTGTTGTTTTTTTTTGTGTTTTCCATAACAGACGCTCTCAGCGTACAATATATTTCTGCAACGTTCTCACACGATTGATTTCAACATGAATGATGTAATCAAATATTTGTATCAATAGCTTGATAATTTAAAAGAGTGTCCATGGAGTTTCTTGTCCGTTCTTCGCCATAGCTACCTACTCTTTTGAATGGGCGACTAGCTTCATCTTACTGACTGACCGACCTTCTGACAGTTCAAAAGTGCCTGTACTGGTGTATTTGAAATAAATGCCTTGATTTTGTTTTTTTTTTTTTTTTGACGGTCCTGTGAAGATAATTATCAAAACAAATCAAATCAAAGCATTCATTTCAAATATATCAGTTACAGGCACTTTTGAATTGCCAGAAGGTCATGTATATTATTAGGAACATGTTTCAGAACAAAAACATTAAGTATGTTTTCGGATTAAATTTGTTTTACTTTAGCTACGTAACCTATCACTGTGCCGTCCAAAACGAACTTGGCGGTATTTTTTAATTAATATTTAACTTGATTTGCCCCACTAGCACTCCCCACTTGTCCCTAAACTTTTTTTTTTTTTTCCTGACTAAAAATCACCCCGATGTCTCTTCTCTCACTTGCGCCAACTATTCTGTTTCTGATATTGTCCTACTGCAAAGTAATTAATAATTTTCTTTTTCTCCATTACCACCAAAATTTTTCTTCATGCTTTACATATTTCTTGATACAATATCGCTCTCCAAGAATCTCAATCTTTCATATCAATTTTCTCTTAAGGAATATCTTAATTTCGTCCAGTTGAGCTGGAACGCTTCTCATCTCGCCACTCCAATCCAGCGTGAGGATATTGGGGCATTGCCAGTTCGAAGACTCCCTCCTTTCTTGGGGGGAAGAGTACCATCGGTGACGGCGAGTTACCTTCGAGAACAGAGGGTGTTAGGTTCGTGGAAAAAAATTTGTTTGGTAATAGAATATCGGCAACTATTTTACACATCATGTTCAAAAAAATAAGCTAGGCAAGCTTGTACTCTAAGAAGAAAAGAAGAAAAAACTAGTGGGTCTTATTTAAAATCCAGATACGATCTTTCACGATCATATGAAGACCACGTAGATTGATGTCTGAGATGCTCTTAAGAGGAAAATACCACAGAGATTTGAGTGGACTATTCCACTCAGTGCAAGCATTTGTCAGTACTTGTGTTACTCAATTCAGGACTTGAGGATTTCAACAGTAAAGGTGTAAAGAAAGAAAATACCTTTCTTTGTGGTAAACATTACATACAAAATCTTTCTTGGTCAATTTTTCATTCGCACTCCAGCAATATGTTAAAAGGAATTGTCATTATTATACAATGAAGTTGCAAAAAGTATTATTTTCATATTATTATTTAATTCACCAATGTCTCTTTTTGGGGTTCCGTTGTCCACATCTCGGTACCCTTATAGTTTCGTCATTTCCGTGCATTCTTCTGTCCGCCCGTGTGATGAACTTTGAAGGAAAACTATAACGCCTTAGATAACTTTATTCATGCCTCTGTTACGTGTGTGATTTTTTATGTACTTCGTAGTATAGAAAATAAAAATCTTTTTTTACATGCTTTTTAACCGACTTCAAAAAGGAGGAGGTTACTCAATTCGACCGTATATATGCCTTTTTTTTATGTTTGTTCGCGCATAACTTCGTCGTTTATGAACCGATTTTGATAATTTTTCTTCTGTTGGAAAGAAGACGTTCCCAAGATGGTCCCATGATAAGGATATCAGGGTTTGATGGTGGAAGACCAGAGACAACAAGGGGAACTTTCAAAAATTGCAGCGGCGACTAGTTCATTTCTTAGCATTTTCATTAAGTATTTTAAAGCACTACTATTTAATAAAGGTCTGGAGTAGATCTGATGATGGAGCCTGGAGACAGTCGAAGGAACTCCTCAACAGTTCACAGCAGCTACCTTGTGTTTGTGCTTGAATAATTTGTATTGACAAGAACCTTACACCTAGATGGGTGGTGACTGTCATTAGGGAGCTGATGATGATGTCAAAGGTCAGTTCAGGGAACTCCTAAACGATTTACAGTAGCTACTTTGTATTTGGACTCAATTCATTTATATTAATGAGACCTTTGCACCCATTGGGTTAAAATATGGTCTGCAGTAAATTTGATGATGAAAACCATAGGCAGTTGAGGGAATACTTATGGGTAAAAATTAAAGTAAACAAAGACACCGACTTCCGAAATTAGTTATTTTTCACTTTGTAGTGGTTTTTGGAAGTCGGTTGTTTTTTTGTAAAAAAAAGTGTTTTTATTAGCTTCACTTGTATGTGTGCTTGTTTGTTTGTTTGTCCGTCTCTAAGTCTTTGGACTACGAGTGAGCGGCTCATTACTGTAAAATATCTCACCGTTTTCAATACGTTCGTCCCCTGGTTTTTTTTTTTTTTAAAGAATATCGAACTAAGAAGTTAAAAATAAATATAGTTTAAAAAACTAAAAAAAACATGCTTTTAAAGAATATCAAACAAAAAGCGCTTTGTGCCATAATTTTTGTATATTAAGCGCCTCACGCTTTTTTTTAAATTGTTTTTCACTTTTTAGTTAGATATTCTTTAAAGGCAAGTTTTTTTTAGTTTTTAAACTGTATTTTTTAAGAAATTCATTTAAATTACAAAACATGAATAATTATGAAGATTTTATAAAGGGTGACACAATGGGCGGTTTTATCCTCGTATCATGCTTCCGGAGTAGCAGATCCGCTCACAATTAAATTAGCAAGGCGCCTCTAGAAAAAAGTAATATTATTTGCCCATTTTCTGGTGAATAAATTCGTGCAATCGACCTACAAACCTTTACTGCCTATACAGTACATATTTCAAATTTAAAGCTTCTCAATATAGATTCACCTCTTCATAAACACTGGTGGTAGGGGCAAGATTTGATTTCACGTGATGCAGCGGGTGGGCGAGGGTGTCTATTTGTCTAATCCGACACCGACTCGTGGTCATACCTCCAACAGATATTTTACAACATTTCTTACTGAAGAATTCATACATACATACATGATTCATGTTTACATTATACTTATGTGCTGTATTTTTATTTATAGTAGGGATAAAAATGTCATGTGCTTTAGTTTTATAGGGCTTTAAATTCAAAAATTATTTTTGCATGAAGACTGAGAGTAGTGGAACACATTGCCTTTAACTAACTTTTTTGTTTTCTTTTTTTCGACCCATTCATCCACTCCACTGTATGCTATGTGTGTCCTCTGTCTGTCAGCTAGATAGCTGAAATTTTTACAAATGATGTATTTTGTGGTCTCTATAATTAAAAATATGAAATAATAAAAACTAAAAAAACTAAAACCCAACTACGACAAAAGACGACGCTGAAAAAGTATAAAACAAGATTTTCATGTTTGGAAAGGCGTAGTCACACGTTACATACCTATACCTACCTACCGTAGCACCGTAACAACGTGTGACTACGCCTTTCCAAACTTGAAAATTTATCTCTACCTATATAGTGAATATTGCATACTTCAGAATAGTATTGTATGACATTATTGTCAATTTACAACGAGGGCATCTTGGTAGAGTCTACTGTGTCCATTTATTTACATTAGCTATAACTACATTAGCAACTTTGTTCAGTTCAGTATTCTGAAAATCTTGTTTTATACTTTTTCAGCGTCGTTTTTTGTCGTAGTTGGGTTTTAGTTTTTTTACTTTTTATTATTTGTACTATTTTGGTGTTAGTGTATTTGTGGCGCATAATATTAACAAAAGTTAAACTGATGAACTAAAAACTAGGTACTTGACATATTACATCTACACGCACATATAACAACATAAGCCCGAAGGCATATAGTGCAGAGGACATTTTTATGGGAGCTTTAGCCAGTTATCAAACTGTTTCCGCCTTCACCGTGTGGAGTTACTCCCAGCTTATGTCGTTTTCATTAGTGCATTACATATTCTATTAATGTTCACACTGCTCTACATTGCATAAAGCGATTCACAGTTCCCGTGATCCGTGCTTTACTCTTATCGCTCATATTTAACATCATTAAAGCATTCTTGTAATTATGTACAAGCATAAAGTATTCGTGAAGCTCTTTCGCGTGAAACCAAACACGGTATATTTATTTTAATTCTATATTAACATAGAACTTTTTGTCCGCTAGAGGGCGCTATACTAAATTTGGTGACAAGCTTTATAGCTCATAACTAACAGAATATCAAGGCCCTTCTAATGATACTGCAATGGTCTTATTCTGATAAGTAGTAAAGAAGCTATGAACGAAAATATGTGAATTATATGCAATCAGCCCATGAATACAGGTAAAGTCACAAGTAAATGCTAGCAATATATATGTATTCAAAATGTACAAGTAAAGCGCTTTCAAATGATACCAAACACGGCATATTTATCTTAACTTTATTTTTTTACTCTGTATGTTTTGTCCGCTAGAGGGCGCCACATTAGATTTTGTGAAACCCCATATAGCCTGTAACCAGCGGACAATTAAGACGCTTCTAATGATAAGTATGTCATTTGTCGAATTCTGATAAGTAGTTTAGAAGTTACGAGGGAACAGATGAACATACATACATACATATATACATACATATATACATACATACATATATACATACATACATAGCCTGTCAAAATCATAACCCTCCTTTTGCTTTGCCGTAGTCGGGTAAAAAAGGAACTTTTTGAACAGATACGGAACCCTTCGTGCATGAGGCAGACTTGGCAGGTTTTTTATTATTCATTAATATCCCACTTATGGCCTGTCCAGACCTGTCAACGACCAATCTGTCACGCTTTAATGGAATTGGGCTGGACACAGTCATCTGCCGCATGTCAAACGATCAATCGATTACATCTAAGACTCAATGGATTCGTTTCGTGAGTCGGAAGTCGTTTGCATTGACAAATGACATCGCAGCAAGCTGAAATGGCGCGACGAGGTGAACTTTTTTAATAAACATTGACTCAGCTTTAATGAATAACACAAAAATTCTAGAATGTGTATTTTTTTTTTTGTCTTATTTAGGTTAAAAGTAATGCCTATTACTTAAATTAATCCAAATCAGTTACAAAAGGAATATCGGATGTTGAAAAGCCAATATTTACTCACTTACTGACCACACACAAAGAGATTAAATTACTCGGAATTTTCTCTTTCTATTCTGATAGTCAATAACATAATTTCATTTTTTACTTTACCTATATAAGTTTTATAAAGAAACATATCATGAAAATTCATCGCTTCAGTTATATTATACCTAAAAACCTACTGAAAGCACAAATGTGTGCATCTATTTAAAAAAAGATACACATTTTTTTGGCATACACTAACAGACACACAATCTACGTCCGCCGTAAGCAATTAGTAAACTTTCAGATAATTTCTTACATCACACACTTTAGATCTTTATTTTTTGTATCTTATCTTATTATCATGGCTTCACCAAAATAGCCATGCTGGTTTGCAACTGGATTTTAAAAAGTGGCACTTATCTAGTCAATGCTCACATATCCATTTAAAAAAAAAAAAAAAAGAACATCCTCCCCTCTCTACGAACGTCTAAAAAATAATTTTCCTTATAACATATAAGTTGTTCATGCATAACAAATTGTCGTATCCATAATTGTTGAGTCCCAAGTGGAAATCCTGATAATATCTGGTCGGAAAAACAAAATTTATTAACTCTGCTGCCCCTTTAACTCGGTTGGCGTGATGCCAAGACACTGAGCCTCGAAATAAGGGATGTGTTGAATAAAGATTTCGTTACAAACAATGGGGGAAGCACATTTATATGATTTATTGTTAAATAGGTTCTTTCTTGTAAAATAGGTTTCTTGTTAACTATTTATGAATAGAATAATTAATCTATAATATTCCCATTGCTAACATAAGGCTGTCTTTTTGAAAGAGAGTGGGCCATAATACACCAGAGGTGCCCTATGCGGGTTTGTGCATGTCGTATAACTTCTGATGTTTGTAACTAGAACATACTGGTTTCGTCTAGATGAGTTACCGCACCTTTATAAGAGCAGTGGAGATTTACTAATTGACACAAAGTTCAGCGCCTGTGGAGGGCGGGAGTCCAACCTGCGATCTACAGCTGATAAGTTATCACCGTTCTCACTGCTCTGAAAATAAGTCCTCTGCAACAGTTAGTGAAGGCATACAGATAACAAATTGAATACGTGGAACGTGCTCATTCTCACAATATCTGGGCACATCGCCCTTCATTCTACCATCTGAGACGTATATACCTAGAATAAGACGCAAATGTGATAAATGTATACGTATATGCTATAATAAATTATAATATTATTAATACATAGGAAGTATACAATACGAAACATTCTTAAACGGATTGCTGTTCAGTGGTGCATAAACATATATATCTTTTTATGGTATAAAGTAGTGCTTGGTCGCGATCCTGCCTGATGATAAGCAGTGATACAGTCATTGAAGCGTATTAGATTATTATGGGCCTATTCACACTAATCCTCTAGTTTTGAGGATACTTAAACTGTTATTAGACGGGAAGACAGCTGCAGGCAAATTATTCCAGTCGATTTATACACCTGCCGGTCTCCTAAGGGTTTATAGTGTGATAAGCAGATTTGGTTCAAAGCCTCGAAACTAGGCGAAGAATAGCCAGCTTGTCCGTGTTCTATAGGATGCAATTTGGAGTGTGCGCGGGAATTGGCTTGGTATAACTTTTTATAACAAGATACCTTCTGCTTTCCTGGACTTGCCTTAAAAAATGCCTTATTTAAAGCACAAATCAAATCCAAGCTTTGTTATAGTGCATATTATTCAGTAAATGATACAATTACTATTTCAATGATAAGAATAGCTGGTCGCTCTGATTAAGTCAAGACAATGTTTGTGTTCTTTCTCCGGAATTAGTTTACTGACACGTTATGATTTCATACAATTTACTTTTTTACAATGCATTAATAGGTATGTGAGCTGTCACGCCCTTTATGTCTTGGGCTTTTATTAAGGTAATAAGTTTTTACTTATTTACATTTCCATTTTAATGATATTTTATTTTTTCCGTTTTGCATGGCTGGTATTTTGGCGTGGCTAGCAGGCGTATGGTAAATAATTTTATCATTGTTGTGTTTTCTTGTGTTTATTACTGTACCTGTGTGTATGGACAGACAGCTGTGCTGCTGGGGAGTTTGTTCCGCCACTTCTTCTTCCCAGTGAAAGCAGTGGGAAATGTCGATGGGTGGGGGTTTTGGAGGACTATCTTATCTAATATTGACGTTCAATAAGTTCTGATTAAATGACTGAATAAATGACTTTTGATTTTGAACTACACGACTTACTTCCCCATCTCCGTTCCATCATCGGACGACCCGTCGTACGGCGAGTATCCACCCTTTTTTTTTTTGTTTAGGATGGTTAACCATTAAATAACCTCTTCCGGTCTGGGCGGGGCGGAAGGGCGTGTCAAACTTTTACTGACTAAAACCCACCCGTGTTCCTTCACTTGCCTGTACACCAGGACCCGGTTTCTTTTTTAACCAACCCACAACCCTGACCTAATTCGCCGTCGACTCGGGCCTGGTCCTTACCCGGCTGCGAGTTGCCCATGCTCACCGCCCGCAAGCCCGCGCCTACGGTAGCCGAGATTTCAATGTTGTTTCCCTACTAGGCGGCGGCTAGAAGCTTGAGGGCACTGGGATTCCGGCTCCTTCACGCCTCCTACTTTGGTAGCATCACTGCTTCGCAGAAGGGGGCGACGGCCTGCCATGCACTCTCGCTCCGGACCATGGCCTGGCCCAGGTTCGGACGCGAGAGATATCCACCACGAGGAAACGGCGGTGCTCTACCCAAGCCGGACAGACCTCCACCGTACGCTCCACCGTATCCTCAGGGCGATTCACGCAGTGTTAACACCCTGGCTTTTCCTCCTGCCTTATACGGAACAGAAACCTCCCGAAACAGCCGTGTCCGGTGAGACCGAATCTAGAATGTTCCAGATGGTTCCAGAAAGTTCCCGGTGAGTCTGAAACGTTCTCGCCACAATGTATTTATGTAGCCGCTATAACCTACTAAGTAATACTAAAATCAGCTTTTTTTGTGTAGTTAATTTTAAGGAGCCTTCCGTGCCTGAGTCCGACTCAAACTTTCTCGGTGTTTTTAAATTTAGTTTGTGTGGTAAGAACCAAAACGTTTTGATGCTCATAGTCTGCCTAATAAGGCAGACGAGGTATTCCAAGAATTTTCTTACTAAAGTAAGTATACTTCCAGTCAATTATAAAAGAAAATTGAAGCATTCTGCAAAAATATTAAACAAAGAGAAAATTAAAGCGAACACGAGTTTAAATTAATAGAATTTCTGTTGTATTTGCGAGTAAATTAAAATCCTTTGCGATCTGAGCTGCATGCTCTGCTTCAGAACACAATTATTCATAAAAACTCATTTATTCAGTTGTTTTTATTAGAGTTCACTGTTGTTACTCGGTTGTTAAATTGTATTCATTTTTGCGAAGTGCTAGTAGCAAAGTAGCTTTCTTTAATTATTTTTTTTTAGGTAGAATTATAAAAAAGTAGTCCTCTAAACCAGCGGTCGGCAAAGTTTTGGCAGATACGGGCCACATGACGACAAAATGAGGTAGAGGCGGGCTGCGCATTTAAATAATTTTGATAACAGGTCTATCAATTAGTATTCTTTATTACACACACAGTAATACTGCGCGGACATACATACTTTTCAAATGAGTGAAAAGAACTCTCACACTGAACACTAGATAACTCCTAAGTGATATTAAAACAAAAAACTATTCTTTTTGCATTATGCCAACGACAAATCAATAATAAATGAATATTAAATGAGGTTATAAAGAAGTCCAAGGAATATAACAAACCACTATGCTTAGCGTTTGTGGACTATGAGAAGGCCTTCGATTCGATCGAGACTTGGGCGGTGCTACAGTCTCTCCAGCGGTGCCAAACTGACTATCGATACATTGAGGTGATAAAGTTTTTGTATAAAAACGCCACCATATCAGTCAAGTCAGACTGATATGGTGAACAATCTCAACGGCGACTAACGTTTTGGGTACTTTATAATTCCTATAAATTACGTGCAAAAAGGCATAAAAACTTAAATTGTTTTTTTTAATATAAATTATAAACTAGTACTTGACCGTAATCCTGCCTGATGGTAAGCAGTGATGCAATCGTTGATGGTAAAGCGGGCTAGTTTATTAAGAGCCTATTCAATTTAGCCTTGAATACACTCAAATTGTAGTCAGACGGAAACACCGCCGCTGGCAAATTGTTCCAGTCTTTCGAGGTACGCGGTATAAAAGAGGAAGCGAAACGCTTCGTCCGGATCGTAGTGGTGTTAACAACAGGGTGGAAACTCGTCCTACGACGGGTCGTCCGATGGTGGAACGGAGATGGGGGAATTAAACCATACAATTCCCTTGCACACTCACCAAAATGCATCCTTTAGAAGATTGAACGGCTGGCTACTCTTCGCCTGTGCTCCAGGCTTTGGAGCCCGTTTCGAGTTAAATCTGGGTCGCTAATCAGCCTCTTTGCACGCCTCTCCACTGAATCCAAAGGCTGCGGCACTTCACACACGATTGGACCTGCGCTTCGTACAACATTAGAAGCTCCCTTGGCGTGAAGTACCGCTGGGACCTTTGCGATAATGTTATGTTTGATTTATTGGTATGTTTGATAGAGTGACGAGAATCGTTGATAGGATAAACAAAACGCGAGTAGCAAAATAGTAGTAAGGAAAATATATAATATGTACATATATTTCTTCTTCTTCAGCCTATAGGGCGTCAGCCCTTGGGAGAGGCCTTTGTCCACTGCTGGACAAAGGCCCCCAATGCTTTCTATAATGACCAGTTTTGTGCTGCCCACATCTGTCAGCTTCCCGTGACCTTCACCAGGTCATCGGTCCACCTGGTTGGGGGCCTCCCTACGCTGCATCTTCCGGTATCGTGGTCGTACGTGTTACCAGTGATGACATACGGAACGGAACCGTGATCGCTCACAATGGAATGCTGAATGCTCGGGGTTTCTATGCTCTCTGCGCGATCGAATCTAAAATGAGGAGATTCGCAGAAGAACCAAAGTCCGATATAGCCCTTGGAGTCACTAAAATTAAATAGCAGCGCACAATGCTCGCAGAACCGATGGCCAACGGGGCAGTAAGATTCTAGAGTGGCGTCTACGTACCGAAAAACATGAATATATGTATAAAGTATTATGTATACAACATTATTTTTTGTGTCCAGTATTTATAAGCAAAGAATCTATATACAAAATTTCATAATGATATCATGAAAAACCACAAAGTTATGAGCTTATTATCCTACTTGGATGTCCCAACAAAAATATGGTCCACGCTACGTTTGGACAGGCGAGTCGGGTGCATTGACCTGTGGCGTCAGCTGAGCGCGGAGATGCGCACACGTAAGCTACGTAGCGCACTCAGTAACCATACATTTCTAAATGCATTTGGGCGATAATACTATATGTAAAGAAAACCCTGTCCGACCCATAAGGATAATAAAGGTTAGGTAAACACTTGACCAAATATAATATAAAATTTTACATAATCATCATAGTAACAATACTAATGAATTTTGAAATAATCCTTTTTCCCGGGAATTAATTCCAATTTCCCCGAAATTTGGTAATTTTTAAAAAAGTGACAACACTGGTATTATTATAAGCGAATAGCGACGCGGCCACATTGCAGGTGCCGCGTGCCATGCCCCCCGCCGCCCGCGGAAGGGGTTGCATACCGCACATGTATTAAGTTACCTCTTTTTGCGAAATAAGATTTATTTTCTTATGGGGATTTTTTTTTAAGTTTAGTCCGTCTTTGTGGGCATTAGTAGAATCAGTTATCGATACCTAACAATACCTTCACGGATCGGACGGGGTTTTCTTTACATATTGCATAACATGGTCTAAAAATGATTGAAATAGATTCAGTTGCTTGTTTGAACAAACCATATTCAGGTTTCGTATAAAGAAAAAATAACGTTAAAAAATATCCCAAATATATTTAAAACATGTTGTAGTGTGGCTACGGAGCGCATAAATACAGTTCACAGCGGTTCATAGGTTCCGCCCCCGCCGCGCCTCTTTTGCTATTCGCGTTTTTCATCAAATGGTGATGTTATATTTACCAAAAATATAAACCAATATGAAATAATAGAAAAGTAACTTTAATTTCTACAAAATAAAGTTCAGTTTACACTAACATCTATTTATTTGTCATTGAAATAAAGTTGATATAGATATTAGATATGTTTAACTCGAAAATATAGGGTGTAGGGCACGGCACACTTTTATTAGAACGATTATACGGAAAGATCTGGGGGTGGCCTTTGCCCAGCGGTGGAACAGTATAGACAAATAAAAAAAAATAAAGGACTTGTGGAGGTATGAGGATCAGCGTGTAGGTAAAGCTCACTCATCCTCCATAGAAAAGGGAGGATCCTCCGACCAGACTGGTTGTCTGGCGGGCCACTTGCCCGCCGCCGGTTGATGTCGCGAGCTTGTATGCGTGCTAGTTGCACAGAAAACTCTAATTGCGAGATGCAGGATTCGCGTGACGTCAGTATGACGCGTTGTTCGCGTGTTGTGTTGTAGGCGCCGCTACAGACTCTAGAAAGTTACAAAAATGTGTTGGATACAAATTAATGGTGGCTAGTCGCTGAGTATACCTACATGTGTTCTTTATCTAACACATCGCAAAAACATATCTATGTATATAAAAATCAATGCCACTTTCTTTGTAATTTTATAACTCAAGAACGGACTCGCCTATCCAAACCAAATGTTTAGGCTTTGTTGCGACTAATTAGTAGATGGTTTATGTGAAGTTTGAATAAAAATGGTAGAGCGGTTCTTCATATAGCACGTTTTTTGTAACAAATGAATTCAATGGACGGTGGGTCATCATCTCATCTTCTATATACAGTATGTTAACTAACAGAGGGCGTTCCCGTTAACCCGAAGTAGTATAGCATACATACATGCTAAAAAAAAAAATTTCCATTCGAAAACAAAATGTTTTAAAATTTTAAATTGACATGTAAAAGAAACACACTGTACACGCGAACATGAAAGACGACAACGTCGCAATTTATTTATACATGACGATTACTATTTTGATTTAAAACAGGAGATTTCAAATTTATTTCCAATTAGATTTTTTTTTCGGATTTTTTTATGCTTATTTTTCTATGCTGATATTTTTATTTTAATCTATTAATGATATATATTAACGAGTTTAAGGGAACGCCCTCTGTTATTTAACATACTGTATATGAAAATCAATGCCACTTTCTTTGTAATTTTATAATCCACTAGAACTGTGTACTGTGAACTGCATCAGATTAGCAGTGAAAAATATATTGCCAAATTTAATTGAAGCTACGATCAAAACTGGTAAATCAGAAGCAGAAGTTTGTTTGATACCGCACATCCCTATGACCCCAACTGATATGCCATTTGAGTTCAAACGATTAGAATATCCTGTGCGTTTATCATTTGCTATGTCCATCAACAAAGCCCAACTTTATGCCCTGTTCGAGAGTCGGTACCCCCAGTCGTTTGTTTATACATGCTAGAAATGGAAAAACATTTTATTACTGATTAAGTTTTAAAATTGCTAGCAATTTAAAAAATATTTTATGTTTGAATAAATAATTTTGATGATCCAATAAATGTGTTTTTATTATTTCACTTTATACGTAGCGAAGCACGTATCGGGCCGCTAGTTATGTATAAAATTCATGTCAGACGTTCAGACGTACCTTATGTAGTGCTGATACAAAAAGCACCAACTAAGACAGTTTCTGACTCAATTAATTAGCGACCACCCTGAGAAAGGGTGTTACATGGTGTTGGCTTAGAGTATAGATGAGACAAGCTATAGATAAGTCTTTGGGTTATATTAACCTATTAATCCTCCGCAAGGCAATGATCACTGGGTATATTAGAGAACTAATTGTCATTTTATGTTCAATATTCCAGAAAATATTATCGAAAGAAAATACGTATATTTAGCACGGAGTAAAAGACACACAATACACCACATACATGCAGCAGAGGGCCAATTTTAAGAACGTTCACATTCTGGTCTCAACTAAACTGTCAAAAAAAACCTCCAAGTTCCCTAAATATTGATAAGTTTTTGACATTTGTTTGTCGCGGAATTGAGGCTGCGACTAGATTTTTAAAGTTGTAAAACACGATGATTGGTCTTCAGATAGCTTAAATCAAATAGAATGTTTCAAAACCGGTGTAACAAAATAACAGGAAAATTATGCACCAAAATGGCCCAGTTCAGTAAAAACTGTCAAATAAGTACTGTCTGGCCCTGATTTTCAACTGTACCTTATCTGCGTGGTGACGGATGTAAATCACTGCAACGTGATGTGTGTATGCATTTTGTTTTTGTAGCCTACATGGTATCCCACTGTTGGGTAAAGGCCTCTCTTTTTTTTCTAAACCTTTCTGCCTTGTGCTATCTCTGATCATGTTGACTCTGCAAACGTTACCATATAGGTACATTATCTTCGCCGTAGTCTACCACGACGGCGATAACCTCCGTCAGGTGTTCAAATGGGTGTCGATCTTTGGCCATATCTCATGGTGGTCATGGTGGAGAGACATAATATATAACTCAATTGAAAATCTCTTCTTAACCTTGCTTTATCCACCGTCCACTTTTGGATTTTTTTTAACAGTCACGCTTTTGAAACAGTTATTGACACAATTGTATTTAAATGTGTATTATACAGTCTTATAATAGAAAAGCTATTCCCTCTGATTTTTCCACTCTCCTCTGAATCTAGCCCATGGAAGACAAGTTTACCCATTAAGTTAGTGAATGATTACAAGATAGACTAACTCTAAATTAATGAATGACAGTTGTGTTTTGAATAGGGACTGGATTTTAATTTGTGTTACTTATATCTAAACAATGAATTTTCTTGACTTAGCATTATTCTATAACATTGAAAAAGACATTGCAAGCAAATAATTGAATGCTTTAAAAACAATCCAGCTTTGTTTTACCGATGTTGCGTTCATTTAATAGTTCCACCATTAAAGCTGCAGCAGTGTATCCATCCAATGCGCTCCACAGCCTCCATACTCAACGCCCAAGGGGATAGAAGGTGGGTTTTCAATCAACAGCGTCTTCAAATTGGAAATTTGCAGAATTGATGAGTTCAGAATTCATTAGAGCGGGGTGGTGCTGCCGTGGAACAAAACTCGATTGATTATAATTAGTAAAAGGTGTCGCTGAACGGAAGATTGTCTGAAAGTAGGATGGAGGTTAGTTAGCGAAACGGTGGCCTGGTTTTAGTACAAGGGGTTTGAGTGTCTTTTTGTTAATATCATTATGTGAAAACAGTGTGTGTGTTTAGGGGAAAAACGCGAGGCATTTAGCTCCATTGCCCCCGAACCGTCGCGAGGCGCGTTGTGGTTTATGATTCGCCTAAAATTATATGCAAAAAAGTTGAATTATTAACTGATTAGTCTCCGATTCCACTTCAGTCCAACTTATAAAACATATAGAGTTAAATTATGCGTTAACCGACATGTTTTCTCGGTTAAAAGCACTCTCATGATATAATTGCGCTGATAACCCCTGAGCACCCTATTCAACCTATTCAGGTTTAAATGCAGACATCATTTCTATGCCATACCCACTATGCGGTATGAGTGGAAGTGGGCTTTACTTCTATTATGCAAACTGTAGGTATACGGGATGACCTGTACAACGATGGACTTTCAAGAAGAACGAAAACCGTATTTAGGGTTAATTCAATAAAATAGGTGGTAGGATTGAAGGTCGTCATCAGTTATCAATCATTTATATTTGACAGTCGTTATGGATTACGCCGCGTTACGCCCAAAGTAAAATCCGCCAAAGCAAAGCCCAAACTGAAAATCGCTTTTACCAAAGGGTATCGTGTTAACCAATTACAATCAGGTCAGCAGTGATGGTCAGATATGTAGATAATCGACTCAGCTTATTACAGTCTACTGTTGGACATAGGCCTTCCCAAGCTAAGCCACAACATCCTATCCTCTGCCTTTCGCATCCGTTTTGTCCCACTCCTTAGGTCTCCGGTCCGTCTAGCTGGGTCCCGAATTACGCTTGCCAATATGCGGTCTCCACTCAGACCATTGGTAGTTCTACGAACATAATCAGCCCACTTGCAATCCATCATGAATAGGGTGGCTCAATATAGTGACTGCATCTGGTTAGTTTGGTAACGAACCCTGATAAGCTGGGAAAAGACTTGGCAAACTAATTGAGGCGTGAAAGGAAAATATAAGTAAAAGTACTTGCACGCGTGGAAGGCCTGTCCTAAAACAAAACAAAATAATCGGTCCTTTGTTATTAGCTCAGTTTTCTCGCCCGCATAAATTATGAAAGAAATAACAAATTAAGAGGAAAAAAATATGTTTTCTTCGTTATTTTAATTTCTTTTTATGTAACAGTTTTGCATGAATTGTAGAAGTCCTGTGTTTAGCGAGTCACACTTTACACAAGTTGAACCACTTGCGATTGCTTATTTCCCTGATTTATTAGAGGTTTAAAAAGTACAGTCGTCAGCATATTACTTATAGATGTGTAGCAAAATATATCGCGTTTGAGCAAAAATATGGTTTAACTGGAAGCCGTAACAAGTTGGCAAAAGTTTTTGATTTACGAGTCTTGGTGATAAATGTTGATAAATTACGTAATCAGTGTAGTGGAATGTGTTGAGAATTTGGGCTGTGATTTTCGAGAATTTCTTTAGGCCCACTTCTTAATAGTTAACGAAACGAGGGAACTACCCTCTAAACTTCTCAACGAAGATATAGGCTCGTCCGAAAGTAGTTGATCGGTTAAAACGAGTGTCGAAATACATTTTTTTAATCAATTCTTCATCATTATCAACCTGCTGGGCACAGGTCTCTCATACAGAGAAGGATTGTGCGTAATCACCACGCTTGCTCAATGCGGGTTAGCGATTGCAGACTTAAAAGCCCAGGTTTCCTCAAAATGTTTTCCTTCACCTTGTAATCAGTCATTCATTGTTGTCCAAGATATGCTTATACCTACTCAATTCTTATTTAGAATATATTATAAATAACCCACGAAAATGGTCATCGCTCAGCATAATGCTACGACACAAACAACTCAACAAGCCCCAAAACTGATCTTCAGCGACAGCCGGCGTTGACATGATGACATCATCCGGTGCCAAAGACGATATGATCTAAATACCACAATAAGAAATAAAAAAGGCAATAAATAGACCACAGCGCACAAACTGAACTAAACTACCTGATTAAGAAGAGGATAGAAGATTTATACAAGTTAATTAAGTCCAGTACCTAGAAGTGGTGATATGCGGGCGTTTTTGGGAGACTGCCTTTTGTGATTTTCATATTCAAAAAGTGCTGATTCTTTTGGATAAATTAGCTTATTTAATTTAATTGTAATTAGATTATTTTGAATAAATAACTTCTGGTTTTGATTTTAACAAGACACCTCAGATAAAATATGTCATGATGTAATATTGAATACAGCAATTTCTGACCTAGTCAATAGATGGTATTTTTTTTACTAGATCATCATCATCATCTCCGCGGTTAGTCCCGGTTGCATTCACGGCTTTCGCATTAGAGCCGGGATCCGCTTATTTTTTTACTACAGTTGGTAACATAAGGTGAAGAAAGGTCATTTCAGGATTAATTTTAACGGTCTGTTTAAATCGCTATCATTTTTTAAATAATTTAGAAGAGAAGTAATTGTTTTTATAATCTTTTGAGTGGTTTGTTAAACTAAAAGATATGATATACTAATGAATTTGCTCAGTTAATGTAAAGTAGACCTCGTAATTGTTTTATCACCCTAATGTTAAATTTTACACAGCCGCACAGACCTTCACTCTGTCCAAAGGAGTTAGCGGTAATCCATCACGCAGGCCTTTTGCTGGTTGGTAAATGTCATAATTATGTGTTTACATTTTTAGTTCCATGACATACCACTTACATCACGATGCTTTTCTTCGCCATTTTGAAAACAATCAAGTGATGAAATAATTTATATATATGAAGTGAACCCCGTCTGGGTCGAAACTACGACCCAACTCCTAAGTAGCGGCCATTATCAGAGGGCCGCGACTGGTCCAAATTGCACATGAATGTCATAAAACGAGAAGGTGAAGTTACGGTAAGGCGTTTGTAACAATAATAAGCCTTTTTTTTTACCATACTTTAGTTTTTTCGCTCGTATTTTATCATCAGGTTGAATTCTATTCCTATGTAGATCTTAGTAGCAGCTCGATGTCTAAATCTGTGTATAATTGACAGCAGTAGGTCCAAATTGTGGCTATTAGGTCACTGAGGGATGACATTTAAAGGTGGGGTAACAATCTGAAAATATTTGTAAGGCCATGTCCAGAGATCGCACAAGAGAGGTTTGGATGAAAAAAGCCTTTACATAGCAATGGGACACAATGATAGCTAAAAAAAACGATCAAGTACACTTCTTACACCCTTTGCAATTACGTATATGATTGATATTAAGTATGTGTTGTCAAAAGTGATAAAGCATTAATGGTGTCAACCGTACTTACCTACATAAGGTCAAGTAAGAACTCGTTAAACCTTCTACTTCAGTTAACCACATAAAGGATCGAAGTGAAAAGCGAACTAACTACACAAAGAAATTAGTTTTTAATCCGAGCGCAAGTTTGTGGAACTTGCACAAGACACTGGGACTGCAAGTTATTGCAAGTTCTATCGAACAAGTTTTAATCTTAGGAAGAGTGATCTATCATGGTCAACTCGGTTTTTTATGATGCTCAGGATTTATGGGGAGACGGGGATTAATTGCTTCTGAGAATTGTATTGAAAGATAACATTTGTTGCTAAAATTAGTTATTAATGATATAAAATAGTGCTTAATTGCGATCCTGCCTGATGCAAACGTTGGTGGCACAATGTACTACATAGCTATGACCATAATCAAGTTAGCTTTGAGACACTACAAATATAATTGGTCCGCGCCCCGCGGTTCCACATACATCTTCTTTTATTCTAGTTTGCAAAATTTAATCCAAATCCATTAGTAGTTTTTGGGTGAAAGAGTTACAAATATCTATACATGCATCCACCTATTCATCCATTCGTTTGTTTAAATTACATAATTTGTTAATAATGTTTCTTATTCTTTTTCAGCCTATAGATGTCCACTGCTGGACAAAGGCCTCCCCCAAGGCTTTCCACGTTGACCGGTCTTGTACTGCCCGCATCCATCGGTTTCCCGCGACCTTCACCGGGTCCTCCGGATATATTAATAATGTTTAATTAAGTATAATATAATATATTGCTATATTTGCAAAATTTTTTTGGGACATCCTCCTTGGCGTAGCGGTAGCGAAAGCGGCCGTTGCGCAAGGAGGCGCGGGTTCGATCCCCGCACAGTGCAAATATTTGTATGCATGAATATGAGTATTTTGCACTGGTCTGGTCCTGCCTCGGAATGCACGTTAAGTTGTTGGTCCCGGTTGCCATACGAACATCTAGTGGCAGTCGTTACGGGTTGTGTTGGAGCCCTCAAAAGTCTAACCATTGGTCTAACTGCAATGCTTAGATATCGGCTTTGGGTTGCGGGGGTCAGACGGCAGTCGCTTCACGGAAAATATCGAAGTTTAGTCAAAATCAGCAGTTAGACTGGTAAAAGCGGACCCAGACTCCAAAGCTGAAAAGCTACGGATGCGACTGGGATTAACGCTGAGATGATGATGATGATATAATATTTTTTTGGGTAAGTGGCCGTACTAAATATCCCACTGCCCATACTTTTGAACGGCCATAAGAACGTGGGATTATACAATGTTATTATTTTGTATATGCGAAACCCGAAACACGTGTCCGATATTTTAAAATAACACAGTGCAGAATTTCAAAAAGATATAATGAAAAACCACAAAGTTATATTATGTAACCATATAGCTAGTTAGAACAAAAGTCACCGACATAGCTCTGCGAGTCGCTAAACTTAAGTGGCAGTGGGCAGGGCACATTGCTCGTAGAACCGATGGCCGATGGGACAGTAAGCAGCGTGCGGAGGCCCCCAACAAGGTGGACCGATAAGTTGGCGAAGGTCGCGGGAAGCCGATGGATGCGGGCAGCTCAAGACCGGTCAGCGTGGAAAGCCTTGGGGGAGGCCTTTGTTCAGCAGTGGACATCTATAGGCTGAGGAAGAAGAAGATAGCTAGTTAAGTTATTAGCTGGCTATTTTATTTGGTTGCCCCAACGAAAATATGGTCAAAGCTACGCTGCGTTGGCGTCAGCTGTTACGCACGCGCAAGTACTACGATCTATCATTATTGCTCAGTAACCACTCTGCAACTATTTCTAAATGTATTTGGAAAAAAATATAACATGGTGAAAAATTTTTGGATCGATTCAATTGCTTATTCTGAACAACCTGTATTCAGGTTGTGCATAAAAAAAATTACATATGATATCATATGTAATTTTCACCTCGACATATACCAAACCAAGACACCCTACCACAAATCTAAAGTTCTACTACGAAACTAGCATTTAAAACAGGGGGCGGGCAGGAGGCAGGGTTCCCCAATAAATAACCTTCGTCGTTCCGAGCACACGGCATTCATCAGAGCAGCATTTATCTGCGTCAGGTCGCACGTTGCGCTGAAATATAGCTGTCGTCTAGTTGGGGAAATATAAATATGGATGATAAAGATTTTGGGGGAAAGAAGAATTTCTTGGTAAGTAAATTCTTCATTAGTGTGGTTTTAATTGAATGTCCCAGCGTAGGTACACAATCACATAAGCAGAATTATTGTGCCAGATTTGAGTTCTCCTATGAGTGACTTTCCTATGTAATACAAATTTATGTAGTACAAGTGAAATTAACAAAGTGGAGCCGCTTTAAATATAAACAAATCAGAAATTATTATAAAACGTCTTGATATTATAAATCTGTGAATCTAAAACGGAGATTATGGCCAAACATTTATAGACTTCGCAAACTGATAACCGTAATTCTAAAATTGTTATCGAATCCCAACCCTACAAGCAGGGTGTTCATTAATGACACTCCGAGCTGTCACTGGAAAATGACTCTGACTGGAGGAGGAGACGGCAATTCCCATGCTTTGCACAGGGTTATTTGGATAGTAATGTTAGACGATTATTAGTGAAGTTATTTATTTATTTGATCTCCAAGACATTCCAACGCATGGACCAGGGACAAATACAAGTGCACACATCGAACAAGATACCACATCATTTATAAGAGTTATTGGTAACTAGCCCACTTTTAATTGTTTTCTCAAAACACCTGGTTGGTTTATTTAAAAACTAACTGCGCTTCGCGGTTTCAACCGCGTAGATTTCGATATGTTTTTTTATATGTTCCGCTCCTATTAGTCGCAGTGTGATGTTATATTATAGCCTTCCTGGATTATAGGGCTATCCAAGGTAAAAAAAAATCAAATCGGACCAGTCGTTCCTGAGATTAGCGCGTTTAAACAAACAAACAAAGCTTTATAAATATTAGTATAGATTAAGAAAGAAAGAAAGAAAGAAAATACATTTATTTAGCACAGACTTGACACACAATACAATACATCTAGCATCGGGTAACAACAATAACACATCGGGTAGCAACAAAAAAAAAATAATAATAATAAAAAAACATAAACAAAAAAACCAAATAAGCAATAAAATAAAAAAAAAAACAAATAAAAAGTAAAAATAAAAAGAAACCGTTAAACCCTTGTGTAAAAAATAACAGCGAAGTGTGCCTCGTGGCTGCACCAAAAAGGACCAGTTCAGCAAAAATGCCAGACAACTAGTGCCAGACGCTGGTTTTCAACTGAACCTAATGTGAGGTGACAGATGTAAATCAGTTTTAAACAACAGCATAACGTGTGTATTCATACTTAAATAAAAATAAATACGTGTTACATAAATAGAAATCATTACAAGTATGTACAAAAATAGTGTGAGATTGATCAATATTACTAAAAACTAATAATAAATAAACTAAGAAAAGAAATACTGACAAACATAGGTAATGATAAGACTTTCTTTTTTACAAATTCGTTGAACAACCCAGACATAACATAGGTATAATTACGAACACAAATTAAAAAATACATTAAAGCCAATGATATAACATCAACGCAATTAAATGAAATAATAAAAAAATAAAAATAAATGTAAAATAATCAAATTGAAAAAAAAAAATAATAATAATACCAAATTGAATAGAAAAATCAAATAAAAAATAAAATCCAATGCAACACTTACCAATAGAAACACTGAAACATACTGATAGGGTACCTACACTAAATGATTGAGACATTCAGTGCGACCATGTCTAACTTCCTTTGAGCTTCTGTGAGGTACTGCCGTAAGCGTTGTCTAAAGGCGACTATGGTGTTAATTGCTGTAATTGGTGGTGGTAGGTTATTCCAAATTTTAGAAGATTAGTATACGCATTATGTATAAACAGAATTTTCGACCACGTCAGCACCAACTAAAAGTTACGAACTTTTGCAGCAACTGCTTTATGCAATTGTATTCATATCCGTGACAAAATTTAAAGCAATTCTCTCACAAAAAATCGCAATATAGCATTTTTCCTTTCTCCAATACGGGAAATATTGGACAAAGCAAAAATTTAACCTACCTAACCTAACCTCGAACAAACAACCAAATACCTCCATATTTACTGGAACGTACATTGTACAACACATTTTTACCAAGCTACAGTGAATTTTTTTCCATCACTAACCAAACCTGTCGAAAAATCCGCCGCACTAGCACACAATAAATCGGGTGCGGTCACCAGCGTCGCAACACATCAAATCAAATGCGCCCACCGGTGGACAAACAACTGTCCACATGGAATAGATATAACGTACAGAAGGCGAACTACAACAAGCAAAAATGAAAGCACCAATAGAATAGCTCTGTTTAAACAAAAGAAATTTCATTTAAATCTGTCTGAGAAATTTACAATTAATATTGTTGTTATTTGTTGTAGGATTCACGGACAAATTAAAATAAACTTCTTAAATAATACGCGATCTTCTTCTTCTTTAGCCTATAGAGGTCCACTGTTGGACAAAGGCTTTCCATGATGACCGGTCTTGTGCTGTCGGTGTGGTTGTGTCATCGGCTACCTTGTTGGGGGCCTCCCTACACTGCTTCGGTGACCGTCACTCCAGAATCTTACTGTCCCATCGGCCATACGCAATAGTTTCCACTCATACACAGCTTCTTATGTTATACAGAGCACAGGCCCGTTCGTGTGTGGAGTACGGCAGCCACATTTGGGCTGGTACGGCAAAACGCCACCTGGCAACTTTGGATTCGATGGCGAGGCGTACGAAGAAACTAATTGGCGACTCAGATTTAGTTCCGAACGGTCTCTAAAGCCTAAAGCACAGGCGAAGAGTAGCCAGCCTGTCGGTTGTTCTATAGGATGCATTTTGGAAAGTGTGCAAGGGATTTACATGACTTAATTCCCCCAACTCTGTTGCATCATCAGACCACCCGTCGTACGGCGAGTATCCATCCTAACGTTGTTGACACGACTACGTTTCGTCTCGTCTTTTATACCACGTACATCGAGGGACTGGAGTAATTTAAGTGTTTTCAAGTCTTAAGTGGATATTCTGTTATAGTACATTACGATATTAGTGCGTAATGATGGTTACAACATGCGAGGCGGAATTTCAGCCCGAGCCGAAGGCGAGGGTGTAATTGAGCCGAGCATGTTATAACCAATACGCACGTATATCGTACGACATTTTTTAACACACTTGCGAGGAAACAGAAAAAAGATATTCAGAATACAAGTACAAAGAAAAGAAAATTTGAGAAAAATGGCGCGAGGTTTATTTTCTGCCGTAGCTGCGTGAAAATGTTGGCAAAGATGCTAGAGCATGCAGTCAAGTTTTTAAATTACCGAATAAACTGTTTTTTTTTTTACAAATACTCATTTAAATACAAACAAATACAAATTTGTTTATTTCAAATAGGACATCAGTTATTTTAAATAAACTCAATCTGTGAATGCACACTGTTGCTTTCCCGCCATTAGTATTATTATTTGCCATTTCAAATATGGAACAGCGCGCTGCTCACTGGCTAGAGCCACGCGGCGGCGATCAGTTCCATAATTATTTGAAATGACAAATAATGCTGTTATGGAATTTGTATGGACTATAACTTAACTATTTGCTTTGATAACACACGCGTTTGTTATGGCCCGCTTTACATATTTAAAACCGGTGGGATTACATCAGCTTTACGAGCAAGGGTGTTAAAAATAAACTAACGTGCTTCACCATCAAAGATTGCATCACTGCCTAACATCAGGCAGGATTGCGGTCAAGCACTAATTTATAATTATAAAAAAATGTAATGAACGCTCAAAACTGTACTTACTACGGTGAGCAACAGTATTTATCTGAGAAAAGAATTGCTTGAATTGCTCTGGATTTACGGAGCTGGCCTGGCTTTTGGTTAAACTTGCATGAGGTATTCACGGTGTCATCGTCGGGTTCCCACATACATATGGAGGAGTTCACATCGGAGTGGGGTCGACGATGAAATTCCTGGGACTCGTCATCAACAGCCGGTGGAACTTCGAAGAGTAGTTCCGACGTTTGAGCGGCGAGCAGTGGGCAGCTCGCCGCTCGGTAAAGACCGTCAAAGTTTAAATGTGATTAGAAAAGTACAACAGAGCACATCAGTCAGTCGCGTTCTCCAAAGTTATTCGACTTTATTAAAGGACTAGCTTTCCGCCCGCGGCTTCGCCCGCGTGGAATTCGGTTAAATCGCGCTTTTTAGATTCCCCTTGGGAACATCATTTTTTTTTTCAATAAAAGGTAACCTATGTCCTTTCTCAGAGTCTAAAGATTGTCTGTGCCAAATTTCATCAAAATCGGTTGAGAGGTTGAGGTTGAAGCGGGAAAGCGTAACAGACAGACAGACAGAGTTACTTTCGCATTTATAATATGAATGAATAAGAAAAGCGAGACAGCTCCGATACAAGTACTTTTGTAACTTACTAGAGCTGCCGCAATTTATGTATGACATAATGATTAAAAGGAAATATTTTGAATAAAATTGTCACAGTCTAGTGCAGAACGTGTGCTACATACAACGAACGTACCTTCGTGCGCCTGTATTTGCTCGTTACATGGAGTCGTCCTTCTGTATTTATGTATGCTATGGTACCGTCCATATATATAGCATCAGGTATACACGGTTTGTAGAATCCAAATAACGTTATCGACATAATTATTGCGATGACGGGGCTCGTGGCCGATTCCTATGTTATTTTTAATGTGAAAACTTAGTACATCATCATCAACCTTATTATCGTCCCACTGCTGAGCACAGGTCTCCTCTCTTACAGAGAAGGAATGAGCGTAATCACCACGCTTGCTCAATGCGGGTTGGCGATTTCAGACTTAAAGTCTAGGTTTCCTCAAGATTGGGTCAGGGTTGCGGGTTGGTTAAACAAGAAACCGTGGCCCTGGCCGTCGCACAGGCAAGTGAAGAAACACGGGTGGGTTTTAGTCAGTAAAAGTCTGACACACCCTTCTGCTCTACCCAGAGCGGGAGAAGTCATTTGATGATTACCCAACCCAAAAAAAAAAAATGGTTCCTCAAGATGTTTTCCTTCACCTTGTAATCAGTCTTTGGTGTCCAAGATATACTTAGAAAGAAAAGTTAGTAAGTATTTACATCATTTAAGTTATTGCATCCATGTTGATATACTATAAAGTAAATCGTACCGAGGAAATACGGAATATAGATATTGCTTAGAAGTTATAAATCGTTTCCTACTTCCAACCGTTACATAATATGTATTTTTACTATAAATCAAGCTGGAAATCGTACAAAATCGTTGAAAAAGCCGTAAAAATTACAAAATAACTTTGTTGTGAAAATTATGGAAAAATCTGAAATGCTTTACACATAACACATGCTCGGTTGGCGGTAATACAGGCGTCCTCTAGGTTGGGGGTAATCTATCGCAGTGAAGGTTGCTAGATACCCAGGTCTTCGTTTTAATTTGGTTCTAGGTGTGTCCTGTCGGTTTGCTGTTTTCCTTCGCCGTTTTTAGCTAGAGCTATGGTGGTGGTGGTCGAACCTACGACCCTCACGCAGTAGCTCGAACAGCAGGAAATACTCTCTTTCTGCAGTAAGTGTCTAAGTAGGTACTTTTTTATTCCAACTTCTAATTATTGAATAATGAGAATTTTTAATCTATTGACTTTTGAATGACACTGTGTTGACTGCATAAAAATATAATCCAACCAAAAACATTCTGTAAAAAAATGCCAAGCCTCGCTGGAGCTGCTGGTTTATCTCTAAAAAGTAATGAAATCTAGACAAAGCCGTGCCAAGTTGAAGGTTCCTTATTGCGATTTCTTCAATATTATTATAGTTAATATTGTGTGACTTGGCCGTTGAACATTATACGTTAATGCGATTTTGTTAACACGTAATGTTATATCTGTTATAACTACCTATGTTTGTTATGTGAGAATAATTAACCCATACTGGTATTTGTAATTGGACTTAAGACATTGTGCAACACATGTATTAATCATTGACAATGATGACTTCTGTTCTTTTTGGAGAGTCAAATCGACCACCTATCTAATATAAAATATACGTATAGACGGATTTCTATGAATGATTAGTCCATCTGTACTGATAATGACTTTTTTGCTGTTCGTTTCCGGCTCGTCTATACATAAGTATTTTTGAAATGCGCAACTTTATCAAGCCCTGGTTATTGAATCAACGTTTTCCAAGTGGCAATTTTCCATGGTCAACGGGTAGCGGTTCTGGCGACAGATTGGTGCAATGGTGTCATGGAGCATCTGAATTTGTAGCCTTGTATACCCTTCAACGGCCAAGTCACACAATATTAACTATAATAATATTGAAGAAATCGCAATAAGGAACCTTCAACTTGGCACGGCTTTGTCTAGATTTCATTACTTTTTAGAGATAAACCAGCAGCTCCAGCGAGGCTTGGCATTTTTTTACAGAATGTTTATGGTTGGATTTCACTTCTTTTTGTAGAAGCGTATTATATTGATTTTATTATTTAACACAGTTTTTTTTTGTTTTTCTTTTTAGAAGTAGTTATTACATATCTTCCTTTTCTTTTTTCCGGTTCTGATTCTTGTACAGTAGCAATAGTTTTATGTATTGCCCGTTCGCGTGGCGTGCGTGGTTGTATTCAGTGATCGCTGAAGCTTGAGTTTTTATACTCTGGAAGTCAACATTTATGTTTACTTCTTCAATCAATATGTGGTGCGCCCAATGAAAATTTTATACTCGTGAAAGCGCCATATAGGCTTGGCTACGAGAGAATATGGAGGTGCCAATGTCCATTTTTTAGAGTTAGAACTTGGCTCTTGTGAAATGTTAGGTCATACGCCACACAGATTGGGAATTGTTGTCTGTACAAGCATGCCCGGGGTATGATCTCAAATTATAACTTACATAATAAGTAATAATTCGTGAATCAAATTATAAGCAAATTTTACTAACAATTGTTTAGGCTTTATTTGGTCTTCCGGGTCCCACCTCATTTGTACTAGCCTGTCAAACCATTAACTAAACCAAATATCAATGTTTCTCTTAAGCATTACTTTAGCTCCCTGTTCAATGCTTATAGTTTCTTCCAGTCCAGCAGTCACCGTCGCATCATCCTCATATTTTTGTTAACAAGCCCGGGCTTTTGTTATCATACATTTTGATCAATCCAAGAAATTTTTAGCAATTAACTTTATCTCGGATTGCGGGACTGCTTTGAATATAGTATTATGCATACGGATATTTCTCGACGGTAGTAAACAAACAGTACCTTTTGGTACGTCCCTCAAACATTGTGTTACATATTTCCAATAAACATTCCTTCATTATAATGCGAGAGCAGAGGTATCCAATCGGTTAGGCAGTATATCTCTGTCTGATTGAGTTGTCAATCCTACTTTGGTTCTTTTTGACATCTCAACAAACTTAGAATCATCCAGCATTCTAATAAACAAAGTAAGATCATTGTAAAAAAAAAAATCAGTACAAAAGATTGGAATTTTATTTATTTTAATAATTATAAACTAGTGCTTAACTTCAGTCGCGCCTGATGGCAAGCAGTGATGCAATCGTTGATGGTAAAGCGCGCTAGTTTATTAAGAGCCTATTCACTTAAAAAAACTGAGTGAATAGAAAGGAAGACGGCAGTTGAGCGAGGTGGTGTAATGTTAAACCCAATAACACGACCAACGATGCTGCGCCAAAGGGAGATTGATCTAGAGACCCTCCACGACCAAAATCCCGAAACAACAACATTTCACGCATCGTACCCGGCATAAATCGCATCACAACTGCTCAAACTCGTCCTCCGTACGGCTTCACCAGTCATTATGCCGGAACACGACGAATCGCTTGGCGGCAAGACTTTGTCTGGTGGGTGGTAACTTCTGCCGGCGGCGGATGGCAAGACCTACCACCTTTCTAAGAGGATTAGTTTTTTAAACGGCGACTTTTCTCTGACGTCACCCTAATTACGTAACACACTCTTGATGTTAACTGAAATCATTTTGAAGTATATTGCTAATCCATTGCTCCATATGTTTAAAAAATGAGTGCTCAAAAACGTTAATAACGCAATGAATGTTGTTGATCTGTCAAAATGAAACCCATTGCTACTGATGGCGTTTTACGTAATTACACTACTGGTTTGAGTTGCAAAAGATCCCCAAGCACTAAAATATGTTTTTTTCCAAACCAACCATCTTCTAGATCAGAAGAATCAAACACTTTGCATAAACGAAGATTTATGTAGGATAATTAGATATCATAGACAATTCACCTATAATAAATAGTTCGATAGTTTTTAAGGTTGTCCTTAAGCGGGTATCACCGCCACTCGTAAGTCCAATGCACTATAAGTTGAAGCTTTCTAAATACTTATGATTATGGTACTCTAACTTGCGCTTGACCGCAATCCCGTCTGATGGTAAGCAGAGCAGTGATGCGGTCGTTGATGGTAAAGCGCGCTAGTTTATTAAGAGCCTATTCCCTTTAGCCTTGAAGACACTCAAATTGTAGTGTGACGGAAACACCGCCGCTGGCAAATTATATAAATACTAAATACTACTAAATTTAGCTGAAGATTTACAAACTTCATTGGACCTTATATCTATAATAAGATAAATAAAGCAATCAATATCTACCCTTTAACGAAAACTCAATGTAAGGAAAATGTTACAAAATACTTACAAAAACTTAATTACGAAGAGACTGAGTTAATACTACATATACCACAGTGATTGACTATTTACCACATACACACACCCTCTTACATTCATACACACATAATCATATCACACAAATAGAGGACACACGTACTGTTCAGTGCTTATTCATAATTTAATCTAATTTTAAGTTAATTTATTATTTATGGTAAATTACAAAAATATTAATTTTATTTGGTATGATGTTATTTTATTTCATTTCATTAAATTTGATTCATTTATTCTATTTTTGAACATCTAAATTTACAAAGTGTTGACTGTACTCAATGGCTACCTACATATATCTAGTGTCTACTTTTTAAGGGATTGGGCATTGATAACTGAAACACAGGCTTTTGCCTAGTTCGGTTACAGATATGTAATCCGATTGTAACAATAAATTATAGCCTTTAATATATTTTGTGTAACAATGTAAATAATTTCTGAATAAACGTTATTATTATTATATAATTGTTCCAGTCGGTAAAGAGGGAGCAAAACGCATCGTCGTTGAATTAAATCATGCAATTCCCTTGCACACTGATAGAGCAGTGGTGGACTAGTAGTATCGTCCGCGATTTACAAGTTGTAGGCCGTAGGTTAGAACCCTATCAGGTGCTTTAATTTGTGTAAATTATTTCATCACTACTGCTCTCAAAACCGTGCAGTGAAGGAAAACTTCGTGAGACAACCGGCATGTTTTAGAAGCAAAAACTCCGAAGGCATGTGACATTTATCAACCCGCACTGTGCCCGCCTGGGCTGCAGTGGGCCGTAATCTACACGGGTAGATTACGGCCTCTATCTCATCGAGAGGAGGCTTGTGTCCTAGGAGTGGGAATATTTTAGGCTGATTATATATTCCTGATTTCTGTCTCAATATGTCAAAAATGCATCTAATTTCTCTATATTTATGAAAAAAAAAGAAAAGTGTGTTTGTTCCGCTTTCACGCCGTAACTACTTCTTTGAAATTTTGTAGACACAAAGATAGATGTCCAGATTAAATAATAGAGTAGTTTTTATCCCGGAAGAATCGATATTCCCAAGGAAAATCTAAAAAGCGATGTAACCTACCTAAAGCTAGCGGATTATATTTTGACCAAATTTTGAGTGAAATTTATTTTAGGGTAATTTGTTCATTTCATTTGTGTAATGTTTATGTTCGAGTTGAAAAGTTAGTAGTACTTAGTAATCATTCGACTATTTCTTCGTGTAAACTAAAAAGTATAAAAGCCAGTCTAGTCTTATCCACAGTTTTTATCAAAGCAGAAGGGGAGGCATTTCCAGCAGTGGGGCGCTCTAAGCTAGATTAAATTAGAAGATATATGTGTCCCACTACTCTGGATTTTTGCAATGACAGTCATTTTTTTTATGTAGCAATAGTAGATTTGATTATAGATTACTGAACGAGGAACATTTCTTCCTTCTGATCTAATTCAAAGGTTACTGCAGACCATAATTTTTGCCCATATAGGTGCAAAGTTCTCATCAATATAAATGAATTAATTCCAAACACAACGTAGCTACTGTAAACCGTTAGGAATACCCTAACTGCCCTTCGTCTTCGTCATAAGATCTCTAATGACAATCCCAATTTATCTAGGTATAAAGCTCTTATCAATACAAATTAATCAGGCACAAACACAAGGTAGCTGCTGTGAATCGCTGAGGAGTTCCTTCGTTTGTCTCTCGACTCCATCATCAAATCTACTTCAGATCTTCATTATAACCCATATGGGTGCAAAGTCCTCATGAATATAAATGATATAAGTCCAAACACAAAGTAACTACTGTAAACCGTTGAGGAGTACGCGGGACTGACCTTTGTCTTCATCATCAGAGCCTTTATGACAGTCACAACCCATCGAGGTGTAAAGTTCTCATCAATACAAATTAATTAAACGTAAACACAAGGTAGCTGCTGTGAATCGTTGAGGAGTTCTCACGACTGTCTCCCAGCTTCATCATCAGATCTACTCCGTACCTTTATTAAATTGTAGTGTTTTCTAATACTTATTGAAAATACTTAGAAATGCACTAGTCACCCCTACGATTTTTGAAAGTTACCCTTGATTTCTCTGGTCTTCCATCATCAGATCTTGACCTGGTAACTATTGGACCACCTGGAAAGTATACCCTTTCAAACAAAAAGAAATTTGAAAATCGATCCAGGTGTCTTAGGGCAATCGGTGAGCACACCTACATAAAACAAAAGATTACGACGAATTGAGAACCCGCTCCTTTTTTTGAAGTCAGTTGATGAAGCGGCCCACCAAGTTGAATATTTTATTGACGGTGGTACGTCAATCTCTACTAGTTTGGTTGGGCTCTTCTGCTTTCTAATCAAGGTCACCAGGTACTTCAGATCTTCGATTATTCTAGTTTTTATATTTTTCCCTTTATGTGACCATTAAACCCTGGCTGTGTACCAAATTTCAGCTCTCTGAGTTTATGGGAAGTACTACTTCTATTTTGATGATCATGAGTGAGTGAGTGTCGAAAACACGGAAATTTACTTTCGCTTAACCTCGGAACTGGATGAGCTACAGACTTGAAATTTTGGATTTGAAGTGTGTTAATACAGCTTACTGGATGACCAAAATTTCAGCCTTCTGGTACTATCCAGAGGTTCTTAATTAGGGGCCTGAAAATGCAGCGAAATGGTTCGGGTAAAGATGGTACGGCAGTGTTTGCTTCGCGCTCGACTTGGCGAGGGCACTGCCGTGCCCTCAGATTGACGTCATTGAAAAATGAGTTGAGTTAGGAAAATGAGTGAATGGCATTCAGCGGCAGAATGGATAGATAACTGGAAACCAAATTATATTAGTCAGAGAAGCAAGCGTGTGTTGCTAAATATAGCTTTAGAAGTTTGGACATGTTGCCTTTACAGCCTTATGAAGGAGCTGACCGCTCATAAACCATGTTCTTTTATATAATATACTATGAATTACAGTATTTTTGTTCAACTTGGTAGTAACCAAGTATATAAACAATGTGGTAGGTATGTGTACGTGAAGACGAGTAGTGTTAGTACACAACAACGACACACACACACTTCCAACTTCGTCATTGTTTCGGACAGTTCCGAGAGCTCCTGTCCTTTGCACATATATTTACTACGTGTTTGTTCACTTAATAAACACAAGTAAGGCAAGTGTCGATGTCGCTTCGAAAAATGAGTAAATTTGTTACTTATATTTTCCAAACGAAGCAAAAAGTACATTTTTCTCCGAAATCCTTTAAAATTAATCACAAAAATAAAATCTGTAGGACTTTAAATTGCGGGACAATCAATTAAAAGTGAGGTCTGCACCTGCGCTTGACTCCGGACAGCCGGACAGTTTCGGACACGGGAGAGTCCGGCCGGACACCGGCCAGAGCCGCTCAAAAAATAATCACTCACGCGGGACAATTAATAACTTGTATGTAGGGCTATGAAAAAGTCTAGTGGTGTAAGTTATAGGCAACAGCGGTTTATCTGTACTGCATGATTATTTAAATAATCATCACAAAGTGTAGTGAAGACTATTGCTTTGTATCTATTTAATGGAAAAAGTACAGAATTAATTTTATAGTTGAGTGGATTAAAACCATAATCCAACTTTAATTAGGTAAAAATAATTATTTAGAATTATATTCCAAATATGTAAGTTTGTGCAATCTTAAAGCAGAAACTATGTTGGTATAACTTCATAGAGATATAATATGCGAGATAGAGAATTGACCGATAAGATGATGTTTGGTAGGACCTGACATGTCAATAATTGATTCTATTGATTTTACTTAATACCTACATTATATATAACTACATATTATAGATGCGATAAAGATTAAATGAATTGAACTGTGCTGGTGTGTGAAATGTTACAGCGAGAGATGATATTAGGTATTTCAAATTTGTGTGTGCAATTTAAAGCACAACCTATGTTGGTACAACTTCAAAGAGACATAATATGCGAGAAAGAGAATTGACAGATAAGATGATAATATTTTGTTGTGCCCGATATGTCAATAATTGATTATATTGATTTATCTATAGGTACTTAATAGGTACCTACATTATATGTGCACATTATAGATGCGATAAAGATTAAATTAATCCAACTGTGCTGGTGTGTGAAATGTCTATTAACAGCGAGAGATGATACCTATGTAATTACGCCATTATAAATTAGTTTTTAGATAGTTTATATATTGACGTTCAAAAACTGCTGATTCTCAGTCTAATTAAATATGGTTAACAATTACTTCGCTGTTCTCATGGCTCCAGCGTCGCGAGCCGCCTGCACGTGACGTCATTCACACTCCTCACCCGTCATGCATTGTAACATAACTTTGATAAACACTCGTCACGCCTACCACTTGGTGGGTTTACTTCTAAATGAAGTCACAACTCATTTGTTAAATTGAAAGTCTTTGTAGGTATAGTCACTCTCGGAATAAAATACTTTACCACTTTTGACAACAATTCGCAATAAGGTTGACTTGATGTCTAACTGATTCAGTTCCTCGTTGTCTTTGTTTATATTTAATTTATTTCGAGTAGGCCCAACTAGTTGGACTCTTTTGTCCCAAGTATATAATATATACTCGTCAACAACTTCGAGTACAGAGCAATCAACTAGAATTATAGTGGGCTCGACATAAGCGTTCGTCATGGTTTTCGTCTTATCCATGTTCATCTTTTGACCCATTTGTTGGGAAGCTCGGCTGTGGTCATTGAGCATTTTGCCCAAGTCATCCAGGGTCTCCGCCATGATCACGATATCATCTGAACAAAAATCACCGACACTGCTCGTCGAGTCGCTAAAATTAAGTGGCAGTGGGCGGGGCACATTGCTCGTAGAACCGATGGCCGATGGGGCAGTAAGGTTCTGGAGTAGTGGCCACGTACCTACCGGAAGAAGCAGCGTAGGGATACCCCCAACAAGGTAGACCGATGACCTGGTGAAGGTCGCGGGAAGCCGATGGATGTAGGCAGCACAAGACCAGTCATCGTGGAAAGCCTTGGGGGAGGCCTTTGTCTAAGGCTAAAGAAGGCCTAACTACTAACTAACTTTCATATGTATCTACAATATGCTTTTCGTTTTATGACAAGAAGTGAATGAAGAAAATGCAACTGTTTTATCACCTTAGCGTGATAAAATAATTACGGGGTTGGCTATACAAACAAAATCGACCCAAAAATGCGACTATTGAAAGATGTTGGAACTTTACCAAATAGGCAGTTTATTGTGGCCTCTACTTTTCACACTGAAAATTTGTTTGAAGTAAGTTTGAAATGAGTAGCATATCTAGTGAACACGTAGATTCCACCTTATGCTAGTGCTTGAGATCGCACCATAGTTTTCATGGTTAGACTTATTTTTACAGAACAGACTGACTGATCCCTTTCAAATGTTTCTATTGACCTGACTTTATTTGTCAAAAATAAATATAATCCTCAAAAGCGGGTTAAATAATGCAAGACAATAGACAGGACAAAATGTTGACCGCCCCACCCGTCCAATTTATGTCAGGGGTCCACAAAAGTAATTTAATATTATGATTATGTTATCAAAAGGGCGGCATGGACTGTTTTTTCTCTAGGGCGGATGATTCTTACTGAGCTTAAAATTGCTTGATGGAACCGAGTTGTAAGGTCTGAAACCATCATATTTTTATTTTTATTTATTTGGGAAAACAAATAGTGACACATTACATTTTATAGAGAGTAGGTAACACAAAAAGATATGAGCAAATGTGATACCAACAACATTTTCCACATAATACACAAAAAATAAAGGAAAGTCGTGGTGGCCTAGTGGTTAAAACACACTCTCAAGTATGATTGCGCGGGTTCGATTCCAGGTCAGGCAAGTATCAATGTAACTTTTCTAAAGTTATATGTACTTTCTAAGTATATCTTGGACACCAATGACGGAAGGTGAAGGAAAACATCTTGAGGAAACCTGGACTTAAGTCTGAAATCGCCAACCCACATTGAGCAAGCGTGGTGATTAAGCTCAATCCTTCTCTGTATGAGAGGAGACATGTGCCCAGCAGTGGGACGATAAACAGGTTGGTGATGATGATAACACAAAAAATAATAATAATATCATGTCACAGTTAATGGTTTTTCGTTATCTGTCTCTCAAAATATAAAAATATAAATATATCTGGACTTTAAATATGTGTAAAATTTAAAAAAAAAACCAAAGTTTTACTTCTTAGGAATACTCATTTCTTCTCATCTCATAGAACACTCTACAATCGAAAATGTCCTTCAACACGAAAAACCTACGTCACTACTCACTACATAATTATTATAAAACAAAGTCACTGTTTGGTATTGTGGTTTGATTACCTCCTTCGATAAATTGAACTGCGTCACGAGGCGCGACTTACTCAGAAATCTTTAATTTAAGTATACAGTATGTTAACTAACAGAGGGCGTTCCCGTTAACCCGAAATAGTATAGCATACATACATGCTAAAAAAAATATTTCCATTCGAAAATAAAATGTTTTAAAATTTTTTCCAATATGAAAATATTCAATAAAAATTTTAAATTGACATGTAAAAGAAACACACTGTACACGCGAACATGAAAGACGGCAACGTCGCAATTTATTTATACATGACGACTACTATTTTGATTTAAAACAGGAGGTTTCAAATTCATTTCCAATTAGAATTTTTTTTTTATTCGGATTTTTTTATGCTTATTTTTCTATGCTGATATTTTTATTTTAATCTATTAATGATATATATTAACGAGTTTAAGGGAACGCCCTCTGTTATTTAACATACTGTATACAAAATGTGTGAATAGGAAAAGTGTTAGAAGGGACTTACGGCAATATCCAGTGGTTCTCGCTCCGTCCGGTGCATGGAAGGTGTTAGAAGGGACTTACGGCAATATCCAGTGGTTCTCGCTCCGTCCGGTGCATGGAAGGTGTTAGAAGGGACTTACGGCAATATCCAGTGGTTCTCGCTCCTCCGGTGCACGGAAGGTGTTAGAAGGGACTTACGGCAATATCCAGTGGTTCTCGCTCCGTCCGGTGCATGGAAGGTGTTAGAAGGGACTTATGGCAATATCCAGTGGTTCTCGCTCCGTCCGGTGCATGGAAGGTGTTAGAAGGGACTTACGGCAATATCCAGTGGTTCTCGCTCCGTCCGGTGCATGGAAGGTGTTAGAAGGGACTTACGGCAATATCCAGTGGTTCTCGCTCCGTCCGGTGCATGGAAGGTGTTAGAAGGGACTTACGGCAATATCCAGTGGTTCTCGCTCCGTCCGGTGCATGGAAGGTGTTAGAAGGGACTTACGGCAATATCCAGTGGTTCTCGCTCCGTCCGGTGCATGGAAGGTGTTAGAAGGGACTTACGGCAATACCCAGTGGTTCTCGCTCCGTCCGGTGCATGGAAGGTGTTAGAAGGGACTTACGGCAATATCCAGTGGTTCTCGCTCCGTCCGGTGCATGGAAGGTGTTAGAAGGGACTTACGGCAATATCCAGTGGTTCTCGCTCCGTCCGGTGCATGGAAGGTGTTAGAAGGGACTTACGGCAATATCCAGTGGTTCTCGCTCCGTCCGGTGCATGGAAGGTGTTAGAAGGGACTTACGGCAATATCCAGTGGTTCTCGCTCCGTCCGGTGCATGGAAGGTGTTAGAAGGGACTTACGGCAATATCCAGTGGTTCTCGCTCCGTCCGGTGCGGACGGCACAGAAGGTGTTAGAAGGGACTTACGACAATAAATCAAATCAAATCAAATCAAATCATTTATTTCAAATAAACCAGTTACAGGCACTTTTTAATTGTCAGAAGGTCGGTCAGTCAATAAGATGAAGCTAGTCGCCCATTCCAAAGAGTAGGTACCTATGGAGAAGAACGGGCAAGAAACTCCATGGACACTCTTTTAAATTTTAAGCTATTGTTACAAATATTTGATTACATCATTCATGTTGAAATCAACCGCGTGAGAACGATGCAGAAATATATTGTACGCTGGGAGCGTCCATTATGGAAAACATACAAAAATCAATTCAGAAATTAAAATACGCCGTGGCAGCTAAGAGATGACCAGTCCCCTCCGACGGCGTCCGTTCACGAACATGACGTATGGATCAGCATCATTCAGCTCAACCATATCGAAGGGAACCCAATGACCCACAACACACGCCACCATCAGCGAGACATTTGAGTGAGCATGAAATACTCTCAACAGCCAGAGCACAATTAAGTCAATAAAAAAGACTAACCCAACAAATAAATGCCTTACAGCACATTCGTACATTGTGCTCACACGTTTGCCATGCAATTATACAATACTAAGAAATTGAATCTACACAATGCTAAGATGGTTTTGTCCAAGGTTCAGCAGCTCCAACAGTGTTCCCGAATCTGTGGAAAGTTTAGCTCCTGTGCAGCTGTACAAGTGCCGACCACCTCTGTCAGCGATACAATTCCGTAACGTACAATATGCTTGGCTACATAGTGTGTAATACAGGCTTTGAATAAATAACATAAACAATTACATATTAAAACTACAAGAGGAAAAATCAAAGAACAATCATTGTATAGAAATCGGACGCAGCTCAAGCCCAAGCCTTTTGTCCTCAATATAATCCTTCACACTATAAAATGCTTTCTGACACAACTTACGTTTAATGAAGGATTTGAATTTATTCAGGCTTAGATCTTGAACCACCTCTGGAAGTCCATTGTAAAAATGTATACATTGGCATCTGAAAGAGCCACCTATTTTCTTGAGCCTTGTTGTAGGTACAATAAATTTGTGCCTGTTCCTAGTATTTATATCATGGACATCACTGTATTTTTTAAACAATTTTATATTTTTATGAGCATACAAAAGATTTTCATAAATATATTGAGACGGCACGGTCAGTACATTAATCTCTTTAAATTTTTCTCTGAGAGAGTGTCTCGGACTTAATTTATAAATTGCACGAACAGCTCGTTTCTGCAAAACAAATATTGTTTGAATATCGGCGGCATTTCCCCACAACAGAATGCCGTACGACATTACGCTGTGGAAATAGCCAAAGTACACTAAACGGGCCGTCTCAACATCAGTCAAATTACGAATTGTTCTAACTGCGTATGCAGCAGAACTTAGCTTTTTTGACAATTTTTCTATATGTGAACCCCATTGAAGCTTAGCATCCAGAGTTATACCCAAGAACACTGTGCTGTCGTCAGATTTCAATTCTTCGCCCTTTATCAATACTTTAGTTTCCACCTGCCTCACGTGAGGTAGAGTAAACTTAATGCATTTGGTTTTTTTCTCGTTTAAGAGTAAATTATTAACATTAAACCAATGGACTACTTTGGAGATCGCGCTATTTACATCATCAGTAACCTGCTGCTGACGTTTCAGTTTAATTAAAAGTGAAGTGTCATCTGCAAACAACACTATATCGTGGTTATCCTTTATTAGGTACGGCAGGTCATTGATGTAAATAAGAAACAAAAAAGGACCAAGAATTGACCCCTGTGGGACTCCCATTGTTACTAAAGATCCGGAAGATCTTTTTCCATTAACGTCAACGCTTTGAATCCTACCACTCAAGTAAGATGTAATAAGATCCAGTGCAGAGTTCCGGATCCCGTAGTGGCGGAGTTTCCTGATTAACGTATCGTGAAGAACGCAATCGAATGCCTTGGACAAATCACAAAAGATGCCCAAGGCATCGCATTTATCCTCCCATGCATTATATATATATGACCCAGAAGTTCAACAACAATATCCAGTGGTTCTCGCTCCGTCCGGTGCATGGAAGGTGTTAGAAGGGACTTACGGCAATATCCAGTGGTTCTCGCTCCGTCCGGTGCATGGAAGGTGTTAGAAGGGACTTACGGCAATACCCAGTGGTTCTCGCTCCGTCCGGTGCATGGAAGGTGTTAGAAGGGACTTACGGCAATACCCAGTGGTTCTCGCTCCGTCCGGTGCATGGAAGGTGTTAGAAGGGACTTACGGCAATACCCAGTGGTTCTCGCTCCGTCCGGTGCATGGAAGGTGTTAGAAGGGACTTACGGCAATACCCAGTGGTTCTCGCTCCGTCCGGTGCATGGAAGGTGTTAGAAGGGACTTACGGCAATACCCAGTGGTTCTCGCGTCCGTCCGGTGCATGGAAGGTGTTAGAAGGGACTTACGGCAATACCCAGTGGTTCTCGCTCCGTCCGGTGCATGGAAGGTGTTAGAAGGGACTTACGGCAATACCCAGTGGTTCTCGCTCCGTCCGGTGCATGGAAGGTGTTAGAAGGGACTTACGGCAATACCCAGTGGTTCTCGCTCCGTCCGGTGCATGGAAGGTGTTAGAAGGGACTTACGGCAATACCCAGTGGTTCTCGCTCCGTCCGGTGCATGGAAGGTGTTAGAAGGGACTTACGGCAATACCCAGTGGTTCTCGCTCCGTGCGGTGCATGGAAGGTGTTAGAAGGGACTTACGGCAATACCCAGTGGTTCTCGCTCCGTCCGGTGCATGGAAGGTGTTAGAAGGGACTTACGGCAATACCCAGTGGTTCTCGCTCCGTCCGGTGCATGGAAGCCTCCACGATGAACACAATTCCCTTTTGTTTACGGATGCACTCGTTAATTATAGATTTATATGATTTTGGTGTCCGCCGGCCGGCGACGTGGATGTAAGCACAGGTTGATGATGTGTTGATGATGACTCCACACGAATGCCCACTATGTTCACCGTCGCTCTTGTTTCACATTTGTTGTATGCACGGGTTAATTACTGATTTATATGGTTTTATCGAAGACCCGTTCTCGAAACTAGCAGGTAGATCGCGCGTCACTATAGCCGCGTAGTATTGTGTTCATGATTATGTCGACGAGACATTTGATTTATTGGCGAAAGAAATGTCTGAACAATGACGGCAACATCTTTTTGATTAAAATTTATTCCTAACGCTCGATCACCGCTCGCTGCCCGCAAGATTCGAGCGCGAGAAGTACACCGCTCGCTACCCGCCACCGCCCCGCTACCACGCCGCTGTTTTCGAGAACCGGTCCGTTTGATTTTACGAAGATCCAGCCGCTCACTCGCCGCCGCCGCCGCCGCCCCGCTGCCCGCAAGATTCGAGGCAGCGGCCTTATACGTTCACAGTTTTTCTGTAGTTTATTTAGTAAGTACATAAAATTCGTAGCACCCGTGCGAAGCCGGGGGGGGGGGTCTCTAATCAATTATATAACTAATACACATTTTTTTTACTTTTTCTTTTGAAAAACGTTGCCTCACACTGCGTTTACAAACATAAATAAACTCATACTTATATACAAACAGCCAGACCCTGAAAAACTACTCGTAGGTCATACAAACATTTGTTCTGTGCGGGATTCGAACTTCTCGTACATCAAATCCTTGTCTAGACAATACTCACAAACTCATTACCCTGGAATCGTCAACAACGCAGAATCACAAAACCAATAAGAACACATTAATGAAAGCGGAACGGCGAGGGACCGAGCTGGTCTTCATTATCATGGAGAAGTTTTTAATTTAGACAGGGAAGAGGCGCAGCCCGGGGGAAATATCGCAGGTAACAGTATTGGATCGCTTAATGTCCACCCAGCGGACGATAAGTAGTTTGTTTTTCTGCGACTTCTTATTATTGAATGGATGGAGCGTGTGCTCGTATTTCATATTGGATTGAGGAAGAAATATATGTGTTTATATTTGACAAATGTACGAGAGGATATTTTTCTGTTTTACCAACTAACCGTAAGAGGATGGTAAGGAATTTTGTTGCTGCACGATTTCCATCATCGCCGTTTCGTTGTAATTTCTTCGTTGTTATATTCTATATAAATTAACTTGTTTTGTTGTCCCGCCTGATTATACTTTAAGTATCTTCAAGGCTAGAGTGAATAGGATGTTATTAAACTAGTGCGCTTTACCATAAAAGATTGCATTACTGCTTCTACAAGCGAGATCACAATCAGGCACTAGATTATAACAAAAAAAAAAAAATGTATTTAAACTGATTGTTTCCTTGACTGTTCTTCTCTGTATGGGAGGAGACCTGTGCCACGGTCAGTGGGACGATAAAAAGTTTGATGATGAAACGATTGTCGGAGATAATTATTATAGTCATTCAAGTCACGTTAAAAATCTACACAGGTCACACACGTTTAAGAGCCTACCTTAGTTGACATTCCATTAATTTTGGTTTGTTTTAGCTGAACAGCGAAAGTGTGACAAAATAAAAAAAAAACTGTAATTTACGTACCTAGTCTTATTGTTTTCATTATTTTTGTGGTAACAATTAAATAAATAACGTAACAACGTCTAGCTAACGGAGAGTACTTGCATAGACACAACCTTGTAGCCAGGATAATTCATCAAGAACTTGCTCTGAAATACAACCTTGTGGAATCGGAGGTACCGTACTACAGGTATATGCCCGACCCAGTTCTCGAAAATGGCCATATCACATTGTACTGGGATCGATCCATCATCACTGACAGGACTATTGTTGCCAATAAGCCTGATATAGTGATGGTGGATCGATCAGAGCGGCGTGCAATGATTGTTGACATAACCATCCCGCATAATGAGAACCTCGTGAAAGCCGAGAAAGATAAACAAATCAAGTATCTTGACTTGGCTCACGAGGTTGTCGACATGTGGGAAGTGGATTCAGCAATCATTGTACCGATAGTCGTGACAGCCAATGGCTTAATAGCCAAGAGCCTCGACCAACACCTCAGGAGGCTCTCGTTAGGCAGCTGGATCAAGGGCTTGATTCAGAAAGCGGTACTGCTGGACACGGCTCGCATCGTCAGGAAGTTCCTCTCTCTGGAGCCCTGACCGCCGGTAGGTTGGACCCTGTTCCCGATACCGGTGGGCTACTATTTTTTTATATTTTTAAATGTTTTTGTTCTTTTTTATACAAATATTTAAAAATGTAAATTATATGTTAGAAAAATAAATAAACGAAATAAATAAAAATATACAGAAATCGTTTCAGTAAACGTCTCTAAACTAATCTCATAATACAGTTTATTACAGTCACATACTGTATAAATGATTGTATACTACTGAGTGAACTAATTACTTAATTGGACTTTTTGTCCACCAGCACAAAATTAACGGTAAAATATCCACAATAACGACGATACTTTGTGTTGTAATCGAGAAATTGGAAAATCCAGACCACGTGAAACATTAAACCTAATCCTAGGACTATTTTGCAACAGACGTAGCCTACCAAAACCAATCGAATACAATTGTAAAAAAGAAAAACATCCAAGCTCCGCCACGCAATAGGCGTCATCATCCAAAAAACAATTGATTTCCCCTATACAATACAAAATCTTCAACTACCAAAAGGACACAATTCAGCAATAATTCAAGACAGTACGTTGTCAAATCACAACATAGGACGCACATAAATAAGAGCAGAGAGAGATGTCACGCGTGCAGCATCCCTGTGTAAATAAATCATGGTCACATCCTCTGAGAAGCGCCGCGAAAACGGTCGGAAAACACTCGTGAGCACGCCGCCTGAATGCAGATTGTGTGCGGAATGTACGGAGCGACTGTCGGAGAGGACACGGAGAGCGGTAATGATAGAACACATTAGGACACAGAATTACCAATAAGGAAAAGGTTTTAAAAAAAAATGTTTCCCCAGCTTAGGAACTACTCCTGTATCGTATTTTATCGCTTTTACATAATTATATATTAACTCACACAGGGCCTACACAAACAGCCAATCCGGAACAGCTACCTGTAGGCCTTACAGTTATTGTGGTGGCTGTTCAAAAATTTCAGCAGAGTTCATCATCATCATCAACCCTCTTATCGTCCCACTGCTGGGCACAGATTTCCTCTCATACAGAGAAGGATTGAGCGTTATCACCACGCTTGCTCAATGCGGGTTGGCGATTTCAGACTTAAAGTCCAGGTTTCCTCAAGATGTTTTCCTTCACCTTCAGTCATTGGTGTCTAAGATATACTTAGAAAGTACTTATAACTTTAGAAAAGTTACATTGGTACTTGCCTGACCTGGGATCAAACCCGCGCACTCATACTTGAGAGGCTGGTGTTTTAACTACTAGGCCACCATGACAGGAGAGTTAAAAAAAAGAAAAGATGTTGAAATTTTTTGTTGACCTGCAATGAACGCTGAAGAGTCCAATAATTATGGCAATGAATGTTACAGAATTCGCAAGACAGCCCACTTCTTTATTTATAAAATATTTAACTTCTTCCCGAGGCTTAAAGTTTTTTTAAACATTATAAACTAGTGTTTGATCGCTATTCCGCCTGATGATAAGCAGTGATGCAACCCTTGATTGTAAAGTGCGCTGGTTTATTAAGAGCCTAATCACTTTAGCCTTGAATACTTAAATTGTAATGAAACGGGAAGAGCACGGCATGCTAATTGTTCACTCTCTTCACACGGGTTTGATCAAATTTGATTGAAGGACACGTCGGTTTCTTCTCAATAGTTTCCTTCACCTTCTTCAATTTACACAAAATAATGCACCTGCTCGGGTTCAAACATATGACTAACAACTCATTACTCGTGTTGCTTACCACTAGGCCATCACTGTTTTTCTCACGTAGATTATCCCACTGGAAGATATAATCGCCACTGGGAGGCCAAATCTGTTGAGTGATTTATTTGAAAAGGTAGTTAACAAATTTATTTTTGAAATTATGTTTTATATTAAAATATGGATATGTAACAAGACCCAGAAAGCATAGTGCTTGTAGTATACTAAGTATGGTGAGGTTTTGTGTACAAGATGTTGTTCGGAAAACCTGCACGTAAAAACACGGAATAGATAAAAAGGCATCAAGCACGGAGGTCGAGACTTCAAATTAAATATAACAGCTTTTTTATTGTCAATAAAACTTTATTATTATGAAAAGGAAATCTTCTCATTTTCTCTTGTCTATGGCACGTCAACTAATATTGTTTTACAACAGACTATTTGTATACAGTGGACAAAGTAGATAGTAATCAGGGTCATTGGATATAGTTGATGAAGTTTAGAAAGAAAGTGGTGGATTTTTTCTAATAAAATTTTAATCATTAAATTAAATTAAACTTCATTCGAAAATATTAATCGATTTCTTATTAAAACTTCATCTATATCCATCAGCCCTGGTTCCTTTTTTAGTTTGATGTCCGCACTGAAAAGAATGTACCTATACTTCCTAAACGACTTTACTCGCCTCGATAAAATTTTTTTCTTAGTTTCACAAGTATTATTTTACCTTACCTACTCATGAAAATCCAAGCGTCTCAATACATATTGTCCTCCCGTATCTCTCAGGGAAACTATCTCCAATCCCCCCGCGAGGAAGCCACTCCTGAATATGTGAATGTCTGATGTAATGCGAAAAATCAACTCGTGATGGCTGTGTGTACCAAGTGTTCGCGGAATGCCACCAGTTTGCGGACAACGTTCGGTCTAGAATATTTGAATAATTAGGTCCTTTTAAAGACTAACATTATGGTAAAGGAAGTCTATGAAGTGAAATGATACATTACAAATGTATGTACATATGTATATTTATAAAGGAATCGTTTTCATATTGTAGAAATCGACCAACTACGACAGTTGGAGCCGCGCACGAAGGTTTCTGTACCGTTACACAACAAGCTTATTCTGTTTTTAGTATTTGGTGTTATGGCGATGACAGAGATACGTTATATGTGAAAATTTCACCTATCTGGGTTGATACATCTGGGTATCAACTCAGATAGGTGAAATTTTCAGTCGTGTGTGTGTGTGATCTTTTTTTTTTAGTGTGAATGCGTTACGCACCGTTCCTGCCGCTAGCTCGGCGACAAGCGTGTGTGGGACTCGCCCGGCCGGAGCCGGGAATACCCACTAAAAACACTCGGTTCCCCTCGAGCCCTGCGTTGAGAGTGTCACGGGTTCAGCCCGAAGACCTAACACCGTGCCACTCTCGGGGCTTACCGGCCTTTTAGGCCGGTTTCCGCGCCACGATCTAGATACAACTACCTACCTGGTGACAGACAAATAGACAGTCTTAGAAATAGGGCCCTGTTTCTTTGGAATCAGTGGAGAGGCGTGTAAAGACGCTAAATGGCGACCCAGATTTAGCTCAAAATGGCCAGCCTGTCGGTATTTTATAGAATGCATTTTGGAGAGTGTGCGAGGGAAATGCATGACTTGATTCATCCATTTCAGTTCCATCACCGGTCGACCCGTCGTACGGCGAGTTTCCGATCCGAACGAAGTGTTTCGCCTCATCTTTTATAGCGCGTACATCGAGGGACTGCAACAATTTGCCAGCGGCGGTGTTTACGTCGGACTACAATTTAAGTGTCTTTATAGCTTTCTTGTGGCTAGACTGAATATGCTCTTAATAAACTAGCGCACTTTACCATCAACGATTGCATCACTGCAGTAGTGCTTGACAGGGATTCCGGTGAAGCACTACTGCATCTATACTATCTATACTAATATATAAAGCTGAAGTGTTTGTTTGTTTGTTTGTTCGCCCTCGACCCAATCTCAGGAACTACCGGTCCGATTGAAAAAAATCTTTTTGCGTTGGATAGCTCATTAATTTAGAAAGGCTTTAGGCTATATAACATCACGATGCGACCACTAGGAGCGCAGCATAATTAACTCCACGCGAACGAAGTCGCTGGCGGCCGCTAGTAATTTATATATTGAAAAAATACTCGATAGGACATCAAACGACCCCCAGGTGAAAATCGCGAGCCGAGCTGGACTTTGACCTTGCTAATAAAATAAATAGATAGTGCCTAAATAAATAAAGACCAACAAGGCAGACTATTAAAGGGTACAAGTTACTCGATTAAAGAACAATATCAGCTAATACGCAAAGCACATTGATTAATTACAAAGCAAGCACATTAATGAACAAATAGCAATCAGCATGAGCTAATAAGTCACGGGCTAATTTTAAATCGCGACAATTTTTAATTTTTCAAGGGAATCAAGAAATAGGTATGCGGAAAATGCCCCTTGAGAAACTTATATTCAAATAGATTAGTGCTGGTCCAGTGGTAACTACTGCTACTTACTACTTATTGGCCATCGGTTCGAACTCGGGCAGGTGCCTTTTTATTTTTGTTTGGAATGGGAAATCATCAAATGATCTCTCCCGCTCTGGGCGGAGCGGAAGAGCGTGTCAGACTTTTACGGACTAAAACCCACCCGTGTTTCTTTACTTGTCTATGCGCCAGGCCCACGGTTTCTTTTTTAACCAACCCCCAACCCTGACCCAGGAGGCCTCGGTCTTCATGGACAACGTCACGATATGCTAACATCTCTTTGAGGTGCGCGTGAAACACAACGCGCTGTCGACTCGGGCCTGGTCCTTACCGGATGCCTTGCTTTGTGTAAACTATATCAGCACAACTGTTCACAAAAGTGTGAAGAGGATCATCGTTAGGAAACCGGCATGTCATAAGAGAAACTTTGGAGTCTTATGACATCCGTCAAACCAAAATCACTATTAGGTCCAGTTTAATCACGACGCTCCTCTGCCTCATACCGAGAGAACACTTGTTTCTCAGCAATGACAATATGGTTATGTGATGATAGGACTGTCGGAGAGGCTGTAAATAGAGAAAAGTGGAATGAGAGTAGAGCACTGAAGTGAGACATCTTCGGACGGACGAGCTTATAACAATGATAATGAGAAATCAGGTTACTCAAAAAGTATTGCGAGATTTTTTTTTACATATGATATACTGGCCAGTTAATCGGATAGATGACCAGATTAATTAAAAAACAGCCAAGTGCGTGTCGGACTCACGCACAAAGGGTTCCCGTACCATTGATTTATGAAATTAAAGGATTTAAGTTATTTGTATGAAAGATTATGCGGTATTAAGCGGTTTACGATTTACGAGGTATTAAAAAAAAAAGTACTTACTAGATCTCATTCAAAATAATTTTCTTTGGTAGTTTTTATGGTAATGTACATCATATATATTTTTTTTTAGATTTTTCATTTTCATACTCCAGAAGTTAGGGGGCTGTGACTTACGGACGCACAGACAGACATGACGAATCTATAAAGGTTCCGTTTTTTGCTATTTGGCAACGGAACCCTAAAAATATGATTATTTATCCATACTAATATTATAAATGTTAAAAGTAACTCTGTCTGTACGTCTGTCTGTCTGTTACGCTTTCCCGCCTAAACCTCGGGCCTAAAACCCGAGCCAAGCCGCGGGCGGAAAGCTAGTAACTTATAATAATAGGAACGTTCGAAATTCAAAACTTCCCTCCCCATTTTTTGCGAGCTAATTAAAATCATCGTGTTTCTTTGAGAAATAGATCTGCGTTGAGACCATTTTCGCGCTATGATTTTTTACGTTTTCATATGTCACCTGATCTTACGATAGACTTCAAATGACATTCATGGATGAAGGCCTTTCTAAAGCAACCGTGTATCGGTCGTATAATGAATTTAACCGCGGTCAACTAACTTTCGGGGACGAAGAACGAAGTGGTCACCCTTTGACGAAGAAATTCTGGATAAACTGCATATTGGTTCAGCAAACCTTTATGAGGTTCTACACGTGCAATGTGCATCTTCGAATGCGGTGGATAGTTTCATGCTGGGTACCGCAAAATCTCACCGATGCTCAGAAGCAGGCGCGGGTGGAATTGTGCCATGATATGATAGACCAATTTGAAGCAGGCTTGTCTCGGCGTCTTTACGACATCGTTACAGGTGATGAATCTTGGATTTCTCAATACGATCCAGAAACGAAGCGCCAGGCGGCGGTTTGGGTATTTCAAAACGAATCAACGCCTACCAAAGTGAAGCGATCTAAAAGCGCGGGTAAGATTTTGATTGCGAGCTTTTTCAGTTTGTCTGGCTACTTGGTGTCAATTCCTTTAAGAAACCAAAGTAGCATTATTGCTGAGTGGTATTCTACCAAATGCTTTACAGAAGTTTTCTCTGTTGTGAGCAACAAGCGACCAAACACAGAGCTCCGCGGGTTACTTCGTCACCACGAAAATGCGCCCGCCCACACCGCAATCATAACGAAGTACTTCCTGGACAGTACACCGGTCAAACTCCTGGGTCACCCTCCTTACAGCCCTGACCTAGCACCGTGTGACTTCTTCTTATAACCAAAAATAAACGATCAGCTCAAAGGGATACAATTTCCGCACATACTGTCTGCGACGGACTGGAATAAGTGTTTCGAAAACTGGTTCAGACGCATGAAACTTTGTACAGAGGCTGGTTGAAAGTACTTTGAAAAGATGTAATAAAAATATATATTATATTTTTATTACATCTTTATACTTATACGTCGAGAAGAAAGTTTTTAATTTGGATGACCTACAAAAAGCAATGGAGGGATTGTATGAACGATGATATGAGTAAAAAGCTGCTATAGTGAGATGTATGAAAGAAAAATTCATGCTGCTTTTACTTCAAGTAAATTGCGACATTGGCAAGAGAATTTTACTTCCCTGTTGGTATGATGGTGCAAGGTGCTGTATACGATTATCATATCGAAAACACTGTTATTGGGGTTTCCATTAGATTTTTTTTAGTAATAGTCTGAAATTTTGAAGTTGCCGGCTTAACCCCCCCGTGCCGCATGTAAAGCTGTTGGTCCTGCGTCTGACCACTCTCCGGTCGTATCGGACTGACGTCCCATCGGACTATAACAGTAAAGAAACAGAGTGACCTCATGTGTTCACGCACACACATGGGTATCATAATATCTATTGGGTACTTGTCTAATATCCGTTGAGTTTGGACACCGTGACCGAACTTGGTAGAGAGAGTTTTATTATGGTGACGTGCTATAAACGAGAGAAGAAGGTTCTTGCTACCTGAACCTTGAATGTTTTCATTGTAAATTATGTTATTTACACAGTTTTATCACCCGTTTTAAATCATGAAAGGAATATTTAAAAGCCGTGAAGCAGTCATCGGACACAGCAGTATAACAATATAACTAGACGTATCTACTTCATTATTTTATTCCTACCCTTGGACAAAGTACATATAGCATGTTCGTTTTGGCGGAAAAATATAATTTAGTAGTCCGTATTGGTATATAAAATGTGTGATATTAGTCGTGCATTGTGTGTTGTATGGTTATGTTTGGTGTTCAGACTTGTTATCTGCTGGAATGGTGGGTAGTTATTTATTACAATAAAACTTAAGCGACTTTTCCCAGCTTCTCACGACTTTAACGACTTGACCAATCAGCATGATTTCTTTATTATAAGCCATTTTATTAACAATGTATTGTACATATAAACCTTCCAGAACAAATTCTCTAGGTAATGGTGAAACCCGTAACTAAATGCTTAGTTTAGGAGAACAACGCAGTCACACAAACAAACATCATCATAAAGTCTTGCCGCCAAGCGATATATTGTGTTCCGGCATGATGTCTGGTGAAGCTGTACGGAGGACGGGTCTGAGCTGTGCCGGGTACGATGTGCCAAATGTTGTTGTATTGAGAGTTTGGTTTTGGAGGGTCTCCCGATCAATCTACCTCTAACGCAAGATTGTTAGTCGTGTTGTTGTAACATTGCATCACCTTGCTCAACTACCGTCTTCCATCCTATTTACTCAGTGTTTTTGATAAACTAGCGCGCTTTACCATCAACGATTGCATCTATGCTTACCATCAGGCGGGATTGCGACGAAAATTACATATTAATCTCAGTCTTCGTCCTAGAACCAACCTATTTATTCTTCGAACATCCTTTAGACAACTGTATTTTTGTCTCAGTATTTTATCCCCTTTTTTGATATTATCAACTGAGATACGAAGTTGCGAAACATGTTCTTGATATAGCCGCTGATAGGACATTCAAAGACTAAAAAAGGCTTGAACACTAAATATACTGTTATACATTCACAGATAATTCTGCAGAGGAAAGGGAGGAGATTCGTAAGAGTACGACTATTCCGAGAACAAACGCTGAAATAAATTCTTTAAAAGTTCAGACATAGCAAAAAGCCACTTACATTGTTGTTCAAAATGGCCCTTGGACGAAACAAAAAACAGAGATTGAGTGGATCGATCCAGTCAGTGCACGCACTTTTCAGCAATCGTTCAGCTAAACCCAAAGCTTAAAGTTCTAGAAGTCGTTCCATCTATCATTGGTGGTCTCCACTTTTACCTTTCCTTCATCATTTCCAGAAACAGACATCGACCTCCTGGAACCAGATGGCCTCACTCACAACTGGAGGATCTTCGCCTCGCCAAGAGTCCCACCGCGTACATACCTGTACTTCCACGAGGCTATGGCTCCTGAGCCGCTGGTTGAGGAGGTTCCTGAAGAGGACGGATCTCTCAGTGTAAGGGTCAGCCTATTGATGACAGCCAAACAGTCAGGTCGAGAACATCCGATAATGGATGTAGGCATCCCCCAACTCTTATTGAGAAAAAATATTGGTTATCTAAGTAATAGATAGTTAACAGATAGGACCGCTGTACATGTGGAGATTGAAAGAATCCACTGGATGATTAAAACAATGGTTTTAAGAGTATTAAAAAGTGGATAGAAAGGGGCTGACTACCGAGTATGGAGTAAAATATGAAAGAAAGGGACTAATGGCCAAGAATGATGATGATGAAGGATAGGCGGAATACATTTTTTTTTTTAATAAACTTTGCCCGACACTTGAATTCTCTGCTGCATTGTGGGTATAATTACAAACATTTAAACTCACATAAAAACAGCCAGATTCGAAACAACTGCCTGTAGGCCACAAAATTATTTATTCGTGCGGAAATCAAACCCGCAACACGCAGCGCAGCAGAAGATCATTCAGCCACTGCGCCAACCGTGTCGTCAGGAATCATATCAATTTCATTTCATCAGGTACATATCAATTTCACTCATTAATTTCATAATAGATAATCAAGAGGTTTGTCTATTCCCAGTTGCAATTGAGGATAGTAGAGGGCGAACCGGTGTCTATAACCGATGTTCCGTATCAAGTCCTCTACGGCATGTACTGTGGAGGGGTCATCATTGCGCCCGAGTGGGTCATCACAGCCGCGCATTGTGGGTGAGTATTCTTTATTTTTCTGGTCAGTTTATTAACCTTTGTATAGGTGCTTCTTTTCTCAGAGTTCCGTAGTGAACCTGGAACCCTTTGAAGTATTGCCGTGTCTGCCTGTCAGCTGCTTTGCTCAAAGATTATTAGTAGTAAGAAAGAAAATACTGTGTCAACGTAGCTCAACGTGGAGAGAACCAAGGTTTCTACTAACTGTTCCCTTAGTTTTTAGGTTGAATAAGGCCTCATGTTGTACAAAGCTTTTATGCGATAAAAACAGTTTCTAAGCGAGTCTGCTATATGTTTCTCAAAACCTTTGTCAATAATGATGATAGTAAAACACTATAGCTATATTACTATAACTACCTATATTGGCGAAAATATATATATGTATATATGTCGTGGATGGCGGTATCGTTTTGATCTAAGTTCCTAATTTGATTTATTTAGTAGTGGGGCAAATGCTGTGACGTTATTTTGTGATAGTGGACGTGGATTAAGTCGTTTTGGAAAGTGGGGATTATCGAACGGTGACATGGGATTGAGACGCGGACCAGGCACGTCTCTAGGGCAAAACGGTTTGCCTATTTGAATTGTTATTGTCAAGATTGGAGGGTATATTTAGACTTCGTGCTTTAATTCAAATCGCCACCTACGAAATGGAACCGGTACAGTCAGAAGCAAAAATATGTATACATTGCCAAGGCTCCAAAAATATGTAAACATCTTCGACTTTATGACGAAGTGCTCAACTTGAAGAGCATAAAATTGTAGCCACCTAGTCACATCATAAATATGTATACGCTCATTGCTTTATAAAATTATGCCCACCACGAAAGGAACAATACTATGTATGCACGCTTCCATCAAAGCATGTATTCACGCGTTGTTTCATAAATTAATGAAGCAATGAGCGTATACATATTTATGATGTGAACCGGTGGCTACAAATTTATGCTCTTCAAGTTGAACACTTCGTCTTAAAGTCGAAGATGTTTACATATTTTTGGAGCTTTAGCAATGGATACATATTTTTTCTTCTGACTGTACCACCACACCAAGATGGTGCCGACCCTATCGCTCCACCATCGCTGACGTCGTCATATAATATGAAACAAGCCGACGAAGTGGTAAAATAAAATCGTTTTTAGTCATATAACATAGAGATAAACATAAGAGATGAGGTAGAATCGAGAAAAAAAAAGTAATGTTTGTGAAACAAGTTTGGAAATTTTAAAATATCTATAGATAAGATGCACGAAGTAAATACCAAGAGGCGATGGATCTTACCTAGCGGTCGCTTGCATGAGCGCGAGCGCCGTCAGTATTTTGTTTCTAGGTAGAATATCTTAGCAGTTTTATTGATGTCTCAGAGATGGCGCGCACGTAAACATCGTAGCGGGTGATATTTCTGCGGAGCTGAATGTACATTGCATTACAATGTTAAATTTACTATTAGGATTATGATGATATGAGGAAAAGGGTGTAAAGTTTACTCATCCTCTATTGAAAAGGGAGGATCCTCCGACCAGACTTGTGTTGAGTCTGGTGGGCTAGTGAGATGTAGACTTCGTGTGACGTCAGTATGACGCGATGTTCGTATGTGGCGTTTGTAGGTACCGCTATCTTCATCATTATCATCAGCCCCTACTCGTCCACTGCTGGACATAGGCCTCCTTCACGCTCTAACAAGCTGGATCCTGAGCAGTTCTCCGCCAGCCACTACCAACAACCTTTTTGATGTCGTCGCTCCATCTCGCCCAAAGGTGTCCCACGCTACGTTTACGGTACCGCTATAGAGTAAATTAATTCCTACTATGAAACCCTTTATTGTGCGTGGCCCAACACACAGTAGGCCATTTTTTTTTTTTTTGTTATGCTAGGTCCAGTGGGCATGCATTGCTTCATTTGTTAGAAAAAATGTTTGATTGACAGCGTACATAGCGCTACTGATAGTGTGTTGTACAATCAGCACTTGCCATCGACTCATCATCATCTCACCGTTTATCCCAGCCGCATCCGAAGCTTTTTCAGCTTTGGAGTCTGAGGTCCGCTTTACCAGTCTAACTGCTGATATGGCTAAACTTCGACATTTTCCGTGAAGCGACTGCCGTCTGACCTCCACAACCCGAAGGCGACATCGAAGCATTGCAGCTGACCAATTGTTGAACTTTTGAGGGCTCCAACAACCCTTTAACGACTGCCACTAGATGTTCGTATGGCAACCGGGACCAACGGCTTAATGTGCTTTCCGAGGCACGACCAGACCAGTGCAAATATTCATATTCATGCATACAAATATTTGCACTGTGCGGGGATCGAATCCGCGCCATCCTGGGCAGCGGCCGCATCCGCTACCGCTACGCCACGGAGGCTGTCAGCGCTTGCCATTGACTAATCTGATTAATCAGAGAATGCTTTTATAGCACTCTCTGATTTAAATCAAGGACTTTTCAAATTATACGTCCTGCTATACTTTAATAATTTTCTTTTTTCCATCACGACAAATTATCATCTGTATCTATGTCTATGTCGCAGCTTACTGGTCGTTTAATTTTCCTTCCGCCTTTCGAATAAACCATGGTCGATCAAGTAACGATATCAATGATATTCAGTAAATTATAGTTTAGGTTGGAATTGTGACCAGTCAGGCGAGTAAATTGTAATCAATCACGCGAGTAAATTGGTCGCAGTAACTCTCTATCTGTCTGTTTTACCGGAAATTTCCGAAACGGCTCGACCGATTTTTATGGAACTTTCACGGGAAGAACGTTTAGGTTGTTATTTTAGAAGGCAACTTAAGGTTAGCGTAAAAAAACTACGTGAAATCCATTTTTTTTCTACCCGCAGTTACAGGAACCTATAAACATAATACAATTATAGCGGAGTAAAAACTGTACATTGATTATACATATTGATTTAATGTAATGGGGTCGATATGATCCCAAGTTCTGAAAAGTAGTGTGTTTCTTAATAGATATTTTATGAAAATTATGATTTAAAAAAAGTAATTCAATGTTAGTTCCTGTCCTTAAATGAACTAAAGGACAAACTTCATCTAGGCGACGAACATCATCAGCCCCTACTCGTCCACTGCTGGACATAGGCCTCCCTCATGGCACGCCAACAAGCTCGATCCTGAGCAGTTCTCCGCCAGCCACTACCAGCCACCTTTTTGATGTCGTCGCTCCATCTAGCCCAAGGGCGTCCCACGCTACGTTTGCCGAGACGCGGTCTCCACTCGAGGACTCGTTTACCCCAACGGTTGTCGGTCCTGCGGCATATGTGATCAACCCATTGCCACTTCAGCTTGCTAGTCCTCTCAGCTACGTCGGTGACTCTGGTCCTCTGTCGGATCACCTCATTTCTGATGCGGTCCTTCAGAGAGACGCCCAACATAGCCCGCTCCATAGCTCACTGAGTGACTTTAAACTTATGGATTAGTCTGACCGTTAGTGTCCACGTCTCGGCTCCGTAAGTCATGACGAGTAGGACGCACTGGTTGAAGATTTTTGTCTTCAAACATTGGGGTATGGGCGACGAAAATACCCGGCGAAGTTTACCAAACGCTGCCCATCCCAGCTGGATCCTTCTATTTGCCTCCTTCTCGAAGTTGTTTTTCCCTAATTGCAACGTTTGTCCGAGGTACACATATTCTGAAACAACTTTGAGCGGCATTCCGTTTACGGCAACCGGTCCCGGAGTGACCCGTTCATTGAACATAATTTTGGTCTTATCTAAGTTTATCCGGAGACCGATGCGTTGGGAGGAGTCAGCTAAGCTGGCCAGCATTTGTTCTAGCTCTTGCTGCGTTTCCGCCATGATGACGATATCGTCCGCAAATCGCAAGTGTGAGATGTACTCGCCATTGATGTTAATGCCCCGACCCTGCCAATCCAGCGTCTTAAACATATCCTCGAGGGCATTGGAGAACAATTTGGGGGAAATAACGTCCCCTTGTCTCACTCCTCGCTTAAGAGGGATATGTCTAGTCTGCTGGTTCTGGACTTGGACGGACATTGTGGCGGCGTCGTAGAGACACCTCATCACTTGGATATATCGCCAATCGACTTGGCATCGCTGCAAAGATTCAAGAACAGACCAGGTCTCGATGGAGTCAAAGGCCTTCTCATAGTCCACAAATGCTAGACACAGGGGCTGATTATACTCTTCGGTCTTCTGTATAATCTGCCTCACTGTGTGTATGTGGTCTATGGTACTAAATCCTCCTCGAAACCCGGCCTGCTCAGGCGGCTGGAATTCGTCGAGTCTACGCGCTAGTCGGTTCGTGATCACTCTCGAAAACAGCTTGTAGACATGGCTCAAAAGCGAAATGGGTCTATAGTTCTTCAGTAAGGTTTTATCACCTTTCTTGAAAAACAGAACCACTACGCTTTTGTTCCATGCCTTAGGAGTTCTCCCCGAAAAAAGAGCAGAATTAAATATACGCTGAAGCTCTTTTAGCACAGGCGTACCTGCAGCTTTCAAGAGCTCCGAGGTAATCCCGTCTTCTCCCGGGGCCTTCCCATTTTTAAGCTGTCCAAGAGCTACCACGATCTCGGCTAGGCTGATCTCAGGGAGGTCTTCGGTGTAGTGCCGTGTGAGAGTGGCTCTGGAATCTTCAGTGCGGGGAACTGGTTTAGGCGCTTGCGAGGTATACAGCTGACTATAAAAGGTTTCAACCTCCGCAAGTACCTCCGGCTTCAAAGTAACGACTCTCCCATCCGATGTCGTCAGCTTCGTCAGATGGCTCCTCCCAAGCTTTTGTACGAAGACTTTCGACCCCCGGTTTAGCTCTATCGCTTCCTCTATGGAGCGTGTGTTGAAGCTCCGGAGGTCTCGCCTTACCGCTTTTGAGATGTTCTTATTGAGGGCCCTGAGTTCTGACGAGGTTGATGGTGGGTTTTCTCGTCGATCCTTCATAAGCCGGAGAGTCTCTTGCGAAAGTTTAGACCCTCTGCCAGTTCGTTTCATCCCGCAGAAATTGGCGCCTTCTTCTCGCAAGATTCCAACTACCCGATCAAGGTCCCGGTCAATGTCAACGTCGACTGTGGTTTCCAAGGCTGCGAATCGGTTCTCCAGTTTTAGCTGGAAAGCTTCAGATCGAGCAATGGTTCGGTTCAGGTTGGGTCGGAGCGTGGACCTCATCAGACGGAGACGTTCAAGCTTCAAGTTGATATTCAGAGTGCCTCGAACTAATCGGTGATCACTTCCGGTTTTAAACCTGTTGATCACAGAGACATCTCTGAATATCCGCCTTTTGTCCGTCATGATGAAGTCGATCTCATTTTTGGTCATAGCGTCGGGGCTCTGCCACGTCCACTTTCGCTGGGGCCGCTTCTTGAAAAACGAATTCATCAAGAAAAGACCCTCTTTTTCAAGAAAGTCGACGAGCATTTGCCCCCTATGATTTCTGATACCGAAACCATGTGATCCTACTAACGATTCGCCGCGAGTCTGTACTCCCACTTTAGCGTTGAAATCTCCCATGACAACGTTGAAGTGGGCCTTTGTGGTGTTGTGCAAGGCCTTGGATATGTCCTCATACATATCTTCTACTTCCTCATCCGAGTGTGTCGACGTTGGTGCGTACACTTGTATTACCTTCAGGGTATACCTTTTGGTTAGCTTCAGCACAAGGTACGCTACCCTCGTCGACACACTCGAGATATCGACAACGTTGTCACAGATAGATTTGTTGACCAGAAATCCTATACCTCCCTGTGATGGCTGGTCTCCCTCCCTGAAATACATAAGATGGCCTGAGTCCAATGTGACCGTATCCTCCCCCTCTCTTCGGATTTCGGACAATCCCAGGATATGCCATCTTATGTACTTCAGTTCCTCCTCTAACTGCTCGAGGTGGGCATCGAGCCGCAGCGTGCGTCCGTTATACGTTGCCAGGGTCAGTTGGTCTTGGGTTTGGCGGCCTGCCGTAACCCGGGGATTCCTAGCACCCCCTGCCCTGACGTTACCATGGCCGCCGCCTTGGCCAGGGATATCAAGGCCGCCGGGAACTGGGGGCCATCGCTTTGTCGTGCTTGTCATAAAGGGTAAGGCGACGAACAAATATCAAAAACTTGTAATGCATGTATTATCATATTAGGACAGATTTGACTGTGAAACTAGAGGAATTTCTGACATATTGGGACAGATCAGAATGTGGAAGTTCGAAAAATTAAGACAATTGCTTTTCAAGTATCGGATATAATTAAGGATCATTGTAGGATTTATATCAAACTTCTAATTATTCCTTACTCTAGCTAATTATTCCTTGTTTTCAGGGACAAGAAGACCTTTGTTTTAGCAGGCTCGACGGAGCGGTCTCTAGGGACGAAGTACACAATCAGTACTCATTTCATCCACCCCCTCTTTAATGAGACCAGCCTGCCTTCCATGGACTACGATTATCAGCTGATCCTGCTGGAGAAGCCTATCCCTGTGACCCCTAAATCTAGACCCATCGCTATAGGGAACGAAGAGGATATTAGGGAAGGAGAGATGCTTTTAGTCAGTGGGTGGGGGCAACCGAGTTCCGAGGTATGTTTTATTTTCCAAGTAGATCTTAATTCTCACCACACAATTGTGTTGATATTGGGATACACACATGCTACACTGCAACCTGCCAAGCTACAGGGCACGGGAAACGGTCCCGAATTCCCTGTTCGGAAGCGCATTTGTATTGTACTTTATGTTATATGTGTGTACTTTATGTTATGTTTGCTCATAAAATATAAAATTGTTTAAAAAATGTGATGTCCGTAATATAAATACTAGGAACAAGCACACATTTATTGTACCTACAAAAGGCTCAAGAAAATGGTGGCTCTTTTAGATGCCAATGTATTCATTTTTACAATAGACTTCCAGAGGTGGTTCAAGATCTGAGCCTGAATAAATTCAAATCTTTCATTAAACGTAAGTTGTGTCAGAAAGCATTTTATAGTGTTAAGGATTATATTGAGGACAAAAAAGCTTGGGCTTGAGCTGCGTCCGATTTCTATACACTGATTGTTCTTTGATGTTTCCTCTTGTAATTTTAATTTGTAATTGTTTATGTTTTTTTTTTTTTTTTTTCACAAAACCAGTACACACTATGTAGCCAATCATATTGTACGTTACCGAATTGCATCGACAGGGGTGTTCGGCACTGGTACAGCTACACAGGACCTAAACTTAGTATTCGGAAACAATGTTGGAGCTGCTGAACCTTCGACAAAACTATCTTTGCATTGTGTAGATTCAATTTCTTAGTATTGTATAATTGCATGGCACACGTGTGAGCACAATGTACTTGCTGTAAAGCATTTATTTGTTGGGTTAGTTTTTTTTATTGACTTGATTGTGCTCTGGCTGTTGAGAGTGTGTCATGCTCACTCAAATGGCTCGCTGGTGGTGGCGTGTGTTTTGGGTCATTAGGTATTTTTTTGGGTATTGGTTCACTTCAATATGGTTGAGCTGATTGATGCTGATCCATACGTCATGTTCGTGAACGGACGCCGTCAGAGGGAACTGGTCATCTCTTAGCTGCCACGGCGTATTTTAATTTATGAATTGTTGTTATTTTTTCTTTTTTTTTGTTTTTTCCATAATGGACGCTCTTAGCGTACAATATATTTCCGCATCGTTTTCACATGGTTGATTTCAACAAATGAAAGATGTAATCAAATATTTGTATCGATAGCTTGATAATTTAAAAGAGTGTCCATGGAGTTTCTCGCCCGTTCTTCTCCATAGGTATCATCATCATCTCAGCGTTAATCCCAGTCGCATCCGTAGCTTTCAGCTTTGGAGTCTAGGGTCCACTTTACCAGTCTAACTGCTAATTTTGGCTAAACTTCGATATTTTCCGTGAAGTGACTGCCGTCTGACCTTCACAACCCGAAGGTGATGTCTAAGCATTGCAGTTAAACCAATTGTTAGACTTTTGATGGCTCACAACCCGTAACGACTACCACTAGATGTTCGTATGGCAACCGGGACCAACGGCTTAACGTGCTTTCCGAGGCACGACCAGACCAGTGTAAATAATCATATTTATGCATACAAATATTTGCACTGTGCGGGGATCGAACCCGCGCCTCCTTGCGCAACGGCCGCGTTTGCTACCGCTACGCCACGGAGACTGTCCTTCTCCATATGTATCTTGTTTGATATTGTTGTTGATTATTTCCTTCGACAATTGAACTGCGTCCCGAGGCGCAACTTTCTGGGAAATTTACACAAACACGTTCAGAGGAGTACAAAAATGTATGAGTAGGATATAAGAGGGGACTTATAGCAATATCCAGCGATGCACTCTCCAGATGGCGATTGGTGCCTCCACAAAAATATTCACTATGTTCACTTTCACTTTTGTTGTCGGATTCAAGGGGTCATTTTAGATTTATAGAATTTTATGTTTAAAGCAGCCGGCCGGCCTTGATGTGATTTTTGATGATGAAGTATTGAAGTCATAGAGGTTACTTGCTCTCTATGTCAAGTGTTGAAGCAGAGACAAGTTGGCTGTTGTTTTTTTTTTTGTAAGTCCCTCTGGCACAGGCTTTAGACCAGATATATGGAATTAAGAAGTACATGAGAAAGAATCGGGAAATTTGAATGTGCTTGATGTAAAAATGATTGCATGCTTTAACATATCTACTGTTTGGAATGGGCGACTAGCTTCACCTCACTAACTGACCGACCTTCTGACAATTCAAAAGTGCCTGTAACTGGTTTATTTGAAATAAACCGATTTTGATTATAATTGAGTAATCACGATTTGATAAGCACGCGTGGACGCCAGAGGTAGCTACATCCATGGACATGTACCGACGGCAGCTCAGTGCTCAAACATGACTGCATTCCATCAAGCGGCGCTTTTTTATATGTGATCCACCTTTTTGTTTTAGATGGGATATCTTGAAATAACCTCTCCCGCTCTGAACGGAGCGGAAGGCCGTGTCAAACTTTTATTTCCTAAAATCCACCTGTGATCTTTGATTTGATTCATCTGCATTCAATAATCTAGGTGATCCTGTAAAACATTACCAGTTTTAAAAATTCTCATCACTTTGAAAAGTCACACGTCGAAAAGTTAGATTCTGTGTCGACGTACCTATGTATAACCGGACTACAGTTCAAAATCTTATTCGTATAGTGTGCATGTACAAACTTATATATATGGCTGTGATCAGCCTCATACGAGCCGAGAGAGCAAAGCTCCACTACTTCCAAAGGCGACGAGGTTTACTAAACGTAATTAACCGTTTAGTAAACCACTGTTAACTGCGACATATGTATTGAGCGTCAAATGCAGTCGTCGACGACGTTCCGCTCGTGTGTCTGCATGCGGTGCGGTGGCACCCCGGTAACGCCTGCAGTTGCTGTCGACGCGTGTTGATCCTACCTGCGCACACATGCTAGTTTATTATACTAACTTATCACAAGATCACCTTTTTTACCACAGCAACGCGTAATGCAAGACATAGTGCATAGCATCCAAGTCCCGGTGATGTCACGGGAAACTTGCAAGTCTCTTCCGCACAGCAGCTACAAGACTATCACGCCGAGGATGTTTTGCGCTGGATTACTCATCGGCACCAAGGGGCCTTGTATGGTAACTTCACATCATTATGAATTCCGCCATAATTACCCTCAAAGAGCAAAAAAAAACTTCCCATCGATTCCGATAACGAGATTAGCTAGTTAGCGCAGCGATCAATATGCCTGCCTGTGAAGTGGAGGCCCCGGATTCGATCCCCGGCCAGGTCATGATGGAAAACGATCTTTTCCTGATTGGCCTGGTTCTTGGATGTTTATCTATGTATGTATCTATTATAAATATGGTATCGTTGAGTTAGTAACGCATAACACAAGTCTCGAACTTACTTTAGGGCTAATTCAATCTCTGTGATATGTCCGTTTAAATTTTATTTATTAAATTGAAGTAAAAATGTGTGCAAAACAGATAAACTCTCAAGGGCTTTACGCGGTTCCCGTGGCACGGCATTGAACTGTCAAATGCGAACCTCTGGACTGCTACTAAAATATCCCTAATAGAAAAATTCAATAACACTTTGTCCGACCCGAGAATCGAACTTGGAATCCCCACGCTCTGCAGTCGCGCTTGCGAGAACAAGAACGATGGGGTAGTGTGAAAATAATGTTACGAGCAAGATTGTAATGAGACTTCCATGAGAAACGACTTTGAGACATCTGCCAATATCAGAAGCAGCGCGAGCACGTTACTTATAATAGAATTTTACGAAATATTTTCTCTTTGGTTCTTTTTTTAACGAAATAGTTCATTTCTAGAGTATAACCGTAACACTTCAGACTTTTTTTGTCCGTATGTATAATATTTGTTTTTCGTACAGGGTGACTCCGGTGGTCCAGCTGTCATTAACGGCAAACTCGTGGGCCTAGTTTCCTTCGGTGTTGGATGCGCGATGAAGGACATGCCAGGAGTGTACAGCAACGTCCCCCTGGTCAGGGGCTGGATAAGAAACATCACGGGGTTACCGCTTTGAGTCCATACACTGCATCCTAACTGTGTAACACACTGTCAATTACAATGTGAGTCACTTCAAAGGACATTGTTAATCATCGCATCATATGTTCGAAAAAAAAATCTGTTCAACAATATAAATAACGCAATGTAGGTATGTATACTGTTGAACTGTGCAAATGAAAGGCATTCCTACTGCTGGTGTGTTACACAAGACCGAGCCGGTGATGGAATAGTGTGTTTGTTCTTTATATCAAATGGATTTCTATTCAAATACAATTATTTTCGTTTGTAACGCTCATAATGTTTGTTTATAATTAAATTGAATTGTACACAAATACCAATTCTTTGACTGATAGTACGATAGGTGTTTTTAAAGAAATTCATTTTTGCTATGCTTGAATTTAACTTATAAGCAATTATTTTTCCATGAGGATGATCAGCACACACCGTTCATTTATTTTCGTCTCTGTAAGAGGTCGTGGCACGTAACCCACCACGCGGGTCCAGTGTGGGCGATGTCATCTTCGAAATCTTGATTCTAGACCGTGTTGAATTTTCTCATGATGTTTTGCTTCACCGCTTTGAGAACAGCGTTCAATTAATTATCTACGGCAAGTAAAACAAAAGTTCAATATATAGAAAAAAAAATAGAATTTATTATAATTATATAAACAAAAAGCGAGGGCTTCAGCAGTGGTGGCCTATTGGTAACAACTCACCTCACGAGTTGTAATTCGTAGGTGCAAACCAAACCACCTTCCTGTATTAATGGGCTATCCAAAGCAAAAAGAATTTTTGAAATCGGTATAGTAGTTCCTGAGATTAGCGCGTTCAAACAAACATACAAACAAACTCTTCAGCTTTAAAGATTAGTATAGATTCATTCTGCGATATGCACTCTCGGCTGCTAGTGAGTTTTACCGAATAATTAATGACTTATTTGACTCTTCCATTTCTATGAAGAAAAGACCGCGGGAAATAGACGGTATTCAGTCCGGTTTAACAACGGCATTAAAAATGATATGAAAATCTGTTGTATGCTCATAAAAATATAAAATTGTTTAAAAAATACAGTGATGTCCATAATATAAATACTAGGAACAAGCACAAATTTATTGTACCTACAACAAGGCTCAAGAAAATAGGTGGCTCTTTCAGATGCCAATTATAAAAGGTATACATTTTTACAATGGACTTCCAGAGGTGGTTCAAGATCTGAGCCTGAATAAATTCAAATCCTTCATTAAACGTAAGTTATGTCAGAAAGCATTTTATAGTGTGAATCATTACATTGAGGACAAAAAGGCTTGGGCTTGAACTGCGTCCGATTTCTATACACTGATTGTTCTTTGATTTTTCCTCTTGTAGTTTTAATATGCAATTGTTTATGTTATTAATTCAAAGCCTGTATTACACACTATGTAGCCAAGCATATTGTACGTTAAGGAATTGTATCGCTGACAGAGGTGTTCGGCACTTGTACAGCTACACAGGAGCTAAACTTAGTATTCGGGAAAACTGTTGGAGCTGCTGAACCTTGGACAAAACTATCTTAGCATTGTGTAGATTCAATTTCTTAGTATTGTATAATTGCATGGCAAACGTGTGAGCACAATGTACGAATGTGCTGTAAGGCATTTTTTTGGGTTAGTCTTTTTTATTGACTTGATTGTGCTCTGGCTGTTGAGAGTATGTCATGCTCACTCAAATGTCTCGCTGATGGTGGCGTGTGTGTTGGATCATTAGGTTCCCTTCGATATAGTTGAGCTGAATGATGCTGATCCATACGTCATGTTCGTGAACGGTCGCCGTCGGATGGAACTGGTCATCTGTTAGCTGCCACGGCGTATTTTAATTTCTGAATTGATTTTTGTGTGTTTTCCATAATGGACGCTCTCAGCGTACAATTTATTTCTGCATAGTTCTCACACGGTTGATTTCAACATGAATGATGTAATCAAATATTTGTAACAATAGCTTGAAAATTTAAAAGAGTGTCCATGGAGTTTCTTGCCCGTTCTTCTCCATAGGTACCTACTCTTTGGAATGGGCGACTAGCTTCATATTATTGACTGACCGACCTTCTGACAAATCAAAAGTGCCTGTAACTGGTTTATTTGAAATAAATGCTTTGATTTTGATTTTTGATTTTGATACACAGCGTAAAAATAAACTACGTCATAAATGGAAAGTTTTACGCTGTGGTCTCATATATGCAGATTTTAGTGCTCTGCGACAGGATCATAAAGTGAGAACTCGGGACGCTTATGGATTATTTTGTAATTCATTATAAAATTACATTAGCCAAAGACCGCGACAGTTCTGGCAACATATTTCTAGCTTGCGATCACAAGGCGGCTTAGAGCCAAACGTGGTGTACAATGGTCAGACTTGTTCGAGTATTAAAGCGGCTGACGCATTTGTTCAGTATTTTGCTAGCGTGTTTTTACTCGACACACCTGAATCGGATCCTAGGAAATTTGATGCCAGTCGTGAGGGAGATAGCATTTTACTTCCCATTTTAACCCCACCGGATCTAATTAAGGCGATTGCTTAACTCAAACCCTGTAGCTCCGTTGGCCCTGACAGGATATTATGACATCTTGGCAGCCCTCTATGTCATGTGTTTAACCTAGCCCTTCAGTCCAGTGTATATACTGGGCAATTAAAAACTTCGCGAGTCATTCCTATCCCTAAAACCAACGATAAAATGTTAGTAGAGAAACACACAGACCCATCGTTATCCTACCAACTCGTGATGGATGTGTGGCTGTGTGTACCAAGTGTTCGCGGAATGCCACCACGTTCGGTCTAGAATATTTGAATAATTATGTCCTTTTAAAGACTAACATTATGGTAAAGGAAGTCCATGAAGTAAACTGTTATTTAGGTATGTATATTTATTTAAAGGAATCGTTTTCATATTGTAGATATCGACCAACTGTGAAACTTGGAGCCGCACACGAAGGGTTCCGTACCGTTACCTCTACAAAATAATAACAAGATATTTGTCTTATTTTGTTTCTAGTATTTGTTGTTATAGCGACGACAGAGATACGTCATCAGTGAAAATTTCACCTATCTGGGTATCACTAGATACTACCCGGTGACAGACAAATAGACAGTCTTAAAAAAGCTCAAAATGACCAGCCTGTCGGTATTTTATAGGATGCATTTTGGAGAGTGTGCGAGGGAAATGCATAACTTAATTCCTCCATATTAGTTCCATCACCGGAGGACCCGTCGTACGGCGAGTTTTCGATCCGGACGAAGCGTTTCGCCTCATCTTTTATAGCGCGTACATCGAGAGACTGTAACAATTTGTCAGCGGCGGTATTCCCGTCAGACTACATAATAAAAAAATATCAAAATCAAAGCATTTATTTCTGTCTATATTTGGGAAAAGATTTTTAATAAGAGATTATTGTCATTCCTTGAGAAACAATTTTGTCCCATTATCTATTTGGATTTAGAGTGGGTAGATCGACGGCCCAGGCAGTTAATGAACTTACCAACCTTGTAGTTTCTCACATCGATAATAAACTTAAATGCATTGGAGTCTTCCTAGACCTGGCCAAGGCCTTTGATACAGTCTGTGTTCCTATCCTAATTAACAAGATGAAAAAAAATGTTATCAGGAGTAAGGCGCTCGATTTATTTAAAGATTACTGGAGTAATAAATCTCAACGAGTAGTAATTAATGGTTTGTTATGCACGGAGGCCCAAATAACAATTGCTGTTCCGCAAGGTAACGTCCTCACAAAATTCCAATATATTTATGTTTGCTGATGACACAGCACTAGTCTGTCATGTTACGACATGAGTTGAAACAGCTATTTGGCTTACTCAAAATTTACTTACGCTTAATATCTCAAAAACTAAATTTATGAAATTTGCTAATACAGAACATTCACTTAAAAATGTAAATAACTATAAAATTGAAATCCATACCTACTTGCCAAAACATCGGTTGTCAGTTATGCGATTGTAGCTACTTAGATATTGCTAAAGTAGTAAAATATCTTGGGATTCTTATTGATGAAAGATTGACGTGGTGTCCATATATAGACCTGTTATCAGGCAGAACAAGAAAGCTAATTTATGTCTTCAAAAAACTTAGGCACGTTGCTAATACTGCTCTACTCAAGCCAATTTATTTTGCGCTAGCCCAATCTATCCTGTCATACTGCATAACCTCCTGGGGTGGAGCACGCAAAACGCATATGCTTAAGCTAGAGCGCGCCCAGCGAGCACTGTTCTTATAGGTCTAGACATTATTTTTTTTTTAATAATTATAAACTAGTGCTTGACTGCAATCCCGCCTGATGGTAAGCAGTGATGCAATCGTTGAGTGTAAAGCGCACTAGTTTATTAGGCCTATTCACTTAAAAAACTTAGGAATAGGTAACAATACACCAACCACCAATAGGCCTCTATTCGGACTGTGATGTTCTTACGGTCCGTCAGTTATTTGTAAAAGAAACGGTGGTATCCCAGCATCATAAAGTTAAATACCATGGTGACTTAACTACGACTAGCACAAGACGTGCATACAGAGTATGTTCTACGATACCATTTAAAACATCATTCATAGAAAAATTTCAATGCTACCTTGGACCAATGCTCTATAACAAAATAAATAAAATTCTTAAAATGTTTTCATTAAATCACCATTCTTGCAAAGAAAAAAAACTCTAATGTTGTGGTTAGAAGACATCGAAAAAGTATTTTTAAACCCAAAGTAATACCCATATTTTTAGACTAAGTAAAACATTATTCTAATTGAATCACCATCATTTATCCAACTTAAAACAACGTAAAGATTTACTATTAAGGAAGTAATAGATCTTCAATGTTAAATTTCATCAACTATTAAAACACAAATCTCCAATCAAAAAAGGAAGCACTCCTATTTTACCCTAAGTTCAAACTTTATGTGTGATTATTTGAAAAGTAATTCAATGAAGGTACTCTGTAAAAAAACGAATTATTTCTTTTTTTTTGTGGCTTATGTTTACCTTCATTTTAAACCTTATTCAAATTTTGTATTAATAATCTAATTATTTTAGGGCACATGTTCATTTATATTTAATGTACACTAACGTCTATGATAGTCGTTAGGGCTCACTTTGATTGTTTGTAACGTAGTTCCTCTAAAATATTCGTAGGCTATAATTTGTAATTTCTTTTCGATAAAACATTCTTTTTAATATTATCTCTAATAAACCACTTAAAGGCACTTTTAAATTGTCAGAAGGTCGGTCAGTCGGTAAGATGAAGCTAGTCGCCCATTCCAAAGAGTACTTATGGAGAACCTATGGAGAAGAGGTACCTATGGAGAAGAATGGGCTAGAAATTCCATGGACTCTCTTTTAAATTATCAAGCTATTGATACAAAATAATATTTGATTACATCATTCATGTTGAAATCAACCGTGTGAGAACGATGCAGATATATATTGTATGCTGAAAGCGTCCATTATGGAAAACACAAAAAAAACAACAATTCAGAAATTAAAATACGCCGTGGCAGTGAATAGATGACCAGTCCCGTCTGACGGCGTCAGTTCATGAACATGACGTATGGATCAGCATCATTCAGCTCAACCATATTGAAGGGAACCTAATGACCCAACACACACGCCACACCAGCGAGACATTTGAGTGAGCATGACATACTCTCAACAGCCAGAGCACAATCAAATCAATAAAAAAGACTAACCCAATAAATAAAAATACTTTACAGCAAATACATTGTGCTCACACGTGTGCCATGCAATTATACAGTATTATGAAATTGAATGTACTCAATTCCAATCTGCAATATGGCTAGAGTGAATAGGCTCTTAATAAACTAACGCGCTTTACCACCAACGATTGCATCACTGTTTACCGTCAGGTGGAATTGCGGACAAGCACTAGTTTATAATTTGTATATTAAAAAAAAACTCGATAACACATCAAACGAAGCCCAGGTGAAAATGACGAGATGAGCTGGACTTTGACCTTGCTAATAAAATAAATAGGTAGTGCCCAAATAAATAAAGAACAACAAGGCAGACTATAGAAGAGTACAAGTTACTCGATTAAAGAACAATAGCAGCTAATACGCAAAGCACATTGATTAATTACAAAGCAAGCACATTAATGAACAATTAGCAATCAGCATGAACTAATAAGTTACGGGGTAATTTAAAATCGCGACAATTTTTAATTTTTCAAGGGAATCAAGAAATATTAATGCGGAAAATGCCCCTTGCAAAACTTATATTCAAATAGATTAGTGCTAGTCCAGTGGTAACTACTGCTACTTACTACTTATTGGCCATCGGTTCGAACTCGGGCAGGTGCCTTTTTATTTTTGTTTGGGATGGAAAATCATCAAATGATCTCTCCCGCTCTGGGCGGAGCGGAAGGGCGTGTCAGACTTTTACAGACTAAAACCCACCCGTATTTCTTTACTTGTCTATGCGCCAAGTACATGGTTTCTGTTTTAACCAACCCACAACCCTGACCCAGGAGCAGGCCTTGGTCTTCGTGGACAACGTCACGATGTGCTAACATCTCTTAGGCCGCGCGTGAAACACAACGCGCTGTCGACTCGGGCCTGGTCCTTACCGGTTGCCTTGCTTTGTGTAAACTGTATCAGCACAACTGTTCACAAAAGATGTGAAGATAATCATCGTAAGGAAACCGGCATGTTATAACAGAAACTTTGAAGTCTTATGACATCCGTCAAACCAAAATCACTATTAGGTCCAGTTTAATCACGACGCTCCTCTGCCTCACACAAGGGGAACCCCTGTTTCTCAGCAATGACAATATGGTTATGTGAGCTGTCAAGGAGGCTGTAAATAGAGAAAAGTGAAATGAGAGTAGAGCACTGAAGTGAGACATCACGGGCTTATAACAATGATAATGAGATACCAGCCCCTTAATCGGCGAACACATTTTTGCCAAATGATAGCGACTAGTTGGGATCGTTTGGACCGAACGGACCAATGAGCGGTCCGAACGATCCCAACTGATGCCAACTAGTCGCAATCATTTGACAAAAATGGCTGGTTGCCCAAAAAGTATTGCGAGTTTTTTTTTTTATGTATAAGAGACTGGCCAGTTATAATTAATTTAAAAATAATAGTATTTATAACTTCTAATAGGAACGTTCGAAATTCAAAACTTCCCACATTTTTTGCAAGCTAATTAAAATTATCGTGTCCCTTTGAGAAATGGATCTCTGCGTTGAGACCATTTTCGCCCTATGATTTTTTAAGATTCAAATGTCGCCTGATCTTACGATAGACTTCAAACGACATTCAGGGATGAAGGCCTTTCTAAGGCAACCGTGTATCGGTGGTATATTGAATTTAAGCGCGGGCAACTAACTTTCGGGGATGCTTTGGGAGATGGGTATCTTTGTCGAAGAAATTAAGGATAAACTGCAGTTTGGATCAGGAAGCCTTCACGAGATTTTACACGTGCATCTTCGGTGGATAGTTTCACGCTGGGTGCCTAAAATCTGATTGATGCTCAGAAGCAGGCACGGGTGGAATGGTGCCAGAAGCAGGCTTGTCTCGGGGTGTTTACGACATCGTTACAGGTGAATCTTGGATCAATACGATCCAGAAACGAAGCGCCAGTCGACCGTTTGAATGTTTCAAAACGAATCAACGCCTACCAAAGTGGAGCGATCTAGAAGCGGGGGTATGGTTTTGAATGCGAGCTTTTTCAGTTTGACCAGCTACTTGGTTTCAATTTCTTTACGAAACCAAAGAAGCAAATGCTGAATGGTATACTACCAAATGATTGACAGAAGTTTTTTTCTATTGTGACCAACAAGCGATCAAACACAGGGCTCCGCGGGTTACTTCGTCACGACGACAATGGGCCCGCCCACACCGCAATCATAATAAAGTACTTCCTGGACAGTACACCAGTCAAACTCCTAGGTTACTCTCCTTACAGCCCTGACCTAGTACCGTGTTACTTCTTCTTATTACCAAAAATAAAAGATCAGCTCAAAGGGAGACAATTTTCGTCACCAGATGATGCGCTGTCAGCGTTCTAGCAAGCTGTAAACGAGGTATCTGCGGCGGACTGGAAAAAGGGTTTCGAAAACTGGTTCAGACGCATGAAGCTTTGTACAGAGGCTGGTGGAGAGTATTTTGAAAAGATATAATAATTAAATATAAGTACCTTATACGTCGAGAGGAAAGTTTTTAATTTGGATGATCTACCAAAAACAATGGAGGGATTGTATGAAAGATGATATGAGTAAAAAGCTGCTATAGTGAGATGTATGAAAGAGAAATTCGTGCTGCTTTTACTTCAAGTAAATTGTGACATTGGCAAGAGATTTTTCTTCCCCTTTGGTATGACCATCCAAGGACCTGTATACGATTATCATGTCGAAAACACTGGTTGGCGGTTTAATACCCCTGTACCTCCGGGAGCATGTAAAGCTGATGGTCTTGCGTCTGACCTCTCTCCGGTCGTATCGGATTGCCGTCCCATCGGACTATAAGAGTAAAGAAACAGAGTGAGCATCTGTGTTCACGCACACACATGTGTACCATAATATCTATTGGGTACTTGACACCGTGACCGAACTCGGTAGAGAGAGTATTATTATGATGATGTGATATTTAAACGAGATAAGAAGGTTCTTGCTACCTGAACCTTGAATGTTTTCATTGTAAATTATGTTATTTACACAGTTTTATCACCCGTTTTAAATCATGAAAGGAATATTTAAAAGCCGTGAAGCAGTCATCGGACACAGCAGTATAACAATATAACTAGACGTATCTACTTCATTATTTTATTCCTACCCTTGGACAAAGTACATATGGTATGTTCGTTTTGGGGAAAAAAAATATAATTTAGTAGTCCGTATTAGTATTTAAAATGTGTGATATTAGTCGTGCATTGTGTGCTGTATGGGTATCTTTGGTGTTCAGACTTGTTATCTGCTGGAATGGTGGGTAGTAATTTATTACAATAAAACACTAGTGACTTTTCCCAGCTTCTTTCGACTTTAACTACTTGATCAATCATCATGATTTCTTTATTAACAATGTATTGTACACATAAACCTTTTAGAACAAATTCTCTAAGTAACGATGAAATCCGTAACTAAACGCTTAGTTTAGGAGAATAACGCAGTCACACAAACAAACATCATCATAATGTCTTGCCGCCAAGCGATATGTTGTGTTCCGGCATGATGTCTGGTGAAGCTGCTGTGCCGGGTACGATGAGCCAAATGTTGTTGTATTGGGAGTTTGGTTTTGGAGGGTCTCCCGATCAATCTACCTCTGACACAAGATTGTTAGTCGTGTTGTTGTAACATTGCATCACCTTGCTTAACTGCCGTCTTCCTTCCTATTTACTCAGTGTTTTTGAGTGAATAGGCTTAATAAACTAGCGCGCTTTTCCATCAACGATTGCATCTCTGCTTACCATCAGGCGGGATTGCCACGAAAATTACATATTAATCTCAGTCTTCTTCCTAGAACCAACCTATTCATTCTTCAAACACCCTTTAGTGAGCTGTATTTTTGTCTTAGTATTTTATCCCCTTTTTTGATATTATCAACTGAGATACGAAGTTGCGAAACATGTTCTTGATATAGCCGCTGATGACAGTTAATGACTAAAAAAGCTTGAAGACTAAATATACTGTTATACATTCATAGATAATTCTGCAGAGGAAACGAGATTTGGGGGGACCAGGGAGGAGATTCTTAAGAGTTTGACTATTCTGAGAACAAACGCTGAAATAAATTTAAAAGATCAGACATACCAAAAAATCATTTACATTGTTGTTCAAAATGGTCGTTGGACGAAACAAAAAACAGACATTGGATCGATCCAGTCAGTGCACGCACTTTTCAGCAATCGTTCAGCTAAACCCAAAGCTTAAAGTTCTCGAAGTCGTTGTCATTGGTGATAGATTTTGAAGCCGGATTAATTGATGTTATGGTAAAACTGATTGTGTCCACTTTTACCTTTCCTTCATCATTTCCAGAAACAAACATCGACCGCCTGGAACCAGATGGCCTCACTCACAACTGGAGGATCTCCGTCTCCCCAAGAGTCCCACCGCGTACATACCTGTACTTCCACGAGGCTATGGCTCCTGAGCCGCTGGTTGAGGAAGTTCCTGAAGAGGACGGATCTCTCAGTGTAAGGGTCAGCCTATTGAGGACAGCCAAACAGTCAGGTCGAGAACATCTGATAATGGACGTAGGCATCCCCCCACTCTTATTGAGAAAAAATATTGGTTATCTAAGTAATAGATAGTTAACAGATAGGACTCTTACATAGTAGACCGCTGTACATGTGGAGATTGAAGGAATCCACTGGATGATTGGTTTTAAGAGTATCAAAAAGTGGATAGAAAGGGGCTGACTACCGAGTATGGAGTAAAGTATGAAAGATAAGGACTAATGGCCAAGAATGATGATGATGAAGGATAGGCGGAATACATTTTTTTTTTAATAAACTTTGCCCGACACTTGAATTCTCTGCTGCATTGTGGGTATAATTACAAATATTTAAACTCACATAAAAACAACCAGATCCGAAACAACTGCCTGTAGGCCACAAAATTATTTATTCGTGCGGAAATCAAACCCGCAACACGCAGCGCAGCAGACGATCATTCAGCCACTGGGCCAACCGTGGCGTCAGGAATCATATCGATTTCATTTCATCAGGTACAAATCAATTTCTCTGATTAATTTCATAATAGATAATCAAGAGGTTTGTCTATTCCCAGTTGCAATTGAGGATAGTAGGGGGGGAACCGGTGTCTATAACCGATGTCCCGTATCAAGTCCTCTACGGCATGTACTGTGGAGGGGTCATCATTGCGCCCGAGTGGGTCATCACAGCCGGGCATTGTGGGTGAGTATTCTTTATTTGTTTTGGTCAGTTTATTAACCTTTGTATAGGTGCTCCTTTTATCAGAGTTCCGTAGTGAACCTGGAACCTTTTGAAGTATCGCCGTGTCTGCCTGTCAGCTGCTTTGCTCAACCTGGAGAGAATCAAGGTTTCTACTAACTGTTCCCTTAGTTATTAGATTGAATAAGGCCTCATGTTGTACCAAACTTTTAGGCGATAAAACGGTTTCTAAGCGAGTCTGCTATATGTTTCTCAAAACGCAGGTCTTTGTCAATAATGATGATAATAAAACACTATAGCTATATTACTATAACTACCTATATTGGCGTAAATATATATATGTCGTGGATGGCGGTATCGTTTTGATCCAAGTTACTAATTTGATTTATTTAGTAGTGGGGCAAATACTGTGACGTTATTTTGTGATTATGGACGTGGATTAAGTCGTTTTGGAATGTGGGGATTGTCGAACGGTGACTTCGAATTGAGGCGCGGACCAGGGCTAATCTCTAGGGCGAAACTGTCGGTTTGCCTATTTGAATTGTTATTGTCAAGATTGGAGTTTACATTTAGACTTCGTGCTTTAATTCAAAACGCCACCTAAAAAATGGAACCGGTACCACCACATCAAGATGGTGCCGACCCTATCGCTCCGCCATCGCTGACGTCGTCATATAATATGAAACAAGCCGACGAAGTGGTAAAATAAAATCGCCTTTAGTCATATAAGATAGAGATAACCATAAGAGATGAGGTAGAGTCGAGAAAAAAGAAAACATCCCCACAAGAGTTATGTTTCGGCGGTCAGGAGTTTTGTTAAAAAAAATATTTATTTTGAAATATTAATTTAATTACAAAACATACAGGATATTATTAGCTGGTGGCTGAGGCAAGACTCAATACAATGCAAAGAAAAATAACTATCTCTGATTTCCGGTAAAAAGCTAAGTTGCAAAATGACGCATGACGACAGTAGCTGTAGACTCAGCGTAAATGCGTGTTACGATGAGTTAACTCCTCCCTCCATAGGATAGAAGCAACCCTTGCTTCTGGCGGCGTCCGCGCTGCCCTTGGTGTCCTTCGGGATGATCTTAGTTTTCCATTGATACAGCTTCCAGGATGCTGCAGCGGAAAGATGTCTTCTAATTGAAGTGTGTATTGTATCGATTGTTCTGAGATTTGATGTTGCTCAGGAGATCGCAGTGTCTTGTTTATGACGATCATCTGGCAGTCTTCTGTTGGTGCAACGAGATTATTTTCAGATAGATTCTTGTAGTCTGTCTTAGTGTTGCATTGTGTTTTCGACTTTGTCTTCTCTGAGGTCAAGTAGTCAGTTGTTATCTCCAATCTTCTGAACTTTCCCTTTTCTTAAATTCATCTTGGCATGAGTCTGATTTGTTGAGCGATGCTGGATGAGTGATAGTATGCAGTCATCTGTGTCTTCGATTCTTCTGGTGCCGAGGAGCTTGCAGAGCTGGGTGTTGTCGGTCAGTGGCTGACGATCTTCTTCCAGGTAAGCGTACTCATCGTTACCAAGTGATAGGTATTTGGATTTAGGGATAATAGTAAGGTTTTTTTTTATTTGGATTTGAATAGAGATGGACAAGGTTAAAGGTTTTTGGGATAATTGAGGGAATTTCGAGTATAAAGTTAACCGAGTGTTTTGTGCTGTAAGCTTAAACTTTAATTGACTTCTCTATCCTTTATATGTTACTAATGTTAATACTAGCTACTATTCTAAACAAAAAAAAATATATCTAAATTTCTTAAGCAAGGCTAAAGTAGTTGTCCAGTTTAAGGAGTTGAACATGTTTAAGGAGGAGGATACCATTATCGTTACTTACATGAGTAACGGTTACGGTTGCTGTTGTGTTGAGCACGATGGCTCCTGCGAAGAGGATTCTGCAATAAGATGGGGTCTTCGTAGCAGCTTGAAGTGAACCCTTATGGACTTAGAGTTTGGGTGATTACCTATTATTTCCGCCACGTTATTAGGATGAAGGTGTATAATCTTGTATGGTCCTTTGAAGACTGGCTTTGTTTTGTCACTACGTGCTGACTTTGCAACCTGTTTATAGACAGTTTCACCTACCTTGAATTTAATTTCTTCTGCTTCCTGGTTACGTTTAGCAATTACTTGTTCCTTGTTTTTGGACATATGTGCAGCGATGCACTCTTGAACTGCCTCTGCGTTGGCACGATGCTTAATAACATAATCCTGGTAAAATTCTTTTGGATAGTATAACTCTAACGGGTTTCTGGATGCTGTGTGTCCAAATAATAACTCATGGGGTGTATAGTCTGTTGCCGAATGAATAGCGTTGTTATACGCTATTATAGCGTACTTCATAATTAAGTGTATAGGGTCGTCTTTGTTGGTCATTCTTTGTATCCTAATTATTTCAGCTAACGTAGAGTGCAAGCGTTCAATAGGGGAGTTAGAATTAGGATTATAGGGTGTCGTAAAGTGTATATGGATATTATGTAGTGCGCATATTTCTTTAATAACCTCGTTATCGAATTTAGTGTCTGAATCTGTGGTTATCTTATTCGGTAAACCTAACACTGAGAAGACGTTTAGCAATGCTTCGGCTATATGGACGCTACTACATGCTGTTAGTTGGACTGCCTGAGCGTATTTAGAAAAGTTATCAATCACTGTGAGGAACGTTGCGCTTCCGGTTGTGTATAGATCCATAAATATATGTTCCATGGGTTTACGAGGTGTATCGGTTATAGCTAAAGGCGGTTTAAGAGGGTTACGTTCGTATTTTGATTTTAAACAAGTGTCACATTGATTAACGAATGTTTGGATAGTAAGGAGCATATTTGGCCAATGGTAATTTCTGTGCAACTGCTTGTACGTTTCCTGGATACCGCGGTGAACAGTTTTGCCTTCATGGTATTTCTTAATCAACTCTTGTTGTTCTGGTTTGTTTTCTACTAGAGTTACGCGTGTTGTGCATTTAAGTAGCTTGGGACCTCTATCGTTAAATATTGTTGTGTAAACTTTAGAAAAGGCAAGGTATAGCTCCTCGTTATAGAAGTAACAGTGAAATACGCGATCAGCAATGGTGTGCTCTTTAAGGAATCGTATTATTTCGGATTCTGTATTATTAACTGGGATAAAGACATCTTTTATAACTGTTTTTGAGTTAGTTGATCTGTTATCTACTCTATATTCGGAACCGGGTGTTGACCTAATGTGAAACTGTTTTAGCTGCCTATCAATAGCGTCTGCAATGATGGGTATGCCTCTATTTTCATTGTCCGGCTGTGTATGCCTTGTAGACACTAACTCAGGTTCAGCTGATACTATACTCATGCTATCTGTACCTATATTAGATTCAGGAATGCCTGGGTTTTGTAATTGCATGTCTTCATTGGGCGGTGTTTCCGTATGGTTTTCAGCGTCCCTACGTGCATTTTCGAATATTCTATTAATTATCTCATCATCCTCGTTATCATCTAAGTTAACAGCGAGAGAGTCAACACTACCATAGAAGACTTTAGCGCGCGATAGAGCGTCTGCGTTAGTGTTTTGGCGACCCTTCTTGTATACAATCTTATAATCGTACTCTGAGAGTTTTAAACGCCATCTTGTCAATTTAGAGTTAGGATCTTTTAATGACATTAGCCAGGTGAGAGGCCTATGGTCTGTGTAGATGGTAAACTTTCTACCGTAAACGTAGGGCCTAAAGTATTTAATTGCCCATATTATGGCGAGTAGCTCCTTCTCTATTGTAGAGTAACGCGACTCGGTATCTGATAGTGTCCGTGACGCATATGCTACTGGTTTGTCGGACCCTACTATGCCTTGGGATAATACCGCACCTAGGGCTACATCAGATGCATCGGTAGTGAGGATGAAGGGCTCATCAAAATTTGGGTACTGCAATAATGGGGCATTCGTTAAAATTTGTTTACACTTATTAAAAGCTTCTAAGAAATCTGGGGAGTGTATGACTCGACTATTTTTCTTAAGGCAGAGGGTCATTGGCTTAGTTAGTTTGGCAAAATCTTTTATGAATTTCCTGTAATACCCTATTAAGCCCAAGAAGGCTATTATTTCCTTCTGCGACTTGGGTAGAGGGAAGTTAAGTACGGCTTTTATTTTGTCTTTATTTGGTTTTAAACCTTCGTCTGTTAACTCGTGTCCTAAGAAGTTGACCTGTTTTTGCAAGAACTGTGATTTATCCAGCTGGATCTTAAGATTATGCATTTTGAATCGATCAAATACTTGTTTTAAATTTTCTATGTGTTGCTGCAATGACGTGGATACTATTATTACGTCATCTAGGTAGGTGTAAACATTATTTATGCCTCTTAATATATGATCCATTAGTCGTTGAAACGTACTTGGCGCATTTTTAAGTCCGAAAGGCATCCTAAGGAATTCATAGTGACCTCGTTCGGTGGTGAATGCGGTTTTTTCAATGTCGTTAGGGTGCATTTCCACTTGGTGGTAACCACTAGCAAGATCTAGGGTTGTAAAGTATTGGGCCCGTTCTAATCTATCCAATATATCATGAATGTTTGGTAAGGGGTATTTATCTTCGATGATGCGATCATTGAGTCGTCTGTAATCAATTACAAATCTCCATTTGACGTTGCCTGAGGAATCGGGCTTTTTGGGTACGATATGCACAGGGCAAGACCACGGAGATATGCTCTCGCGCACGATACCTTGCTGACAGAGCTTATCGACTTGTTTACGAATTTCCTCGCGTTGTTTAGGAGCTTGCCTATAACTACGTACAAAAACTGGTGTTTGGTCGCTTAATCTGAGCTCATGCTTAACGGCGTGCGTAAAAGTGAGTGGTATATCTTCTGCATAGAACAAGTCCCTATACTGATAACATAACCGAGTTATTTCGCGCCTTTCTTCTTCGTTCATATGATCTGTACGGATTTTCTGAAGATTTTCTTTTAATATTTGATCAATATCAGTTTGAGTCTGTATGGTATTAATATCATGACTATCCTTTTCTTTAGAAATGGGTAATTTTTCTAATTCAATCAAGGGGAGAGACGGGATACATCTCTTCTGATTACTATGATTAATTACCGATGTTTTAAATGAACCGTTTGTAACGTTAACTATAGCTGACGGGGACATTAAACCATCTGACCAGATCATTTCGTCATGTAGGTATTGGCCATCTAAGTAGTTTGTTTTTACTTTGACTATCTTTTCGCATCTAGGTTCGATGTTTATTTTCTTAGGTGGGGAACTAAAGTGTATTGGTATTTCTGCTGTAGATGTACGTAACACACCATTATTTAAATCAATGCTACTCTTTAGTTTTTGCAAAAGGTCCATTCCGATAAGACCTTTATATTTAGGGTCGAAATCAAATATTAAAAACTTATGTACTATATCGCTGTTAAACGCGGGAGGTAAGGGGAGGTACACTACCTTGTCGTGAACTGATGAACTATGTGCCGTATTAATCTTAAAGGGTTCTGTTTCTACACAGTACTCGAATATGGTGCCTGCAACTACTTCAGTTGCGACAGCTGAATGGCTGGCCCCTGTATCTAATAAGAACTTACCGTCAAACTCTGGTAGTGTTATGTACGGTAAATACTTTTTGGTCTGGAAATTTATTGAAACTAGGTCTGGTTGTCTTGGTTGGGGTCCAGGGTAAAATCCTGGTCACGACGTACCTCTTGCTCATCAACTGTTACATTCGGCTCAAGCGCTATGCCGTTACCGTCTGTGACAATGTTATACAGTCCCGTGTCACTGGGTCCTGGTTGATCTTGTGTGGGCACCTGAATTGGGATGTAGAATAACTGCTGAGCAAACTGTGGTTTTTCGGGCTTACCTGCTGTACGCATTGTTACGTCCGATGACACTGGTGTTGTAAGTGGTGCTCTAGGAATGTTGGGCTGATTTCTAGAGTTATTTGAATCATTTGCTTTAAAGTTACCTGATGCTGGTCTGCCTTTCCAGGGTAATACGGACTGTACCCATTGTTGATGCTGTTCAGGGGTTAAATTATTTGGTTGAGGTACAAAGTTTTGTACAGGAATAATGAAGCCAGAGGGATTACGGAAGGGATTATTATTACCTGGTTGTTTAAATAACTCCTTTAACTTTGCTTGTGACGTTGGCGGATTATTACCAACGGAATTAGCTCTATTATGTAACAACCTAGCCTCTTCTTGTCTAGCTGCTATGATGGCCTTCTCAAAGGTGTCTGGTTTGGCGATTCGAACGCCCAACGATACGTGAAAGCCTAGCTGGTTTATAAACTGTTCAATAACCATCTTTTCGTAATAAGACTTATTACCATGCTCTCCTACAGAATACAAAGTATCCAACAGCTCACGGAGGCGTTTGCCGAAACTTTCAGCATCTTCTGCCTTAGACTTACGCACTCGCATTAGCTCCTGCATAACTTGTATTTCATTTCGTGGTTCACCAAGGCGCCTGATTAACGCGTCTTTAATCGATTGCCACGAATTTAGGTAACCTTCGTATGCTATTGCGTCTATGGCTAGACCACTGAGCCTACTTTTAATTAAACATATGAATGCTGGGTGCGAACGATCTGCTTCGGATGTTAACTGTAATAAGTTTTCAACTTCCCTAATATAATAGTTAAGCAATTTAGGATTGCCATCAAATTTTGGCATTAAATCTGCGATTAGTTTGTATGGTTTATAAGTGGCATCATAATCTCTGAGCGACATTGTCTTACTGTTGCTTGCCTGTATAGTGGCACTCAACGCAAAACAATAGAGGTGTCAAATTTATCACTTGGAATTTGTTCGTGGGAACTTAACTTATAATAATTACGTTGTTGCCTACTGCGATTATAGCTTATAGACAAACAAACCTAATTTATAATAATAATGTTATTGCCTACTGCGATTTTAGCTCATAGACAAACACATCGATTAACTTAAAATACACAAATTAAAACTAGGACAGGAAATAGAGCAAGGACACTTGGTAGAACAAGAGCACTTACCAAAGCAGCCACTGCATCTCCTGCCGAGTCGAGTCTCGTTCAACGCAGCATCCTCCAATTCTCCGGAAGATTTACTAGAAGATTTATTAAGCGTAAATGCGTGTTACGATGAGTTAACTCAAGTTTATTTTTTTTTTAAATCTATTGTGAGTTTTCAGAAATTGTATACATGCTAGTTGGACGGTAAACTCTGCTTGCGAGATGTAGAATTCGTGTGACGTCAGTATGACGCGCTATTCCATGTGGCGTTTGTAGATACTGCCCCAGAATAAATTAATTCCTACTATGAAACCCTTTATTGTGCGTGGCCCAACACACAGTCGGCCGTTTTTTGGTATATTAGGTCCAGTGGATATGCATCGCTTCATTTGTTGGAAAAAAATGTTTGATTGACAGCGTACATAGCGCTACTGATAGTGTGTTGTACAATCAGCGCTTGCCATCGACTAATCTGATTAATCAGAGAGTGCTTTTATAGCACTCTCTGATTTAAATCAAGGACTTTTCAAATCGTACGTTAAGGTTTGCGTAAAAAAAAGCTACGTGAAATCCATTTTTTTTTTCTACATGCACGGGAAGTTACAGGAACATTTAGTTAGAAACATAATACAATTGTAGCGGAGTCAAAACTATATTTTGATTGTACATATTTATTTAATGTAATGGGCACGATATAAACCCGAGTTCTTAAAAGTAGTGTGTATCATATTAGATATTTTATGAAAATTTTGATAAAAAAAAAAAGTAATTCGATGTAAGTTCCTGTCCTTAAATGAACTGAAGAACAAATCTCATCTGGGCGACAAACAAATGTCAAAATGTATTATTATATTGGGACAGATCAGACTGTGCAACTAGAGGAATTTTTGACATATTGGGACAGATCAGACTGAGAAATTAGAGGAATTTTTGACATATTAGGACAGATCAGACTGTGAATTTAGATGAATTTTTGACATATTGGGACAGATCAGACTGTGAAATCAGAGGAATTTTTGACATATTGGGACAGATCAGACTGAGAAATTAGAGGAATTGTTGACATATTGGGACAGTTTAGACTGTGAAAGTTTGAAAAATTAAGATAATTGCTCTTCAAGTATCCGATAAAAGTAAAGTTCATTGTATAATTTATATCAAACTTGTAATTGTTCCTTACTCTAGCTAATGATTCCTTTTTTTTTAGGGATAAGGAGTCCTTTGTTTTAGCAGGCTCGACGCAGCGGTCTATAGCCACGAAGTACACAATACGTGCTCACTTCATCCACCCCCTCTTCAATAAGACCAACCTGCATCCTTTTGACTACGATTATCAGCTGATCCTGCTAGAGAAGCCTATCCCTGTGACCCTTACATCTAGACCCATCGCTATATGGAACGATGGGGATATTAGGGCAGGGGAGCTGGTTTCAGTCAGTGGGTGGGGGCATACGAAGTACAGGGTATGTTTTATTTTCTAAACAGATCTTAATTTTTTTTTTTATTTGTGTTGAATGGGATACACACACGCAACACTGCAACGCGCCAAGCTACAGGGCACAGGAAACGGTCCCGAATTCCCCGTTCGGAAGCGAATTTTTATTTTACTTTGTGTTATTTGAGTAATCACAAGTTGATAAGTACTTGAACAGAATTCAGAATTCGCAAAGAATTCGCGGCTCTGGAATACAACCCGCGGCCCTGGCAGAGTTCGAGCCGCCTTTGGTCCTAACTACAATAACGTTCAGTTTTAAATGATATTTGCTTTGCTGAATATAAAATTATATTTTTTGTCTACATTTCTATCATCAACCCGCACTGGCCCATATGGTAGATTACGGCCCCTATCACCAAGGAAAGGCCTGATCCCAGGTATGGGAATATTATTCTATCATACTCTGATTTGATTCTTTCTGCGTTCAATAATCTGGGTGATCATCTAAACCACTACCAGTTATAAAGTTCTCATCACTTTGAAAAGTTACACGTCGAAAAGTTAGATTCTGTGTGGACGTACCTATGTATAACCGGACTACAGTTCAAACGATTGATTCATCTTATTCGTGGAGTGTGCATGTATTTACGTATATACAGCCTGAAAGGGTAAAAACCGTTGACACTTAAAACATAGGTAGTTTGCTTAAATATAAAATTAATGTTTATCTGAATTGAAAAATAAAGAAACGTTTTTTATTTCAAATTTTTTAAAAAAGTTTCTGTCTGAGACTGGCCGTAAACTCATAGATACAATGCGCCCAAGGTATGTGAGGTAGTGCAAAGGGCGCTGACCTCTTGCACTGGCCGTCCGTTCTAACTTCTACCTACGTAAGTTTTAACTAACTAAATTCCAATAAAAACACAATACACAAACCTGTGATGTAACTTTCCCTTTAAACTTTTCTCGGTTTTAGTATTTAAAAGTTAATCACATTTTTACAATTTCTTTAAAAATTACTTGTTATATTTATATTGATTGAAAAATTTACACTTACATTAGTCTCAAAAGACGATGAAAAACGATGGAGGTAACTGCTTTGCCGTATTCGATGTTCGTGCCGTATGTAATTTACCCGGCTCCCGTAATGTTCATTATGAACATAGTAAATACGTAAATTCTTCGGGCCTCGTTCAGATTATCGCCAGCCACGGCGTAAAGCCAAACCATTTCGGTCCATTGTAGTTTTGTGTACGCCAAAATATTACACTACATAACACACATACATACACGACACACTTGCACGACAAATGAGCGGTGGCGGGCATACTTCGGACTTCGCGTCGCGAGCGTTGCGCTGCGAGCAAGCGCACGTCCGTTCCATACCGTGGCTGCGCCAAACTGAGGGGAGAGGTTCGCGCGCGCAGCTCGCATCCCGGTTGTTTACCCTAGCATTCACGAAACATATAATCTGCTGGCGGCTAGAGTGAAAATAAGTTCGTGGAGAAATGGACATTTTACAAAAAAAAGTTTTCTTTTTTCATTGAATTTACGTTCTGAAAGTGAAACTAAACCACTGATTTCATGAGTACCGGTGTTTAAACTAACAGCCTGTATATGGCTGTGATCAACCTCATACGAGCCGAGAGAGCGAAGCTCCACTACTTCCAAAAGCTAGTAACCGTTAAAGCGTAATTAACGGTTTAGTGAACCACTGTTAACTGCGACATATGTATTGAGCATCAAATGCAGCCGTCGACAATGTTCCGCTCGTGTGTCTGCATGCGGTGCGGTGGCACGCCGGTAACGCCTGCAGTTGCTGTTGACGCGAGTTGATCCTATCGCCGCACACATGCTAGCTTACTAAAATAACTTACCCCAAGATCACCTTTTTCCACAGCAACCCGAAATGGAAGACATACTGCGTCGCGTTCGAGTCCCGGTGATCTCACCGGAGACTTGCAAGTCTCTTCCGTTCATCGACTACAAGGCTATCACGCCGAGAATGTTCTGCGCCGGATTACTCATCGGCACCATGGGCTCTTGTCATGTAACTCCAAATCATTATATATTCTGCCATAATTACCCTCAAAGAGCAAAAAAAACTCCCCACCAATTTCGATAACGAGATTAGCTAGGTAGAGCAGGAGATTAAGGTACAACTGTGTGCAAACACAGATGTTTTTTCAAGGGCTTTATGTGGTTACCGGCATTAAACCGTCAAATTCGAACCTCTGGACTGCTACTAAAATATTCCCCAAGACAATGGGGACAAGAACAATGGTGTAGTATAAAAATAATGTTAAGAGCAAGATTGTAATGAAACTTCTGTAAGAAACTGCTATGAGACATCTGCCAATATCAGAAGCAGCGCAAGCGCGTTACTTGTAATAGAATTTTACGAAAATGTTACTCTCTGGCCGAAATGGTTCATTCCTAGAGTATTCCCTAACACTTTTCGGCTTGTTTTCGCCGTGTCTATAAAATATTTTTTTCCTTCAGGGTGACTCCGGTGGTCCAGCTGTCATTAACGACAAACTCGTGGGCCTAGTTTCTTTCGGTGTTGGATGCGCGATGAAGGACCAGCCTGGAGTGTACAGCAACGTCCCCCTGGTCAGGGGCTGGATAAGAAGCATCACGGGGTTACCGCTTTGAGTCCATACACTGCATCCTAACTGTGTTACACACTGTCAATTACAATATGAATCACTTCAAAGGACACTGCTAATCAACGCATCATATGTTCGGAAAAAAATTCTGTTCAACAATATAAATAACGCAATGTATCTATATTGTTGAACTCTCAAAATGAAAGGCATTCCTACTGCTGGTGTGATGCACAAGACCCAGCTGGTGATGGAATACTGTTTTTGTTCTTTACATCAAATGGATTCTATTCAAATACAATTATCTTCGTTTGTAACGCACATAATATTTGTTTATAATTAAATCGAATTGTACATAAATACCAATTCTTTGACTTTAAAAATAATTTATTTTTGCTATGCTTGAATTAACTTATATGCAATTATTTTTTGATGAGGGTGATCAGCACACACCGTTCATTTATTTTCGTTTCTGTAAGAGGTCGTGGTACGTAACCCACCACGCGCGTCCAGTGTGGGTTATGTTATCTTCGAAGTCTTAAAACCAAGACCATGCAGAATTTCCTCATGATGTTTTGCTTCACCGCTTTGAGAACAGCGTTGAAGTAATTATCTACGGCAAGTACAGCGCCTGGTTTGGTTTGAACCCACGAACTACAAACTAGCGAGTGGAGTCGTTGTCACTAGACCACCACAGCTCAAGCCGGAGCCTTTTTGTTTCCATAGAATCTACTCTAGCAATTTATTGTAATTTAATGTTATCATAAATATATTGGAAATATCATTGTTTGAATGCAACGAAAAACATAAGTTTAGTTTAGTGATAAAGTCGTTTATGGGTCAAGATTTTCCTGAGACTTAGCAACGAACACATACCAATTGTGCGGCGCGTAATGAATCCATGAAAGAATAATTATGAAATCAGAGAATACAAATACTTTATTAACAGCGGTACGAGAGCGGTAAATATCATACACTAACTCAATTGCATTAGATATTAGAAGAGCGGTACAAAGCTCTAGGCGAGCCAAAGATATGGCCTTGATAGGTGCAACTTGATTATATAGAAATTCACGGACAGGTTCCGTGATATTATAGCGGAATAATATTTTTTTAATACTTCCTGTGGCTATCTACAACGGCATTTTTGAGGTACATCTGCGTTATATGAGCAGTAATTGCTGTAGGGAATAAACGGAAATTTAATAATAATATGAATAGGTATATTGGCCTGCAAATTAGGCCCAGTATGGAGTAAGTCTTCTAATGACACACCATTGTGAGATTTGGCACTAGCGGCCAGTATGATGCGGTTTGCATTTAAAGGAGACTGTGATGCCGCTTATTACAATTTTTATAAGTGTAAGTAGAATTACACTGAGAAGTTATGTGGGTGACACTGAAACAATTTACACAACGTTTGGATTTAATATAATCTAAACGCTATTTAGCACAAAGCGATTGAAACGTAGGACAAGTAATTTAAAGTGGTCATTTTGTCGTATAACGACAGGAAAATTAAAGTGGTGGCTGCTTGATGAAAACAGGTCCCAGGATTTTGCGTCGGTTATTGGCGACAAATGCGTCGGTACCGACGGAGAACCTGTGCAAGGTCACTGGGACAGGATCCAGCCAGCTATTACGGGGGCGGCGCGGGTGGTACTAGGCGTCTCTAAGGGCTGCCGCAAACGTGACAAGGAAACCTGGTGGTGGGACGACACAGTCCAGAGGGAGACTAAGGTGAAGAAACCCCTCTTCAAAACGTGGCAAGCGACCGGATCTCCTGAAGATCGCGACGCATACAAGGTGGCCAAACGTGCCACTAAAAGAGCCGTAGCCAGAGCCAGATGAGACCACTTGCAACCTCTCTACGAGAAGTTGGAATCGTCTGAGGGGCAAAAGCTCATTTACAAGTTGGCACGTTCCAGGGTCAAAGCGGCACAGGATATATCCAAGTGCCGTTGTGTAAAAGACCCTAATGGCAACCTGCTATGCGAGGACCTCACGGTGAAGGAGAGATGGCGCTCGTACTTTCACGAGCTGCTGAACAAGCAGCATCAAGAGGTGCAGACACCGGAACTCCCTCCGAACCTTGGACTAGTGCCTCTGATAACGCCTGAGGAAGTCCAAACGGCTCTTCATTGTATGGGGAATCGGAAAGCTGTCGGAGCTGACGGAGTCCCCATTGAGGCCTGGAAGGCGATGGGTCCTCGCGGTGTGGGCATGTTAACTAACTTTTTCAACCGCGTGCTCCTGACCGGCAAAATCCCGAGCCAATGGAGGCTGAGTATCATTACTCCAGTCTTTAAAGGCAAGGGCTCGGTTCAGGAGTGTGGCAACTATCGCGGTATCAAGGTCATGTCCCACACCATGAAGATCTTTGAGAGGATCATAGACTCCCGAATCCGGCAGGAGTGTGCTGTCTCGGAGTGTCAATATGGGTTTCGGCCAGGGTACGGAACCATGGACCCTATCTTCGCATTAAGGATCACCATGGAGAGATGCAGATCGAAGAACACGCCTCTGCATATGCTCTTTCTAGATATGCAGAAGGCCTTCGCCTGTGTCCCTCGCGGGGTGATCTGGTGGGCACTGTGGTCCAAAGGAGTACCTGAAGCCTATGTTGACATAATTCGAGACATGTAGCTCAATTCCGATTCCGTTGTTAGGACCGCTGTTGGCGACACTAAACCCTTCCCCATCACCGTCGGAGTCCACCAGGGATCCGTCCTTAGTCGGTTTCTGTTCAGCGTGATATTAGACGTCTTGTCGGACAGCATCAAGGACTCACATGAGCAGCCTCCCTGGCTACTCATGTATGCTGACGATATCGCGCTGGCGGACGCGGACAGGGAACGGTTGGTGCGGCGTGTGAATGCGTGGAAGGACTCGCTTGAGAACGGAGGTCTTAAACTCAACGTGGCGAAGACCGTGTACTTGGCCAGCAACACGACAGACCCCATGTCTGTGCGCATAGGCGGAGACATGGTCGAGTGCACGGACCAGTTTAAATACTTGGGGTCTGTGCTTCACGCGTCCGGCGTATAAACGCTGAGATGATGATGATGATGAACGACAGGAAAACTAAAGGGAAGAGGGGACAGATAAATAAGTTATTCAATACAATATAAAAATGAATAAAAAGGATTATAAAAAATGAAATGCTATGATGTTGAGTGAGATGAAAGTAAAAAAAGGCACCGCAGCAGCGGCGCCGATAGTAGGAGCGGCTCCGGCGGCAAAGGGCCGACAGTAGCAGCGGCAGAGCGGCCCCAGTAGTAGGAGCGGCGCCAACAGCAGGAATGGAGACGGCAGCAGAAGCAGACGCCGGCAGCAGGAGCGGCGTTGGCAGTAGGAGCGTCACCGGCAGTAGGAGCGATGCCGGCAGTAGGAGCGATTCTGGCGGCAAAGGGCAAGCAGTAGCAGCTGAGGAGCGGCTTCGGCGGCAAAGCGCCGGCAGCAGTTACTGAGGAGCGGCGCCGGCAGTAGGGGCGGCGCCGACAGCAGAAACGACGCCGGTGGCAAAGGGCCGGAGCCAGAGCAGTAGAAATGGCAGATGGCAGCGAGTACTCCTGAATGGGCTCTGATGGCAGCGTTGTAATTATTTCAAGCTGCTTACTTGAAAGCCAGACCTCAACTGAACACTGCTTTGCGAGGATTTCTAAAGAAACCGCGCAGAAGGATTGCAGGGCGAAATTTGAATATTGAAAAATATAGACGAGGGAACGGTAATTAATTTTAGCTTGAAAGAGTTCGGATGACAATTCATCATCATCATCATCATCAACCTTTTTATCGTCCCACTGCTGGGCACAGGTTTCCTCTCATATAGAGAAGGATTGAGCGTAATCACCACGCTTGCTCAATGCGGGTTGGCGATTTCAGACTTAAAGTCCAGGTTTCCTCAAGATGTTTTCCTTTACCTTTAGTCATTGGTGTCCAAGATATACTTAGAAAGTATATATAACTTTAGAAAAGTTACATTGGTACTTGCCTGCCCTGGAATCGAACCCGTGCACTCATACTTGTAAGGCTGGTATTTTAACCACTAGGCCACCACGACTTACTAGGCAGAGTGACAATTACGAAAGAAAAATAGCAGGCCAGCAAGAATTTTAATGAAAAGTTTGTCATAGTGACATCATTAACAATGTTGTCAAAAAATGTCATAATAATGAAAATGTTTTGTGAATATAAGTGTTATTAAATAAAAAGTGCTGTGTTTGGTTGGGAAAAGTAATACAGTCCTACATAGGTACAGCTTCCTACGCTAAGAGGTCGCTAAGTTGCCGAAACTTAGGCTTAAAGTTGAGGACTGTGTCTGTGAACTGAATAATGAGTCCTGGTGTAGTGGAATATGATCAAAACTGAGCCTCATAGTAATGGAATGCATATTATGACCTGTGGGAATGAATGAAATATGAGTATGGGTATAAATAATAAGTGTGAGTATATATGAATATGTACATAGCATTAAAATTTGTGTTACAGTAAAAATAAATTTGTTTTTGTTGCATATTGTCGGTAACGACAAATGAATAAGTGTTACTCCGACTAGTTCGAGGAGTGGATGAGTTATTTTTATTTGCGTTAGAGGACATAGAAGCGGTATGATGTGTTGGATTCCGGGTTAATAATTTAACCTGAGACTTTGAAGTTTCGTACAATGCTGTCAAATGTTCAAATATCCTCTCATTACGAGCTTGTAACAGTTTGACCTGCACTTCTATTTGTTCCGTTTTGAGAAACGTAAATGTAGGTACTTAAAAAAAGAAAACATATTAAATGTGATCGAACGAGGATATTGCGGTTTGTGTATAGTTACAAACGAATAGCTACAAATAATACATACGTAAATGAACGAAACGTAAATGGATTAACGAGAATTAATATTCGATAATCGAAATTCTCTAATTTTTTCAAGCAAGATTATGTTACCCATTGTTTTGATAATACATAAATGTAAAAGTTTGCTATTGGAGTATTTGATGCTAATATAACCCACGACCTTAGATAGGTTTCTAGTAAATAGAGATATTTCTAGCCGATAGCTAATGATCAGCGAGTTTACTTGTCATTTTCTAGGTAGGATTATGTATCTACCTGCTTTGACAATAAGTGCCCGGTATGGCGGTTTGAATAATTTGTTAAGGATAATAAGTATGTTTCAGACTACCGATTTAATATCATGCGGAGGACCAAAAGAAAATGTTGGTCGACAAACGCGGGACGCTTACAGATTATTTTGTATTATTTTAGAAAATTACATAGGCCATAGACCGCGACAGTTCTGGCAACATATTTCTAGCTTGCGATCAAAGGGCGGCTTCGAGCCAAACGTGGTGTACAATTGTCAGATTTGTTTGGGTGTCAAAGTGGCTCAGTATTTTGCTAGCGTGTTTTACTCGACACACCTGAATTCGACCCTAGGAAAGGACATTGCTAAAATGCCATACATTGAATGCTCCAGAATTGACAGCAATAAGAAAATGCTAGTTGTGTTTGGAATGATTCATCCAATCACACACACCACACGATACACGGACAAGCTGTAGAAATGTGTTTGATTTTGAGGTTATATAATGGTAAAGAAAACTGAATAGATTTTTTATTTCTTTTACGTTTAGTAAGAAAATGAATGTAAACATCAAATGTGTAAATAATACAAGTAATTTATAGTCTAGCCTTTTACCAATTATTTTGGGGTCAGCGTCCAGTCTAACCGGACGCCGCTGAATATCAATGTTTTACATGGAGCGACTGCCATCTGACCTTCACAACTGTTACTCGTGTAATCCAGTAACAAAAGTGAACACGCACTACTCTGCACAAAAGCAAGGAAGCGAGTAACAAACATAACAAAACAATTGGAGATGTCACTCATTTCCGCATCTGTAGAATCGATACCGCTATTTGAACTAACGATTTGAGAATCGATTTTGTTTAATATCGATAAAAACACTATTATTACGCTATTTTACAGATTGCGTTAAATGTATTTTGATAACAAATGTAGTCATATTAATAAAAAATGCATACATTAAATAAAACTTATATGACAGACAAATTGTTTAGTAGTTACAAGGCTTTTAATTATTCGTTTTAAACCCACGCTTGTCTGTTAACTATGGATATTTGCATATAATATAAAAAAATGAAAGAAAAATTATAATGCAGGACATTTATTTGTCCATGCTGGGGCGAATTTCGGCGATCTCCTTTGATCCAGTAGTGAGGGCGATAGCATTTCGCTACCCGTTTTAACCCCACCGGATGTAATTAAGGCGATTGCTAAGCTCAAACCCTGTAGCTCGGTGGGCCCTGACAGGTTGTCAGGACATCTTGGCAGCCCCTCTGTGTCGTGTGTTTAACCTAGCCCTTCAGACCGGTGTATATCCTGAGCAATTAAAAACTTCGCGAGTCATTCCTATCCCTAAAACCAACGATAAAACGTTAGTAGAGGAATACACAGACCCATCGCTATCCAACCAACTCGTGATGGCTGTGTGTACCAAGTGTTCGCGGAATGCCACCAGTTTCGGTCTAGAATATTTGAATAATTATGTCCTTCTAAAGACTAACATTATGGTAAAGGAAGTCTATGAAGTAAACTGTTACATTATGTGTAGGTATTTATATTTATATGTAGGTATGTATATTTATAAAGGAATCGTTTTCATTATTGTAGACATCGACCACCTGTGAAAGTCGCAGCCGCGCACGAAGTGTTCCGTACATTACCTCTCTCCCCCGTATACAAAATAATAACAAGATATTTATCTCACTCTGTTTTTAGTAATTGTTGTTATAGCGACAACAGATATACGATACATGTTATGGGTCTACTTCGAACCTCCTAGAGTAGTTTTTAATGATAATAATAATTAAAACTAACACCTCAATGTCAAAGTCAAATATAATCATTTTCTTTAAGCTTGTATCATCATCATCATCATTTCAGCCGAAAGACGTCCACTGCTGGACATAGGCCTCCCCCAAGGTTCTCCACGACGACCGGTCCTGCGTGCACCAGGTCGTCGGTCCACCTTGTCGGGCCTACCCACGCTGCGTCCTTCGATGCGTGGACGGCACTCGAGAACCCGTCGACCCCACCGGGCATCGGTCCTACGGGCAATGTGTCCAGCTCACTGCCACTTTAGTGTTGCAATTCTTCGGTCTATGTCTGTTACTCTCGTTCTTCTACGGATCTCCTCATTCCTGATTCGACCGCGCAGTGAAACCCCAAGCATAGCCCTCTCCATTGCCCTTTGAGTGACTTTGACCCTTCTTATAAGGCCCATTGTTAGCGACCACGTCTCAATTCCATAAGTCATCACTGGCAACACACACTGGCCAAAGACTTTTGTTTTGAGACACTGCTGTATTTCGGACGAGAAGATTTTACGTAGCTTCCCGAAAGCAGCCCAGCCGAGTTGGATTCGACGATTGACCTCTTTCTCAAAGTTGACCTTCCTAACTGAATAGTTTGTCCCAGGTACACGTAACTGTCAACAACAGAATAGAGTCTCCAATCTTTATAGAAGTTGGTACAAAATGGGCATTGGACATGACTTTCGTCTTGTCCATGTTCATTTTAAGACCGACTCGCTCGGAGGCTCTACTGAGGTCTTCGAGTATTGTACTCAGGTCCTCTGCGGTCTCAGCCATGACTACGATATCATCAGCAAACCGAAGGTGTGTCATGTACTCGCCATTGATGTTGATGCCCAGTCCTTTCCAGTCCAGAACCTTGAAACCAGCGGGGAGGACGCCGGCCGCGGGACGGCTAAGGACGTCGTGGCCCATCGGCCTCTGATAAGGTCCTAGCTCCCGGCGGAAGTAAGCAACGCATGAGATGGACACGATCCATCAATGAAAATGTCATGTACGTATGTATGTGTATGTCGCGCTACAGAGGGAGGAAACAACCTGACCGCGTATCGTGTACGAAGCTTTCTCTTTTTCAGGTGCTTGCACCGGTTTTAAATCAATCAGAGCGGCGTGCAATCATTGTTGACATAACCATCACGTATGATGAGAACACGTTGTCAACGTGTAAGATGTGCATTCAGCAATCATTGTACCGAGAGTAGTGAGAGCCAATGGCTTAATAGTCAAGAGCCTCGACCAACTCATCAAGAGGCTCTCGTTGGGCAGTTAGATCAAGGTCTTCAATCAGAAGGAAGAACGACCCCGGTCAGGGTTGCAACCCGTTGAAACCATGGCCCTGTCCGTTACACAGCCAAAACACGGCAACGGGGAAGAAACACGGGCGGGTTTTAGTCAGTAAAAGTCTGACACGCCCTTCCGCTCCGCCCAGAGTGGGAGAGGTCATTTGATGATATCCCGTCCCAAACAAAAAAAGGGCTTGATTCAGAAAGCGGTACTTCTGGACACAGCTCGCATTGTCAGGAGGTTCCTCTATCTGGAGCCTGATACCAATTGGCGATATTTATGAATTTAATTTATTTATAAATATATTAAAATAAAGGAATATTAATATATTAATTTGCCTTTGAGTTGTGTGACCTTTGAGTTGGTCTGTGGCGGAATGAAGAGTGCCAGCGAAGGCACGCCGGCGCCGCCGGTTGGTATGCCCCCGCGGTGCGCGGGTGCGTAGCTGTACGTTAACAGCCTTAAAACACCGTATACAAAGATGGTAAAAATAGAGTATATCAAGACATGTTTTGCCAATCTATACTAATATATAAAGCTGAAGAGGTTTGTTTGAACGCGTTAATCTCAGGAACTACTGGACCGATTTAAAAATTGGAGCATATAAAAAAAAACATATCGAAACCTACGCGGGTGCAACTGCGAGGCGCTGCTAGTATAATAATATAAGCATGCAATTTTTTCCGGATGTAACTGCCATTATCATTTTTTGTTTTTTACGTAACATCTGTTTCACAATAGTTATTTATGCCACTGTCAAGCAATGATAGCTATTGTAATATGAGTGACACAATAGATCAGCACGAGTATTCCAATAGCTGTTTGCGATAGTGGCATACAAAAGTTTTTCTACGACCTTGAAATAAATGCAGATAAAAGTTAAAATTCGCGCGAAAATAGCGCGACGCGCGCAATGTTGTTATAATCTCACAAATGAAAAGCGAAGGCAACTTATCCATACAGCCTAATAACATGCGATGTTTAGTCGTAACGCAAATACGCGCGCTTTTTTGGCATATAAATGTAGACTTCTTGATGACATAGCCATAAAAAAAAGTTTCATTGTATTACGGTCTGGATGTTTGTGTATGGGAATTTATATGTTTGTAAACGAACCCACGACACACGAAATTCCTAATGTGGGGCTACGTTTTTTTCTTAAAAGTAAAGTAAAAGTAGCTGTCTTTCTAATCAATGTTATGGGTGACACTATTGACTGCTCACTAAGGCCCGTATTCCAGAAGGAAACTCAAGCATTGATCTCTGTTTAAGCATTACTTAAAACTAGTTTCAACCAATCAAATCGCTTCAAATGAGATTTATGTAAAGCTTGAGTTATTTTATTTTTATTTATTTAATTAAGGTTCGCCAACAGTTGCTACAGATATTTCACACATTATAAATTCATACAAATTATTGACTTAAATCTAACTGCACAACCAATTACAGGCAAACACCACATGCTAAGTGCTCTTTGTAATTTTACTAATGTATTTGCTTATATTCTAACCAGACTGGATTCTCAATAGAGCTAACACACTAATAACTTCTGACAAATGTGGATATTGAGTCAGCGTGGACGTCAACCAGGTCGCTGCGTTCGTTTAACAGTTTGCACATGCGAGGTACAGGTGAATTAGCACCAGACACTGTATGGCGAAGAGGTGGAATTAAGGGTGTTATGGGTTTACGAGGTGGTCTACGTGGTACTCTAAACTTGAACCTACATACCAATTGTGGGCAGTCAATGGCGTTATTAAGCAGTTTAGGGGAAGGTGAGGTAATACGATCCCTGCAGGTCAAATGATCCCCCACCTTGAATCAAACATAACTAGTGCTATCTATCCAAATGAGCATGAAACATGTTCCCCGCGGCCCCGCCAGTTGCCTCTCCAAGTGTTATGGCGTTGCAACCGCTTGGCGTGATTTTATCAAAAAATTATTAAAAAGTGGGGCTCTGATCTAAGGTAAGCCTGTTTTTAGACTTTCATTACTTTTTACATGTTCGTATTTATTGAAATGTTGTTTTATTTGCGGATATTAATAGCAGTTAGCTAATATTTAAGATGTTTTGATCTCCGTACGCGGCATTCGAAGGGTAAAATTTTGATCGATATCTTCGAATTTGGTGTTTGGGGCTAAATGATCCCTTCCTGTGTGTTTAAAATGATCCCTGGAATCATTTTACCCCATTAGTATTTTTTGTTTTTACAGATCATACAGAGAATTTATATACCTACCTACATAAAACTAATAGTCAAAATTGGCCTGAAGAACAATTGCAAAAGGCATTTAACGCCGTCAGAGATGGTAAGCCTTACAAAACCGCGAGTAGACAGTTTAAGGTCTGTTTAAGTAGAGAGTTTAAATGATAATTCAAAAATCTCCACAAACACCACAGTCATCACGGCAACCTTCGTCCTTTCCAGAAAACACCTCGGCGTCAGAATCTTCTGAAAGATTATTTATTTGATTATTATCTCCAGCCTTGACTGTTGGTCTTTTGTTGTTGTTACACCCAGGAAAGTACGACCAACACCAAAGATAGTTGGAAAAAGAGCGACTGCAAAACGAATAAGAGTATTGCTCCATGGAGTAGACACATCAGTATTGACCAGCACACACTACAAAAAGTACCTTGTAGAGGAAGCCAAAAAGAAAACAAACACATAACATAAAAAGGGTGACCAACAAACAGCACGATAAATTGAAAGGTGTTGGGAAAGGAAAAGGAGTCGGGAAAGGAAAGAGAAGCGGAAAGGGAAAAGGCAAAAAAAGAAGCAAAACGGATCAGAATCTTCAGAAGAAGAGAGTCATACCGAATGCCTCTTCTGTACTTCAGTAGCTTTCAAGCTACTCTAAAGACAATAAAGGCGAAGGGTGGATTAGGTGCGTTGTGTGTCTTAAATGGGCACATGAAGCTTGTGCGGGACGAGATACTGACGATGAAGGCGACTTCATTTGCGATATTCAACTTTATATTAATCAATTTCATAACGTGAGAAAAAAAAGCTATATGTCTATTTCTTGACAAGAAAATAATCATTTTTAATTAAGATTTGATTTTTCTATTGCTTCATGACATTGAAAAGAAACATTTGATAGAAATGAGTACTTACTGCCTATTTTTTATTTAGAAGAATTTATTTGTTTACTTATTGTTTGACTAGGTATGTTGTTGGTTGTGTAGTGTACCTTTTAAAAGTTTGTTGCAATGTCTAATGTTTAGTTTTGTTGAATGAGTAGTAGATAATTACAAAAAATATCTCTAATGAAACTAAAAGTCTGCAATAGTTTTGTTTAACTTGCTTACATACTTAAATTGTTATGGACAATACATAATTATGATTAAAATAAGCAGCTGTTTCATTTCGTTGATATTTATTAACTTATAGTATAAAATGATCCCTGGGATTATTTTACCCCTACCCCGGGGATCATTTTATACATAGGTGTGTATAAAATGATCCTTTACTTAACTTTAGCAAAAACCTCTAATACAAAAAAATACTAATTAAATAATAAAAAATTAGTATGCAGTTACATAGTTAAGTAAATTCACTACCTCTAACAATAGAAATTTTGCGATTCGGCCTTCAACTTTAGCCACAGTTAAGTTTTCCCCTTAAGGGGATCATTATACCTCACCTTCCCCTATATACGAATCTCAAATCCAAGACTTCCCTTCAAGCTTCCAGGGTACTCATTTTGTAGCAGCCCAACTTGTCAAGGTAGGGGAGATATTTGAATTGCCTTCCTTTAGAGTACCCTAGGTATCGGATAAACCTTTTTTGGACTCTTTCTATTCGCAGCGAGTGGGTTGCGTAGTGGGGTCTCCATATCACACTGCAATATTCTAGAATGCTTCTTACAAGGCTATTGTAGAGAACTAATTTAGTATGTGGTTATGAGTGAGATTCTGGAATACGGACCTAAGATTTGTACAGAATTGATCGGCTGTATAAAATATTAGCTCCGCCCGGCGGTTTCGCCCGCATATGTTTCGAACACGTGATCCGGATAAAAACTATCCTAAAATGTGTTAATCCTGGTTATAAATGTAAATCATTTGTGAGACGAATTGCATCCAAATCCGTTGAGTAGTTTTTGCATTAAAGAGTAACAAGCAACCATACACACTTACACGTTAATGAGATAGATGAATAGAGGGACTGGTAGGACCAACTTATAATTCATCATCATCATCAGCCTCTACTCGTCCACTGCTGGACTTAGGCCTCTTCCATGCATTACACGCCAACGAGCTCGATTCTGAGCAGTTCTCCGCCAGCCACTACCAGCCACCTTTTTGATGTAACTTATAAATTATTATGACTTATTAATAATACAGAAAAGTTATTGGGAACACCAAAGTCCTTATTCAAAATTCTTCAAAATAAATCCCTCCCGGGCACTTCCGGCTGGCGCAAGTCACCTTTCTCCAACAATAATACTTCCAACCTTGATGTACATTTACGATCCTGCCTGCGTTCCATTTCGCGCAGTTAACTCTTACGACTCTTCGAAGATTGATGACCCTCACCATGTTTTTTCGGCCGTCCCCAAACAAGGAGGCATCTTGCCGTCAATCTGGCACACAAACAGATATAAATAAATCGAGCCGTTCTTTTCTTTTTGGGTTATGAGGTCATTATGTTTCATTGCAGAAAGATATTTGTGTTACCGAACTATAGAATTTGTAGTTGGGCGACTATGCTGAAGGAAAATCTTGTATTTAACTGATATTTGGTATACTAATGTAGCGGTACCTACTACGTCATCACGTAAATACTGCATCTCAGAAGCAAAGTTTTCTGTGCAACTAGCACGCATACAAGTTCGCGACAAGCGTGGGCAAGTGGCCCGCCAGACAACCAGTCTGGTCATTGGATCCTCTCTTTTCTATGGAGGATGAGTGAATGAAGAGTGTGTGCTGTTCCTCATACCTCCACAGTAATATTTATGGAGGCAGACATTTGATTATTGTGTGAACCAATACCCCTCCATACCTTACAGGCATGATACGCCGTTGGTTCCAGAAATTCGTAGATGTTTGAGTCGTTACGGGTATTTAGAAGCCCAAAAGTCTGGTAATCAGTCTGACTAAGGAATATCGAGTTACCCAGTTACTGTGTCTTAGGTTGGAGTATAAGCAAATCTCAACTAAGTTGGGAAAAGGCTAAGTAGATGACAAATTATGAAACATGGAGATACAGAGATTTTTTTGACTCCGGTCCTATCACACTCGTGAACATAGGGTGAGACTGAACCATGCCAACCACCATAAAGATATGCCATCATAATTCCCTTACATATATTGATGTGTAGGAATGGAACTACTGTGAATTACAGGTAAATAATATTCCTCAAACTCACACTAAAAGAGAGTATTCTTCATTTAAATTACAAAATCATTTCATACGCTCTTTACACAAGTTGGTTTACTGTCTTTGATGGATATTTATATGTTCTTTTGCTTTTGAACATAGTAATTTTACCGTAGATGTTTTGTAAATTAATATACATACAATCCAAATAAACGAAAAATATTTACGTAATATTTTATGTGAATAATCAAATGGAAAAGGCCTTAGAAGAACTACAGTTCACAAAACGAGTGAAGTACTACCGCTACATTTGACTTTGATGTCGAAACGTAAAGGAAAGAGCTACCTATATAAATTTGTTCTATTTAATTCTGTCACAAAAACCGAAGTAGAAACCATTAAAAATACACTGTGATCATGAAAAGGTCACAACAAATGATATTTTGAAAGTCTTTTCTAATTGCGCTATAAACCTATTACCACTGGGTAGGCAATATTAGGATTTCAAAACTCAAAAGTTTCACATAACCAAAACAACAGCTGCAATGAGACCCTTACCGCTTCTGCCGACTGATAAAATATTACTGGGACTAGATTCTATAGAAACAAAAAGCGAGGGATAGCAAAAATACATTTCTTTAAAAACACATATCGTATTATCAGTCAAAGAAATGTTATTTATTTGCAGTTCAATTTTATTATAAACAAATATTATATGCGTTACAAACAAAAATAATTGTATTTGAATAGAAAGCCATTTGATTTAATATACAACAACAACAGTATTCCATCACCAGGCCTTGTGTATTACACCAACAGTTCAACAATATACATTTCGTTATTTACATTGTTGAACAGATCTTTTTTGTCGAACGTATGAAGCGATGGATTAACAATGTCCTTTGAAATGATTCATATGGTGATTGATAGTGTGCTACACAGTTAGGGTGCAGTGTATGGACTCAAAGCGGTAACCCCGTGATGTTTCTTATCCAGCCCCTGACCAGGGGGACGTTGCTGTACACTCCTGGCTGGTCCTTCATCGCGCATTCAACACCGAAGGAAACTAGGCCCACGAGTTTGTCTTTAATGACAGCTGGACCACCGGAATCGCCCTGAAGAAAAAAAAAATTATAGACACTGCGAAAAACAAGCCGAAAAGTCTAAAGTGTTGAGGAGCCAGAGAGTAATAGTGTGTGTAAAATTCTTTTATAAGCAACAAGCAACGTGCTTGCGCTTCTTCTGATATTGGCAGATATCTCAGCAGTTTCATTACAACCTTGCTCTTAACATTACTTTCACACTACCCCATTGCTCTTGTGCAAGCGTGACTGCAGAGCATGAGGATTCTGAGTTCGATACCCGTTAGTATTATTGAGTTTTCTATTAGGAATATTTTATTAACAGTTCTGATTCTGCCACGTTCTGCCACGGGAACTTTTCAGACTTTACAGAATCTTTACAGTTGTACTTTAATCTCTTGCTCTACCTACCTAATCTCGTTATCGAAATCGGTGGGAAGATTTTTGTTTTTTGCCCTTATAAGGTAATTTATTATGGCACTCTTGTTTAGGGGAATCTATACTTAATGATGTGGAGTTACTAGACAAGAATCCTTGGTGCCATGGAGTAATCCCGCACAGAACATCCTCGGCGTGATAGTCTTGTAGCTGCTGTGCGGAAGAGACTTGCAAGTCTCCCGTGAAATCACCGGGACTTGGACGCGACGCACTATGTCTTCCATCACGAGTACCTGTGGTGAAAAAGGTGATCTTGGGGTAAGTTATGTTAGTAAGCTAGCATGTGTGCGCAGATAGGATCAACACGCAACAACAACTGCAGGCGTTACCGGCGTGCCACCGCACCGCATGCAGGCACACGAGCGGAACGTTATCGACGGCTGCATTTCACGCTTAATATATACAATATGCAAAGAAAACCCTGTCCGATCCGCGAAGGTATTGTTGAGTTTGGTTAGGTTAGGTTTGTAGGACTGCGTTGCGGGGCCTCCTGGCCAGCTACTTGGAGGACCGTGCTGTCCTCCTCGTAGACGGGGCTGGCCAGCTCCGGCGATACGCTGTCGGAGCCGGCGTTCTACAGGGGTCCGTTATAGGGCCTCTTCTGTGGAACGTCGGTTATGACTGGCTCCTGCGGGGAACCCTCCTTCGAGGCACGAGTGTCATCTGCTACGCGGATGACACACTCCTCACTTCACGCGGGAGCTCCTTCCGGGAGGCGGCCAGTTTGACGTCGGCGGGTGGATCTTTAGTGGCGGGAAGGATCCGCCGCCTGGGCTTGAGGGTGGCGCTGCACAAAACGGAGGCCGTGTTCTTTCACGGCCCCCGGCAGCGCCCCCCACATGACGCCCACATTTTTGTGGAGGGCGTCAGGATCGGGGTCGAGTTGGACACGTTGGACAGCAGGTGGCGCTTCGGCCCGCACTTTAGCGGGCTGTCGACGCGCCTGCTGAAAGCTGCGGACTCTCATTGCTCATGACGAACATGGGAGGGCCAAGCATGCGGCCAGTATATACGCCAGTGTATAAAGGCCAGTTCCGGGTACTCCTCAACGGTTAACAGTAGTTACTTTGTGTTTGAACTTAATTCATTTATATTGATTAGAACTTTACACCCATAAGGGTTAAAATGAAGGTCTGCAGTAGATCTGATGATAAAGACCCTAGACGGTTGAGGGAACTCCTCAACGAATTAGAGCAGCTACCTTGTATTTATATTTGATTAATTTGTAGTGATAAGAGCTTTACACTTTGATGAGTTCCGACTGTCATAAAGGCTCTGATGATGAAAACAAAGGCCAGTTTCGGGTACCTACTCTTCAACGGTTTACAGTATTTTTCTAGTGTTTGAACCTAATTCGTTTATATTCATGAGAAGTTTGCACCCACATGGGTTATAATGAAGGTCTGGAGTAGATTTGATGATGGAGCCGAGAGACAATCGAAGGAACTCCTCAGCGATTCACAGCAGCTACCTTGTGTTTGTACCTGATTAATATGTATTGATAAGAGCTTTACACCTGTATAAATTGGGATTGTCATTAGAGGTCTTATGACGAAGACGAAGGGTAGTTAGGGGACTCCTCAACGGTTTACAGTAGCTGTTTTGTGTTTGGACTTAATTCATTTATATTAATGAGAACTTTTCACCTATATGGGTTAAAATTATGTTCTGCAGTAACCTTTGGATAAGATCAGAAGGAAGAAATATGCGTCATCTTCTAAGCTATAATCAATTACAAAAAATCAAATAAAATTCAAAATTTCAAGTCTGTAGATGGTTTAGTTATGAGGTTAAGCGAAAGCAAAGTTTCGCATTTATGACACTCACTCACCAAATGATCATCAAAATAGAACTAGTACTTCCCATAAACTCAGAGAGCTGAGGTTTGGTACAGAAGTAGGGTTCAATTGTCACTTACAGGGAAAACTATAAAAAACTATGATAATCTAAGATCTGCAGCATCTGGTGACCCTGATTAGAAATCACAAGAGCCCAACCAAACTATTAGAGATCGACATACCGCCTTTCCAAAAAATATTCAACTTGGTGGGCCGTTTCATTTGATGTCAAAAATCAAAGGTCTGAAGTATCTGCTGAATAACCCTCCGCTGGTGCCAGCTTTTTCTTGCTGGTAGGCCATAATATCGGCTGCTGGCAGAAGTTACTACCCGCCAGACAAAATCTTGGCGCCACGCGATTCGTCGTGTTCCGGCATGATGTCTGGTGAAGCCGTACAGAGGACGGGTCTGAGCAGTTGTTTTGCGATGTGTGCCGGGTATGATGCGCCAAATGTTATTGTGTCGGTGGTTTGATCGTAGAGGGTCCCCAGATTAATGTCCCTCTGGTGCAGCAGCGTTGGTCGTGTTGTTGGGTTTAACATTGCATCACCTCGCTCAACTGCCGTCTTCCTTCCCACTCACTAATATTTTTAAGTGAAAAGGCTTAATAAACTTGTCCGCTTTAACATCAACGATTGCATCACTGCTTACCATCAGGCGGGATTGTAGTCAAGCACAAGTTTATAATAATTTTAAAAAAAGCTGTATTAGAGATATGGTAACGCCCCCTTTTATTATTGCTATATAAAAAAAAATATTGTCATTGCAAAAATCCAGCGTAGTGGGACACATATATCTTCTAATTTAATCTAGCTTACAGCGTCCCACTGCTGAGAATGCCTCCCTTTCTGCTTTGGTAAAAACTCTGGATAAAACTAGACTTGCTTTTGTAGTTTTTAGTTTACACAAAGAAATAGTCGAACGATTACTAACTACTACTAACTTCTCAACTCGAACATAACATTACACAAATGAAATAAACAAGTTAACTATAATAAATTATTGAAATATGAAATAAATACTAAATGATTTGATTTGAAATTACGCTAAAATAAATTTCACTCATAATTTGGTAAAAATATAATCGACTAGCTTTCCTCCCGCGGCTTCGCCTGCGTGGAATTAGGTTATATCGCTTTTTAGATTTTCCTTGGGAATATCGATTCTTCCGGGATAAAAAGTACCCTATTATTTAATCCGGACTTCTAACTTTACGTCTGCAAAATTTCAAAGCTATCTGTTCAGTAGTTACGGCGTGAAAGTGGAACAAAGAAACTCACTTTCCCATTTATAATGTTAGTAAGGATTGGACTAACGAGTGGCGGTGATAACGAGTGGCGGTGATAACGAGTGGCGGTGAGACGCGCTTTTCATAAATATAGAGAAATTGTATGTATCTTTGACATATTGAGACAGTGATCGGGAATATAAATCAGCCTAAAATGTTCCCACTCCTTGGATGCCTCCTCTCGATGCCTCCTCCTCCTATTATATTGAGGACAAAAAGGCTTGGGCTTGAGCTGCGTCCGATTTCTATACACTGATTGTTCTTTGATTTTTCCTCTTGTAGTTTTAATATGTAATTCTTTATGTTATTCATTCAAAGCCTGTATTACACACTATGTAGCCAAGCATATTGTACGTTACGGAATTGTATCGCTGACAGAGGTGTTCGGCACTTGTACAGGAGCTAAACTTTCCACAGATTCGGGAACACTGTTGGAGCTGCTGAACCTTGGACAAAATTATCTTAGCATTGTGTAGATTCAATTTCTTAGTATTGTATAATTGCATGGCAAACGTGTTAGCACAATGTACGAATGAGCTGTAAGGCATTTATTTGTTGGGTTAGTCTTTTTTATTGACTTGATTGTGCTCTGGCTGTTGAGAGTATGTCATGCTCACTCAAATGTCTCGCTGATGGTGGCGTGTGTGTTGGGTCATTGGGTTCCCTTCAATATGGTTGAGCTGAATGATGCTGATCCATTCGTCATGTTCGTGAACGGACGCCGTCGGAGGGGACTGGTCATCTCTTAGCTGCCACGGCGTATTTTAATTTCTGAATTGATTTTTGTGTGTTTTCCATAATGGACGCTCTCGGCGTACAATTTATTTCTGCATCGTTCTCACACGGTTGATTTCAACATGAATGATGTATTCAAATATTTGTAAAATTAGCTTGAAAATTTAAAAGAGTGTCCATGGAGTTTCTTGCCCGTTCTTCTCCATAGGTACCTACTCTTTGGAATGGGCGACTAGCTTCATCTTATTGACTGACCGACCTTCTGACAATTCAAAAGTGCCTGTAACTGGTTTATTTGAAATAAATGATTTGATTTGATTAAATGAGATACAGTGGGCCGTAATCTACACGGGCCCAGTGCGGGTTGTTAAATGTCGCATGCCGTCGAAGTTTTTGCTTCTAAGACATGCCGGTTGTCTCACGAAGTTTTCCTTCACTGCACCGTTTTGAGGGCAGTAGTGATGAAATAATTTACACAAAGTTATGCGCCTGATAGGGTTCTAACCTACAACCTACAACTTTTAAATCGCGGACGCGGATACCTACTAGTCCACCGCTGCTCTATCAGAGATCAGGAAAATTAAGATATTTTTTTCAGGTTAAATTCTTACGAAACCATTTACTAAAGTACCACATTCATAATTATGTATTTAGAAAGCTTCAACTTATAATGCATTGGACCAACGAGTGGCGGTGATACCCGCTTAAGGACAGACTTAAAAACTGTCGAACTATATAATAAATAGTTCGACAGTTGTAATGTAAAGTAGTAATGTTCAAGCTTTAAAAGTAAGGTTTCATGATTGTGTTAGCGTCAATAAAAGTTAAGTTTTCGTTTATTAACGTGCAACATCCGCCTTCAGCTTTTGGGAGTTGAGATTTCCTCCAACCTTAACTTTGGGCGGTTCATTGAGTCCAAGGCCAAGGTGGCTGCCAGGAAACTTGGCGTTATCGCAAAGGTCCGGCAGTACTTCACACCTGGGCAGCTTGTAATGTTATACAAAGCACAGGTCCGTTCGCGTGTGGAGTACTGCAGCCACATTTGGGCTGGTGCTGCCAAATGTCACCTGGCCACTTTGGATTCAGTGGAGAGACGTGCAAAGAGGCTGATTGGTGACCCTGATCTAACTCGAGTTGGTCTCCAAAGCCTAGAGCACAGGCGTAGAGTAGCCAGCCTTTCGGTGTTCTATAGGATGCATTTCGGGGAGTGTGCGAGGGAATTGCATGATTTAATTCCCCCATCTCCGTTCCACCAACGGACGACCCGTCGTACGGCTGGTTTCCACCCTTACGTTGTTAACACCACTACGATCCGGACGAAGCGCTTTCGCCTCCTCCTTTATACCGCGTACATCGAGGGACTGGAACAATTTGCCAGCGGCGGTGTTTCCGTCGGACTACAATTTGAGTGTCTTCAAGGCTAGAGTGAATAGGCTCTTAATAAACTAGTGCGCTTTACCATCAACGATTGCGTCACTGCTTACCATCAGGCAGGATTGCGGTCAAGCGCTAGTTTATAATATACAATATGTAAAGAAAACCCTGTCCGACCCATAAGGATAATAAAGGTTAGGCAATCACATGACCAAATAAAATTTGAAATTTTGCATAATCATCATAGTAACAATACTAATCAATTTGGAAACTATCGTTTTTCCCCGCGAATTTACGCGAACTTCCCCAAAATTTGGTGTTTTTAAAAAAATTACAACACCATTTTAGGCGGTATAATTGTCGGCTTTCCTTTTATTGTTTTGTTAGATTATTTATTTCTTTGGCGGCGTCGCGCGTGAGCTTTGTCGGCGACGTAAAAGAAATAACTAGTGATGCACTAATTTTTGCGCAATAACGTTTTTTATCGCTATTAATCGAAACTTGTATCTGGTTGAATGATTTATTAAAAACACAGATTACCCAATGGTAAAAGTACTTTTGTTTGTTTATCGATTAATTACTAATAACATTATTATAACACAAGTATTAGTAAACAGAAACGAGAAGGACTTATGAAACACAATTTTAGTAAAAACAAATATTTTAACGGTCAATATCATCGATTTTGAGACAGAAACTGAAATTAAAAATTTGGCATGATTTTCATTTACAGCAGCGTACCTAACTAATTTAAGTTTTGTAAAAGTTCTAAACCATGCGATGTTTTTTTTTTTTATTTATGGGATTACCCCATCAGCGCGGTTTTGTCTCCCATATTGAGGTGGGAGAATCTTTCTTGCTTTTCGTTTTTACTGAAGGTGACAGCAAACTTTCTTCTTATTACATCTTATTAATTATTCTTACAGGTAAATGTTACTCAAACTATATTGTTAAGCTTTATAGATTTCAGACCCATTAGAGGATGCATATGGCAATTTCACAATTGTTCTGTAATTTTCACTACTATGTAAGTGGCTGTTTCTACTTATAATTAATAATCCTATTTAAGTTAATTAGTCTCATATGACGGCGACAATTTTTTTTTTCTTTCCTTTTCTTTCTCTTCAATATGTATTTATATATACACACACACACATATAATCTTTCTTTACCTACATAATCTTTCTTTTTTTTCCTTTGCCTTTTCTTATGTCTACTGGCTTACATTTGAAATATAGTTACTATACTGAAATGTACAGCCTACTATACTATTTATTATTATTATTCACAACTTCACAAATTTTCTTACAGTAAGTTATAAATCTCTCACGGCACTTTTTATTTTTTAAAATTTCCGCCATTGTGTCTTTTCTTATATTAACTTCTAGTTCATTTTCCACGTCATGTTTTAGTCTCAAGAACCTGGGGCATTCGGTCAGCAAATGCTCCACAGACTCTTCCTTATCCGGATCGCATGGACATGCTGGCGAATCTTTCTTTTTAAATCTGTGGAGATACTGACCAAACCCCCCATGTCCTGTAAATATTTGTGTCAGTGTGTATTCTATATTTATGCTTCTAATTACCCGATAGGCAGTCACGGCACATGGGAAGAAGACTTTCGTGACACTGGCTGTTGTTTCCTGCAGGTAACGTTTGTTCCACTCCTCAACCGTACCCTGTCTTAGTGTTCGTTTCAGGAATGAAACAGGGCGCCCGTCATAGGCCGGCCTACTTTTAAGTTTCAGGGCCGCATCTTTAGCCAGCGTATCTGCTCTCTCGTTTCCGATTATTCCCACGTGCGCCTTCACCCACTTTAGGTGGAACACTTTATTCTGTTGCTTTAAAATTGCCATATTTCTTTTTATGTCGACCCCAATTGGATGCTTTATATCCGAACCGCTTAGGAGTTCCAGTGCTGACTTGGAGTCACTGTATAGTCGGAAATCTTTTCCGCTATCCTCTATTGCCATTTCCGTGGCCCGATAAATCGCATATAGCTCCGCCTGGAAGACAGTGCAGTACGACTCGAGCTTAAATTTCCGGGTTTTGGTTTCCACTCCGCCTTCCCACCAAGAGAGCGCCGCCCCTACCTTACCCTCAATTTTGCTTCCATCTGTATAGATGTGTACCGCCCTGTCATCCATTAGGATCGCCAGCCGCGACTCATCCGGCAGCTCCTCGTAGGTGAGACACACAGCATCGGCGGGGTGAATCTCTTCCCGGCTTGGCCCCCCTTCCGCCTCTCTATATCTCGCTATTTCTTTCATCTTGCGCTTCTTCTCCTTATACAGCGATGCTGCCTCCTTAATTCTCAGATCAAGGGGCAACATCCCGGAAATGATCAACGCTGAGTTCAGAGAAACAGTACGGTAAGATTTAATTATTTTCTGTGTGAAACTTCTCACGACTGCGTTTAGCTGCTTCTTAATGTACTGCTTCTCCGAAGCCTCTGCCCATACGCTTGACGCATATAGCATTATTGGCTCTATTACTGATACATAAATCGTTCTGCTCACCTCGGGGTTCAGGCCCCATGTTGCCCTGGCCGCTCGCGAAAGTTGTTTGTATATGTTCACGGCTTTCTTGCAGATATAGGCGACGTGGCTTCTAAACGTCAATTTCCTGTCAATGATGAGACCAAGAAGTTTGACCTCATCAACCATTTGAATACCGGTCCCGGCCATGTGCAATCGTGGTGTGTCATATTTTAACTTATTTGTTATTAACATCGCATTGGTCTTCTGTGGAGCGAATTTTAATTTGTTTTTGACACCCCACTCATACACATGCCCGAGCGCGCCATTCGCCCTGGTCTCAATATCTAATGCACTGCTTCCCGAGATGACCAGAACGATGTCGTCCGCAAACGCCTGGCTATATACTCCTATGGAGTCTAGTTGGTCCAGAAGCGGGTTCAAAAGTAGGTTCCAAAAGGTTGGACCCCCGATTGATCCTTGAACGCACCCCTTGTTTGTCTCTTTACCGTACACACGATTCGCATACCGAACTTTAACGTTCCTCTCACTCAGGTAGCTGTCGACGAGTCTCCATAAGTTCCGCGGGCACCCTTTCTCCCTTAACCTACACTTGATGGCCGGCCACCAGGCGCTGTCGAAGGCGCCCTCTATGTCCAGCGAGATCATAACGCTGATGCTTTTTTTGTTTAATTTGTCTTTTATATGTTCCAATAGATCATAGAGGGCGTCCTCGGTGCTCCGTCCTGGCATGAAGCCATATTGATGCTGGTTCATTCGAGGGAGGACGTGCCATCGGATCCTCTGAATCATCGCCTTCTCAAGTACCTTACCGAGCACCGAAAGTAGTCCTATCGGCCGGTATGATTTTGGTTGCATGTAATTGTCTTTCCCCGGCTTGCGGAGGATAACAACAACAGCCTCCTTCCACTGCACGGGAAAGTATCCAAACTCCAGACACTTGTTTGCCAGACCCACAAAGAACTCCACGTCTGCTCTAATAACTGCCAGCACTATGTCCGCGGTAAGTCCGTCTGCTCCCGGAGCCTTTCTCGGATGGAAACATTTGGCCGTCTGTAATATTTCCGCCTCAGTAAATGGAGGATCGTCGTCCACTCCATTTGGTGGATCTCCTGCCGATATGCGCGTTAGGTGATGTTCCGGGTTATCTTCCTCTGAGCTGTCTTCAGGAAAAAAGGTCTTTGCAATTAGCTCCACCGAATCTTCTTTGCTCAATGCCACTCCGGCCACCACCATCGGCTGATCTTCAGATTTCTTTACTGTCTGCCTAAGTACACGATAAATTCCATCCCATAGACTCTCCTTTGTCTGCCTTCCGCAGAATTCTTTCCATCCCTTCGTAGCAGCATCCCTCGCTTGGTCCTCATATTTTTGCTTAGCCTCCAAGTATCTTTGGACGACGTATGGGCGTCTTCGGTTAGATGCATATGGTATTCTACCCTTTTTGATCATCATGTCTTTCTTCAGGGCTTCGAGTTCCTCGGACCACCAAGGTACTTGTATTTTAGTGCGCTTTTTCCTCTTTTGTATTATATGATTACAAGTCTCTGTTATTGTTTCAATATATTTGTCTATTAGTATTTTCAAGTTTTCTCTATTATCTATATTTTTTACTGTGTTGGCGTTAATGTTAATAGTGTTTAAATTTTGTTTAAGTTTATTGCTAAATTTTTTCCAATCAGTTTTTTTTGTATTGTATATTCTAGTAGTTTGTTTACTTATGTCATTTTCTGGTTTCGGCATTCTAATTTTGAAAGTTATGGTGTTGTGGTCCGAGCTCGTAACTCCTTTCTCGACCCGCCAGTCCGTGATAATATTCATTAAGTCTGCTCCGCACGCCGTCACGTCTACATGGCTTTGGTATCGCTTCCCCCCCCGCACACAGTCGAACGTCGGCTCAGAGCCCTCGTTTAGGATGTGAAGTCCCAACTCGTGAAACATCGCAGACAGGGTTACCCCTCTATCGTCATTGCGTTTGCTTCCCCACCAAATGCTCCAAGCATTCACGTCACCTCCTATCAGTACCCTGTTCACTCCTAGCTTATTTGCAATCAGCTTGGCCTTTTCCACGTACGGTTCTATCGGCAATCTATCCTCAAAATAGACTGATATAACACCGATCGTCCATGTACTTGACCGAAGCGTCGCCACTGCTAGGTTTTCATTGGTGAGCAGGGGTTGCTCTTCAATTTCGATGTCCGGGTTAAATACTATTATTGCAGCCTTGATTGGTTTGCTGCAACCTTGTGTTCTCTGGATGACCCTTGTTCCCGAGTGTTGTTTTAGGTATCCTATTGAGCCGACGTACGGCTCCTGTACGAGTGCGAACGCTATCTTTCTTTTGTCGCCTTCTATTATCAGTTCTTGGGTAGCGAGTTTTGATCGGTGCAAATTTGATTGCATGACTATATATTTTTGAGAGTTATTGCGATGGTCGGCTGAGGTGCTCTTAGCAATACGCCACTGAAGATCTCGCCAACCTATCCCACCTGGCTCTTATCGGGCATGCTGTAGCGAATGCATTATGCTCTCGGTTTCTGCTCTCGATGCCTGCCAGCGAACAGTTCCTACACTGCGGTGGCACGTATGCTTTATAATCTTGGCACTCCGTGCGAAGGTGAGGTCCGCCGCAGTGCGAGCACAAGTCTATCGCTTCCGTGCACAGCTTCTTCCCGTGGCCAAATTTGAGGCACCGTGAGCACTGCACCAACGGGGACTGGTCTTCTACCTTTATCCTTTGCAGGTCAACGTACAATGTCCCTACTTCAGTCAGCCTGGTCCACACTCTCGGGGACACGGACAGCACTACGTGCTCCCGCAGAGGGCTCCTGGTCTTTTTTCTGTATTTGACCTGTACTCTTTTCTCCGCCTCAGGTATGTTCTCAAAAATGCCCTGGTTTTGGGCGTCTAGTGCGGTCAGAATGTTTTCGTCCGTTACGTCCGCCATCACATCCCTGAGAACAACCTGGGGGTCCTTATTTGGTTTCTCCTCTGCTTTCAATTTTCCCTCTGTAAGCTCCAGCATGCGTTTCACTCGATCTATTTCTTTCCTGTTCTCACAGCCTATTATTATTTTGGAATCTTTTGCTCTTCTTACTTTATCAACTCTGATGCCGGTGCTAGTGGCGTCTACGGCGTTTCTTATTTTTGCTATAACCTCCTGACTAGAGTCTGCCGCATCGTCCGACGATACTACCACGGAGTGCATGGCTGTGCGAGTGTAACTGGAGGTGACCTTCGCAAAAGACGGTCTTTCAGTGAGTGTTGCTGTCTCCGCATTCGTCGTAATGACCGCTTCTATCCTTTCAATGCCAGTCTTTAGATCATTCTTTACCTCCTCCAAGATTTTTACCTGTCCCTTCTTCAATCCCTCTATTTCCTCCCTCTCTTTGACCGCACTTTGAGTTATTATTTCTTTTATCGATTTTATTTCCGCCAAGATTTTAGTGTTATCAACTTTTTCCTCATCTTGTTTCGCTGCTGTTACGTTCATAGGGTCTATTTCCCTACACATCACTCTACCTTTCCTTTTTTTATTCTCCACCTCTGCAGCTCTATCGAGCTGAGCAACCATATCATAGAGCCTCTTAAGGATGCTTTTTACTTCCGTTTTAATTATAGTCTTAATATTCCCGGAAACATCCAGTTGACACAGAGCCTTTTGATACAATTTTCTAGCCTCGTTGGTCATGTCCTGGTCCGGTGGAGAGGGTGCCATAGTCTTTGTGAAGGTGGTATTTGGCGACGTTTTCCTCTCTATTGCATCCACACTCCTTCGTACCTTCTGGCTTTGAGTCACGGGTGAGGTGACTGCTTTAGGACTTACCCTTACTGGCTGTTTTGACGTGGTTTGCCTTGCAGAGGGTCCTGCCTCTGGCTGAGTCTCTTTGTCCGCATCCATGTGTTTCGGCTTTGGCGTGTGATACATTTTTTTTGTTTTTTTTTTTTTAAATTTTCCTGTTAGTTGTACTAACCCTGTATAGAGGGGATAGTAAAACAGTCTAACTCAGTCAATAATAAAATAAATAAATAATATTCTGCTATCCCTACAAAGGGGGAATAGTGTCCTTAGTCACAAGGGGGTATGTCAAACGTAATTCGCTCTCTGTCCGCTGAATTAACAGCCTCAAAAAAAAAGAAAAAAAAAGACAAAATGACGGTATCTATTATTACTATGTAGTCAATAACACTATGTCAAGATCACTATAATAGATAGGAATAAAAAAAAAAAAAAGATTAGGATTGGAAGTGTGGGGTTCATGTATAGTGGGGGTAAGGAGTGGGGGCTCTTACGGGAATCTTACAGGATAGATGGGAAGTAATTAAATGTTAGTAATTATCAGGGGGAATGGGTTATGGAAGGGGAGATCGTTTTAGTTTTTTTTTCAGTTTTTAGCCCCAAAAAGGGGGGCCACGTTTGCCCCTGTTTCAGTGTTTTCTCTTGTATTTTCACACGCACGCGCGGGAAAATTCTGGGACTTCTTCTGTCTTCTTCAAACGTGGCTTCTCGGGCCGGTGATATCCTAAACTGCGGGTCGTGGGACTTTCGTGTCGTTTCGGTCGGCGTCGTGCACGTGAATTAATCTGTGTTTTAGTTGGCAGCCCTAGATTATGGTTGGCAACACAAGATTTTAGTCGGCAACACAAGATTTTAGTTGGTATCACTGAGGTTTGCCTGGCAACACTGATATTAATAGCGCTTGATAGCTATGATTTGTGTTTAATTGCTAACTTCACTTCAATGATTTTGCAAATTTATAGGTTATGTTTCAATAATGTTTGCTGCACAATTTCCACATAATATAGTTTTCCACAGGTTTTTGCAACTGATTAAGTTTGTTTATACTTTGTTCAGCAGTTTTAGTTAGGACACGGTTGATTATACTTGTTTTGCACAGAGTTTTATTAAATATTCGCGGAGACTGTTGACGTTCGTCTATTCAAATCAACGACCGGAACCGGGAAACCATGCGATGTTGAATCTAGATTGAGAATGAGAAACTACAATACTAAATCGATAACAAAATAGACGAGTAAATTGTTTCCATCGAAAATCAATATTTTGATTACTTACACATCCCTATTTACTCAAAGGATGCCGCGCGGCCAGCCAGCGTAGGTACAATTTTATAAAATAAAAATCATTTTTACTTTAAATTATCAGTTGCGCGTAAACATCGCTCTAGTGAAGACTATTCGTGTATTGTGTGATCATGTCGTTTCCTAATGTAGAGTAATGTAACATGCTGATGGAAGGTAGCAACTGCTGTTTTGTGATCAGGTGATTGTGGTCAATGTGGTTCCAGTATGACGGTGCGTGAGAACCCCCATTATCAGTTCGGCGAGCAGTGGATTGGTAAGGGCGGACCAACTGTGGCCAGCGCGGATTTGACACCACTTGATTTTTATTTGTGTGCATGTCCGTGCTAATCTCGTGCGACGGTGCCAGCTGGGCCTGTATCGTTATTAGTGAACGAAATATGGAACAACATCTCCGCCACAGCCATTATGCTCATCGAATGAAATGATACATTTGGAGAGTCAGACGACCTTCCTACTTAAAAAAAAGTTCTTTTCACGAGCTGCCTAAGTATCATTATTTCTTTCGAGACTCGATAAACGTGAATAAATTACCTATACCTACATGCATGAGGTCAACTGAGGTTATGAATTGTGCCTGTGTTGCCATGAAATTACCTATTTATTTTATTTAAGTTATTTATTTTTTAGGGGGATTTTTTTTTAAGTTTAGCCAGGTTTTGTAGGCATTAGTAGATTCAGTTATCGATACCTAACAATACCTTCACGGGTCGGACAGGGTTCTCTTAACATATTGTATATAAAAAAAAAAAAACATTCGACAGTGCTCCTACTAATTTATTAATTGGCAACACTCTAAGTGCTCTCATTGGCCGTTGTCTCTGATTGGTTGAAATCAACCAAACACAGATGCGCGCCATATTTTGTCGAAATAGGGGGAATACAAAAATTACGAGGGAGAACAGCCCAGCTCATGGGGCATTCTTTTACGCGGAGTCGAAAAGCGAGGAACTTCAAAAATAAGTAGTGTAGTGTGGCTTGAAAACCTAAGGTGACCTAGGTGACCTAACCTAACCTAACCTGTTATATTTCCGTAATTTCAGTAATATGTGTTCTAGGTAATAATGCTCTTGCATATTACTTATGCCACTTAGCATAGCAATACCTTGAAATATAACGTTGTTGCTGATATTAACAATAATCTGTGTAATGAATTGATTTAATTTGTAATAAATTCTTGTAAGATTGTATAAACTTCTTTTCATTCAAAACACTTAAACGTTAACTATTAGTATAATGCTTACAATTGACACAATCAAAAACCTTTGAGAGGTCACAAAAAATCCCTATCGCATCTTGGGCTTCTTCCCACGCTGCAAACATATATTTTAATAAAATGACACCAAAGTCAGTCATACAACGTCCTTTGGTGAAACCATACTGTTGATCGTGAAAGATTGTATTGCTGTTATTGTGTATTCTCTTGCTTCCATGAAAACGAACAGATGCTGGGCTGGTGCACCCTGGGCGCGGGTAACAATCCAACGAGGGGATTGTTGTCCGCGGCAAATTCCTGCCCGAGTGGAGGAGTCGCTCCCGAGGGCTCTCTATCTGCGCACTGCAGCTGCATAAAAAAAAGGTTAGGTTTGATTTACTGAATATCATTGAGATCGTTAGTTGATCGACCGCCGTGTCTGGCGGTTAACTAAACGACTAAAAAAAACAATAAGCTGCGACATAGATACAGATGATAATTTCTCGTGATGAAAACAAGAACACCCACAATACGCGGTTGTGAGCACCCACTCGGGCGCAATGAGGGTGCCTCCACAGTACATGCCGTAGAGGACTTGATACGGAACATCGGTTATAGACACCTGATTGCCCCCTACTATCTTCAACTCCAACTGTAACTGCAAAAGAATAAAAGAAATTGACATGTAGCTATTGAAATGAAATGACATCCCAGTTCCAGAGTTTCAACTGTCAACTGTGAGTTCAGAGTCCTGACGACACAGTTGACGTAGTGGCTGAGTGATTGTCTGCTGCGCTGCGTGCTGGGGGTCGATTCCCGCATGCAACAAATATTTGTGTGGCCTAGACTTAGGTAGTTGTTACGGTTCTGGCTGTTTTTGTATGTGAATTTAAATATTTGCAAACATACCAACGATATAGGAGAGTAATTCCTAGTGTGTGACAAGGTTTATTAAAAAAAGTCTTCCGCCTATCCTTCATCATCAGCGGGAGATAAGAAATGTGTTAACAACTATAGACCCATTTCTGTACTAACAGGACTGTCTAAAATTTTAGAAAAAATTATAAATAGTCGACTAATAAAATATCTAGAAACTAACAAATTGCTTTCCAATAACCAATACGGATTTAGAACTAACAGATCAACTAACCAAGCAGTTCACAGGCTGACAGAGTATATAAGTACTAATTTAGATAATGGCTTTCACCCTATAGGGATCTTTTTGGACCTCGCTAGGGCCTTCGACACTATTTCTTGCTCTATATTATTGCAAAAGCTTGAAACACTTGGCATAAGAGGAGAGGAACTTTCTTTATTCTCTGATTATCTTAGTGACCGCTATCAATGTGTTAAAATAGGACAGTACACTAGTTCTGAGATAAAAAGTAGTATTTTTGGTATACCCCAAGGTAGTATTTTGGCCCCGACATTATTTTTAATCTACATAAACAACCTTTGCAGTATAGGTCTACATAATGGGATAATACTATCTTATGCCGATGACACTGCTCTAGTGTTTTCCGCTAAATCCAAAGATGAGGCATACAAACATGCCCAGAACGGCTTTAATATTGTGTCGGATTGGCTTTCATAAAAATCTTCTAAGTTTAAATGTAGAAAAAACAAAATACATTTTATTCTCAATGAGAAACATTAACATTCCGCTTACTAACATAAACATATATGCACACAACTGTATTCATGCTGACACTGCTTGCACTTGTCCCACTTTAACTAAAGCTGACCATATAAATTATCTGGGTGTTACGATTGACACAAATCTCAATTTCCGTAAACATATCGAGTTACTGTGTACGAGAGTGCGTAAATTAATATACATTTTCAAAAACCTACGACACATAGCGGACTATCAGTTAACAAAACAAGTTTATTTAGCTTTGTGCCAATCTGTTATCACCTACTGTATTACTTCTTGGGGTGGTGCCGCAAAGACCATACTGCTGCCTCTAGAACGTGCTCAAAGAGCTATTCTAAAGGTGGCAACCTTCCGTCCTTTCAGATTTCCAACCCACCAGCTTTATGTGGAATGCAAGGTTCTAACCGTACGTCAACTATTTATCTTGCATACCGTACTTCATCAGCACTCTGAGCTTCCTTTTGACCCAGTACCTTCAACCAGGAGGAGAAAAGATATGGTTTGCACAAAACCACAGACGAGACACGCTTATGCCTATAGATTTTATGTATTTTTAGGCCCTTTCTTATATAACAAGCTTAACAAACTATTAGATATATACAGTATAAATTATAAAAAATGTAGTCAAGTAATATCGGAATACCTATTGATTCTCAATTACACAGACACAGAAAAGCTTCTGGAAGTTATAGTGTGATAGTAAATAGTTTACAGATAAAAGTTAGATAAGATATAAAATTAAATAGTACATAAGATAGCATAATAAGTAACTAACGTTTTTGTTTATTGAATTCCTAGTCCATAACGTTGCATAATTGAATCTTACGGACTTATTGATATATTGTGATGTAAAGTGAGCGCCTGAAACACAGGTTTAATAAACCTAGCTCGGGCATGTCGCTAATTTTACATGATTCTCTGTATAATAATACGTTCTGTATGACCTTATGTATATTTTTAGTCACACATAATACCTAGCTGTTATTTAGGCAATAAGATATGTATGTAATTGTATAAGAATATTTTTGTAGCTTTGGTTTTACAATGTTGTGTAAGTTTTATGAATAAAGATTATTATTATTATTATTATTATTATTATTATTATTATTCCTCGTTATTTCTTTAAAAATATCTCACATCTGTGTGTGGATTCAATTTGGCACGGACCGAAGCCAAGTGCTTTTAAGTAAAAAAAAAAAAAAAAAGATTGTATAATTAAGTATTTAAAAATTTTCGGGTTAATCTGCATGTGTTAAGAATAACTGCTTTTTGTAGCAGAAGATAAGTAGACGGGCTAATGTTTAATGTGTTAAGGCTATTGTGTAGGGTTTTTGGGATGACTCCTGTGCTGGATATTATAATGGGGATAGTTTTGGTGTGGGTGATGTTCCACTGCGTTTTAAGCTCTATGGATAAATCTGTGTATTTTGCAATTTTTTCAGTGTGTGTACTAGTAAGATTATGGGTGTTGCATATAGCTATGTCTATTATGTACACTAATTTATTTTCTTTATCTACCATAGTTATGTCTGGTCTGTTGTTGTGTATGGTTTTATCTGTGATTATGGTCCTATCCCAGTATAACTTGAAATTATTGTTTTCTAACACTGCCTGTGGTTTGTATTTGTAGTAGGGAACTTTATCTGTAATTAGTTTTGTTTGATTGCTAGTGATTGGTGGATTATTGCAGCAACTTGGTCGTGGCGGTGTTTATAGTCGGTTTGGGCTATGGGCTGTGATGTGTTGGATGGTCTCGGATGCACCATGGCATCGTCTGCAGGAGTCATTGTAGTTGGGTCTGCGGATGATGAATTTTTGGTAGTTGGCGTCAATGCTGATCTTGGATGGCAATCATAAATCCCTCCGTCTCAGGGAAGAGTTCGCCACGCCGCAGCCACGCGTTCGATGCTTTGATATCGACATGGGGTTGCTGCAAGTCGAGGCGGTGTCTTCCATGGAGAGATTTACGTTCCCAAGCTGCTATTTTTTCTGCTTTAGTGGTAATACGTTCATTGGTTTGTGGGTCAATAGCGTGTAAGTTAAGTGGAGTAATTTTTTTTATCTGTTTGTGTGATTACTTTATGTAGGGGTGATTGTTGGGCCTTCTGTATGAAAAACTTTCTTAAGTTAGTTATTTGTTTGTTGTGCAAGTTTTCTATGTCTATAAGACCGCGTCCTCCTTCGTCTCGCGGTAGCGTGAGTCTTTGAACACAGGATCGTGGATGATGCTTTCTATTCTTAGTTAATGTAGTATTTATGCAGCGCTGTAATTTAGTCAGATCAGTTTTGGTCCAGTTTATAATTCCAAAAGAGTAGGTGAGTATGGGAATAGCAAATGAATTAATGGACTTTATTAAATTGCGCGACGTCAGTTGTGATTTTGTGAGCATGTTGAGTCTGTGTTTATATTTAGTGATTATTTTATTTTTTGTTTGTTTTTGATCGATCTGGTGTGATTGTTCAAAACCTAAGTATTTGTAGGTGTCATTTTGTGATAGGGGATCTATTGCTTGGCCAGAGTCTAATACGTATGGGTTACTATCAACTTGCTTTCCATTGCGAAGGGTAAATGTTTTGCACTTATCAATGCCGAAAGACATGTTTATATCATCAGAAAAGGTTTGAGTAAGATCTGCAAGTGAGTGAAGTCCTGATATACTGTTGCTATAGAGTTTTATATCGTCCATAAATAGTAAATGGGTCAGCTTAAAATTATCCGGTGTTTCATTATTTCTAATTGTAAGACCACTGTCAGAAGAGTTTAAAAGATTAGATAAAGGGTTTAGTGCAAGGCAAAACCATAGGGGGCTTAAAGCGTCTCCTTGGTAAATTCCTCGCTTTATAAATATGGGATCTGTTTCTATTGATTTTCCTACTTTAAGTTTAGTATTCCAATGTTTCATGGACTCTGTCAAGAAATTAATTATTTCGGGATGAATTTTGTAGTGTTGTAGTATGTATAGTAGCCAACTATGGGGAACAGAATCAAAAGCTTTTTGATAGTCTATGTACATGGTGCAGATGTCATTTTTTGAATTAGCATTATGTTTCATGGCTATGGCATCTATGGTTAATTGCTCTTTACATCCTTGGCTGTATTTACGGCACCCTTTTTGTTCCTCTACTAGGATATTGTTCTGTACGGTGTGTTTATAAATAATTTCAGCAATGCAACCGGTAGTTAATTTGTAAATAGTTTGAAGGCAAGTTATGGGTCTGTATTTGGCTGGGTTGATGTAGTCTGTGTCTTTAGGAAGCATGTAGGTTAGGCCTTCTGTGATAAATTCTGGGATATTTTGTGGATATTTAATGAAATTATTGATGTGATTATAGATGGCGGGGTGAAGGCAGGTTAATTTCTTATAGTAATAGTTGTGAATGTGATCTGTACCAGGAGTTTTCCAGTTGTGTGCTTTATTGATGACGCTAATGAAAACCTCTAATGGAATAGTGGTGTATGACATATCTGTTACATTTTCTAAATTTTGTTTATCGTCCTGTATCCATGTGGCCGTGTGATTGTGTTCTGATGTATTCGACCAAATGTTTGACCAGTAGGTGTGTAGCTGTTCAGGAGAAGGATTGGGTCTATTTGTCGTCTGTTGTCTATGTTGTGTGTTTGTCGTGTCTGTGGTTAAAGTTCTATAAAACTGTCTTTCGTTGTTTGTAAATTGTGTATTCTGATCTTTTCGTTTAGTGCAGTTGAGATATCTATGGCGCCTACTTTTTACGGCGGAAAGTTTCTGTTTTATGGTATCCATAAATTGTTCATTTGTTATATTAGGTTCTTCGTAGCTAGAGTGTGTTCTGTATTTGTGTTTAATTCTTTCAATGTGTGTGATCAGTCTCGAATGCCTATTTCCGTTGATGTATTGTGTCATTCTGCCTATGTCTTTGCGTATTATTTCTATTTTTATATCTAGTCGTTTCAACCACTTTGGTCTTCTGTCTGCTGCAGTGTTGCGTTGTTGTGTAGGTGTTTGTGTAGATATTGTTTGCTCTTTAAGTTTGGTTCCATTACAGATTGCTGCAGTGTATGCAGCGCAATAGATAAGTGTGTGAGTTTTCTGAAAGTTGTCCTCATTGGATGAATATCTTGGTAGAACTGTGTTATTTAGATATGTGATTATATGTGCAAATTTTTTTGATGTTTTCTGTTTGGGTATGAATGGTCTATTTGTGGGATCTGTTAATGAATATTTATTGTAGGCGTCTTCGAAAGTCTTTCCTATTTTGGTGTCTAGGGATTCGTCTACAAATGTAGTACTTATTGCTTCATCGACTGATGTCTGTGTATTGCCCATTGTGATTTGAAGGTCCGTTTGGTTAAAGTCACTACTAGAGTGTAGGTTGTTGGGATGTGTATTTATATTTATAGTACTTTCTATTGTATCATCATGTTGAGTGTTTTGTGTGGGCTGCATGTTGAGGGTGTCCCTAATTTCTCGTTTTATTTCTTCTAATCTTTCGTCTGTAATAAGTTTATTATTTATAATTACTCTACGCTGATCGGCGATACGTTGTTCTGAGACATGTGCAATACTAGGAAATTGTTGTGTTACGACCGTGTGCAGTTGTTTTCTGTAAGCAGTTTTATTGGTTTCTAAATGGGTTATTTTAAAATATTCTTTAATAATTGCCTCATTGATATCGTCGGCCCATCTTAAACGGGTTGTTGTATTTATGGGTTGTTGTGATTTAGCTAGTAAAGGTTGTGTGGATGCTATTGTGTTCTGAGTGTGACAAATATTTTGAAGATTAATTCGTACCTCATTTTTTATGGATTCTAGTGTGGTTTCAGGAAGCAATTTGTTTCGTAAAATAGCCCGTTTCTGATCTCCTAATCGTTGCTTTGAAACTTTTATTTCGGGAAATCTTTGAGTGAATTTAGCATATAAAGGATCTAAATAGCCGCGAATTTTAGTTTCTAAATCTGTAATTTGAAGGTAAGTGCGCCAGATGAACTCATTTATCTCTCTTGTCCATCTCAATCGCGCGCGAGCTTGGCCAATGGTGGGTACAGGATTGTCGGCTGCTGCCTCCTGAACAACATCCACGGTTGCAGAATTTATAGAACTAGGTGGTGAAATAGAAGAGTAGTCAGTATTATAGTTCAAATAAGAAAGAGGAGAAGAAGGGAGTGAAGGAAATAGAGATATAGAAGAAGATGGTCTGCTGTAACCTTGTTCGGGTGACCCGGTAGGAGCCCGCTGACTCAACTCACTACCACCGATGGCTCGTATGCTGGAGCGCCCAGCATCGGCTCCAGGCGCGCCCCGGCGATCGCCCCCGGGCAGCGATCCTATACGTAACTTTCTTTTTGCTCTAGTCTCCATTTCGTCTATGGGTTACTATTGCCACGTTAGCCGCCCAGTAATATTATGTTTGCGTTGCCCGCCCCCCACGTGATCTGATGTTCGATCGGGACGTGTGGTTAGGTTTCAGGGGGCTTATTATTATTATTATTATTTTTGTAGCTTTGGTTTTACAATGTTGTGTAAGTTTTATGAATAAAGATTATTATTATTATTATTATCATCATCATAATTGGCCATTAGTCTCTTTCTTCCATACTTTAATCCATACTCGGTAGTCAGCCCCTTTCTACCTTCATCAACTTATAGACAACCCATTCATAGACTTTTTGGTATTTTTGTACTCTTAAAACTATAGTTTTAATCATCCAGTGGATTCCTTCAATCTCCACATGTTCAACGGCCTACCTCGTAAGAGTCCTATCTGTTAACTATCTATTACTTAGATAACCAAGACTGTTTCTTAATGAGAGTTGGAGATGCCTACTTCGATTATCGGATGCTCTCGACCTGACTGTTTGACCGTCATCATTAGCCTGACCCTTACATCGACAGATCCGTCCTCATCAGGAACCTCGTCAACCAGCGGCTCAGGAGACATAGCCTCGTGGAAGTACAGGTATGTGTTGAGGTTGAATTTGATTATTGTCTCTGGCAGCTAACTTTTATAAGCAAAAATATTTTTAAGTTTGGAAGATTAGGGAGACAGGTAAAAATGTTTTATTGTTTCAGTGTAGAATGGTTTTTGGCAGCATCAAGTGTAGTTTGAAAATGTTGTAACTTAGTACAAATTAAATTATAAGATGTTTTTTATACAACAGTTTGTTTTAGAGCGAGTTTAATGGAAATATATTGAGTGAATGATTTTTCTTAAGTAATTTATTTTATTTTGAAGTTTTACTAAAGGATCCTAAAAGGTACTGCATCCCACATACTTATTTCATCATTACAACAGGTTATGGGCCCAGAATGGGTGCAGCAGTAAGCTAGAAATTGAAAATGTGACTATTTGAAGAAGATATTGATTATGAGTTTGAGAGGGGAAGTTGAGAAAATGAAAATTTTGACAAAGAAACAAAAGAGGAGCGATTTTTCTAGAAGAACAAAATAATGGTGAAGAAAATGGGGTCATTGAAAATTATGTGAAGAGCTAAATAAAGAAAATTTTATGGAAATACCGATGGAATACAATTTTGGTGAAAATAAATATGTATATTAAAGAAAAAGAAATTTATTTGGCAATATTATGTTGATGATGGAATTCTAATTGGAAATAGTGGAAAAGGAAAAGAAATAAGATATCTGAAGGACTGGAAAAAGAATTAGAAGATTTAAATAATTATTGGAATTGATATAGAGGTTATAGAGAAAATTATTTGAAAATTTATGAGAAGTTTACATTGAACATCGAATGAAGAATTTTGGATACGGCAACTTAAAAGAAAAAGCATTTCCGAATATTTTAATTGATGCACATCAAGGGGGGAAGAATATTAGTGTTGATGTGCATAATAGGAAATTGATGTGATGTGGAGGAGTTTTCTACTTTTGAAGAAGATCAAGAGGGGAAGAATATTATTGATGTGATGTGCTTAGTTATAGGCAATTAGTAGGGTCTTTATTATATTTGATAAATAAAATTAGACCAGATGTATTAGGGGTTTGTTGGTAGGTTTTACAAATAATAGAGATGAGTTGGGATCCTGCAAAATTTAAAGTTATGTATTCAAGGGTTGTGACATGTAACGAAAGTGTAAAGGTTAGTGATATTTATGAAATTGAAGGTTATTTAAAGGCTGCATTTTAGACAGGAAGTTTATTTTAGATATGATGTGTTTTTGTAGTAGAGTTGAGGTTAGAGGGTGTGCTTTTGTAGTAGGGTTTTTGAAGTTCTAGGTAGAGTATGTCTTTATAATAGAGTGGAAGTTTTAGATGGGGATGTTTTATAATAGAGTGGAAGTTTTAGATAAGGTGTGTTTTCTAATAGAGCTGAAGTTTAGATAGGGTGTGTTTTCTAATAGAGCTGAAGTTTAGATAGGGTGTGTTTTGTAATAGTTGAAGTTATAGATAGGGTGTGTTTTGTAATAGTTGAAGTTATAGATAGGGTGTTTTGTGATAGAATTGAAGTTATCGATAGGGAGTTTATGGGCAGGAAGACTGTCGGAGTTGTCGAAGTTATAGATAGGGAGATTTGAAGTTATAGATAGGGAGTTTGAAGTTAGATAGGGAGTTTGAAGTTAGAGATAGGGAGTTTGAAGTTAGATAGGGAGTTTGAAGTTAGAGATAGGGAGTTTGAAGTTAGAGATAGGGAGTTTGAAGTTAGAGATAGGGAGTTTGAAGTTAGATAGGGAGTTGTTGAAGTTTGAAGTTTATAGACAGGGAGACTGTCGAAGCTATAGATAGTGAGAAGCTATATATAGTGAGTTGAAGTTGTATCGAAGTTTTATATGAGTTGTTTTGTATTGAGGGGGTTACAGGTCATGTATTGAAGTTTATGGGTTTCTTTGTGTATTGAGGGGATTATAGGTTATGTATTGAAGTTGTTTAAAGAGAGTGTATTGAAATTAATGTTTGAAAGTTATGTCTTAGGATGATTTTAAATTTTACTTTGAGATAATAATAAAATTCAGAGGGGATGTTGAGGTTGAATTTGATTATTGTCTCTGGCAGCTAACTTTTATAAGCAAAAATATTTTAAGTTTGGAAGATTAGGGAGACAGGTAAAAATGTTTCATTGTTTCAGTGCAGAATGGTTTTGGCAGCATCAAGTGTAGTTTGAAAATGTTGTAACTTAGTACAAATTAAATTATAAGATGTTTTTTTATACAACAGTTTGTTTTAGAGCGAGTTTAATGGAAATATATTGAGTGAATGATTTTATTTAAGTAATTTATTTTATTTTGAAGTTTTACTAAAGGATCCCAAAAGGTACTGCATCCCACATACTTATTTCATCATTACAACGGTATGTACGCGGTGGAACTCTTGGGGAGACCAAGAACCTCTGGTGGTGAGTGAGGCAGTCTGGTGTTAGGCGGCCGTTGCGTGTTTCTGGAAATGATGAAAGAAATGTAAAAGTGGACACGATCAGTTTTACCATAAAATCCGTTAATCCGGCTTCAAAATCTATCACCAATGACAGACGGAACGACTTCGAGAACTTTAAGCCTTGTGTTTAGCTGCACGATTGTTGAAAAGTGCGTGCACTGACTGGATCAATCCACTCAATCTCGGTTTTTTTTTTTTCGTCCATAGACCATTTTGAACATCATTCTAAATGATTTTTAGTATGTCTGAACTTTTAAAGAAGTTATTTCAGCGTTTTTTCTGGGAATAGTCGAACAAGAAACTCTGCCCTCATCTCGTTTTGTCTGCAGAGGCTCTATGAATGTGTAATGGTACAATTAGTGTTCAAGCATCACTCAAAGGCTAATAAAAGCCTTTGAGTGTCCTATCGGCGACTAGACCAATAAAATATTTCGCAGCCTCGTATCTCAGTCGATAATACCAAAAAAAGGGTTGAAATACTAAGTTTCACCACACACACACACAGTTTCTACAGCACTCTGAAAGCTCTCTCTCGTATTCGAAGAACAAATAGGTTGGTTCTAGGAAGAAGACTGAGATTAATCTTAAATCGCGATAATACTTTCATTTGCGGTCAAGCGCCTGTTTATAACTTATAAAAAAAAAAAAAAAATTCATTCATAACGCCGCGAAAATGCCAAAGATAAAGTACAAGCATACTGTAGGCGACACGGAAGCATTTTTTGTTTAAATCACTACTCCTGGGACTATTGAGACCCGGGCCTCCTTTCTCCAAGAGTATTCCATAACCACGCGGACACAGTGCGGGTCACATATTGCAGGTCCATCTTTCGCTTTACTCTGTAACTCGCTCGAATATTCTGAATCGTATTCGAAGCGACAAATCCTTACCAGGATACTAAATGAATGTACCTAGTACTGAAAATTTATATATACGAGTCGCTTAGCTAACATATATGTATACGTGTTCCGGTGGAAGCACGTAGATGTCATTTGAAGTTGAGGCTTAGCAATAACTTAGAGGTCTTCCTTAAAGTAGCGACAGTAGTTAGGGTTATGAACGTGTAGAGTAGATAGCGACTTTTAATTAACGCGTGTGTAAGGGTCGTGGTCCTTGCCGTGTCCTTTAGGCGGTGATCAGCGGCGATCTCTCTCGTTCAGCCCTGGTTCAGAGTGAGAGGAGAGAGAGCGAAGGAGGTGACGGTCTTCCATGCTGGCAGGCCATCACCACTTTTTGCGAAGTAGTGACACTTGCAAAGGAGGAGGCGGAGCGTGTGAGGGTGCGGAAATCCCAGCGCTCTCACGCCTCTAGCTGGCGCAGGAGACGCCCTAATCGGGGCGAGTAGTGGGCAGCTCGTCGCCTGGTAAGGACTAGGCCCAGGTTGACTGCGCGTTGTACATATTATACGTGCGTCTCAAAGAGACAGCACATCGTGACGGGGTCCATGAGGGCCGATGCCTCCTCGGTCAGGGTTACGGTTTGGTTAAAAAGCGAAGAAACACGGATGGATTTTAGTCAGTAAAAGTCTGACACGCCCTTCCACTCCGCCCAGAGCGGGAGAGGGCATTTGATGATTTCCCAAAGTGAACAAAAAAAGAAAAAAACAAAAAAAAACAAGCCTTCCAAAAAATACTAAAAATAAAAATAAATACTTCCTCAATTTTTACAAACTTAAAATTTTTACTTTGGAGTGTTTTTTGAAAAGTCGCTTGTTTTTTTTTTTTGGAAAGAAAATAATTTTGCACTTTTTAGCAGTGTAAAGTAAGTACTGGTTTAAAAACGAAACCACTGCACAGATTTCTATAAAATTCCTATGAGAATAAAATTAAAGTATGAGTAATGCTAAACATGACGCGATTACCTAACTTAAATTCAGTCTCTTGGTTTTAATTAATTGTTGCGTAAGCGTGACGAGTAGGTAGTGGTTGTCCTATGTTAAACTTCAATGCTATAAATATTTGATGATTCCATCAACTGCCTATGGACTTCATCATCAGAATTACTGCAGATCATCATTCTAACCCATAAAGGTGTAAAGTTCTCATCAATATAAATGAATTAAGTCCAAACACAAACTAGCTACTGTAAACCGTTAAGGAGTTCCCTTAACTGTCCTTCGTCTTCATCATAAGACCCAAAATGACAATCACAATACATTTAAGTGTAAAACTCTTATCAATACACATTAATCACGCACAAACACACTGGAGCTGCTGTGAATCGTTGAGGAGTTCCTTCGACTGTGTCTCGTCTCCATCATCAAATTCAACAACACAGCCGCAATATTTTTTTTTTACCCGACTACGGCAAAGCAAAAGGAGGGTTATGATTTTCACAGGCTATGTATGTATGTATGTATGTTCATCTGTTCCCTCGTAACTTCTAAACTACTTATCAGAATTCGACAAATGACATATCATTAGAAGCGTCTTAATTGTCCGCTGGTTATAGGCTATATACGGTTTCACAAACTCTAATGTGGCGCCCTCTATCGGACAAAACATACAGAGTAAAAAAATAAAGTTAAGATAAATATGTCGTGTTTGGTATCATTTTAAAGCGTTTTACTTGTACATTTTGAATATATATATATATATTACTAGCATTTGCTTGTGACTTTACCTGTATTCATGGGCTGATTGCATATAATTTACATCTTTTCGTTCATAGGTTCTTTAGTACTTATCAGAATAAGACCACTGCAGTACCATTAGAAGGGCCTTAATATTCTGTTGGTTATGAGCTATAAAGCTAGTCACCAAATTTAGTATTGCGCCCTCTAGCGGACAAAAAGTTATATGTAAATATAAAATTAAAATAAATATACCGTGTTTGGCATCAATTGAAAGAGCTTCACGAGGACTTTATGGTAGTACATAATTACAGGAATGCTTTTTAGTTCATCAATTTAGCTTTTGTTAATATTATGCGCCACAAATACACTTTAACACCAAAATAGTACAAATAATAAAAAGTAAAAAAACTAAAACCCAACTACGACAAAAAACGACGCTGAAAAAGTATAAAACAAGATTTTCAGAATACTGCACTAAACAAAGTTGCTAGTTTTCAAGTTTGGAAAGGCGTAGTCACACGTTACATATACCTACCGTAGCACTTTGACAACGTGTGACTGCGGTTTTCCAAACTTGAAAACTAGCAACTTTGTTTAGTGCAGAATACTGCACTAAACAAAAACAAATTTCCAGAATACTGAAAATCTTGTTTTATACTTTTTCAGCGTCGTTTTTTGTCGTAGTTGGGTTTTAGTTTTTTTACTTTTTATTGTTTCATTTTGAAAGGAAATCTCAATTAGGTCGTAAAATTTCCCAGAAACGCGTTTAAGATCCCTGGATACTTATGGTTCTTTTTAAAACCTTCATTATATTAAATGACAGATTGAGAGAGAAGACAATTTACATTCGAAGATCTTCAGCTCAAGATGTAAAAACTGAACTTCAAATAAAATGTAAGTAAAAAGTCCAGTTGGAGCTATTCTTACAATAATAGTTATATCCCGCGGCAGTTCTTTGTATATGTTATCTACCCATTGTGGTGTTCGCAAAGAACTCAATCCACGCTTACCCTAAGGCGTTCTTCGCAATCCTTATTTTTCTAAGTTCTTTGATAAAACGAATGAATAGAGGAAATTAGCTAGCATAACCACCGCATTTATAACCGACTTTCAAGAAGTAATCTTCACTTAATTATTTTTTCTTTAGGATTATTATATCTGGTCATTATTCATTTACTAGGTACTCGCATTTACGACTATTTTTATTTTTGTAAAATTGTGAAGAATAATTTAGAATATAATATACGTAAATGATAAGTCCTTTTCGTTAACTTTTCTACTTTTATTGTCCCCGACAGGGTCCACAGTGACAATTACTTTTGGCAGATTTTTCTTAGGTGATAATTTTCTGAACAATAAATATTTTTTTCTTGTATAGTTTTTCTTCATCTCAGCGTTAATCCCAGTCGCACCCGAAGCTTTTTTTTCAGATTTGGAGACTGTGGTCCGCTTTACCAGACCAGCTGCTGATTTTGGCTAAACTTCGATATTTTCCGTGAAGCGACTGCCGTTTGTCCTCCACAACCCGAAGGCGATATCAAATCATTGCACTTAGACCAATTGTTGGATTTTTGAGGGCTCCAACAATCTGTAACGACTGCCACTAGTTGTTCGTATGGCAACCGGGACCAACGGCTTAACGTGCTTTCCGAGGCACGACCAGACCAGTGCAAATATTCATAATAATATATTCATCCACACAAATATTTTCACTACGCGGGGATCGAAATCGCACCTCCTTGCGCATCGGCCGCGTTTAATTTTGATATTTTAAATTATTGTAATAATAAATAGATCCAACATAATAATATAAATTATATTTATAAGCAAAAAAAGTTAATATGTACAGTGACAAATAACGATTTTTATAAAACTTAAATAATCTCAAAACTCGCTTTTATTAACTTAACGCTTTTGCGCTTAGTAGGGCAGAATAAATAATAATTTGTTAATAAAATGACTTATAATAAAGAAATCATGATGATTGGTCAAGTCGTTAAAGTCGTGAGAAACTCGCATATGTTTTACTGTAATAAATAACTACCCACCATTCCAGCAGATAACAAGTCTGAACACCAAAGATACCCATACAGCACACAATGCACGACTAATATCACACATTTTAAATACCAATACGGACTATTAAATTATATTATTTTTCCAAAACCAACCTGGCATACTTTGTCAAAGGTAAGGAATAAAATAATGAAGTAGATACGTCTAGTTATATTGTTATACTGCTGTGTCCGATGACTGCTTCACGGCTTTTAAATGTTTCTTTCATGATTTAAAACGGGTGATAAAACTGGACTAATTTGATGTCAAACGGTGTAAATAACATAATTTACAACGAAAACATTCAAGGTTCAGGTAGCAAGAACCTTCTTCTCTCGTTTAAATATCACATCATCATAATAATACTCTTCCTACCGAGTTCGGTCACGGTGTCCAAACTCAACGGATATTAGTCAAGTACAAAGAGATATTTTGGTATAGATATGTGTGCGTAAACACAGATGCTCACTTTGTTGCTTTACTCTTATAGTCCGATGGGACGGCAATCCGACACGACCGGAGAGAGGTTAGACACAGGACCAACAGCTTTACATGCTCCTCGAGGCACGGGAACTTCTAAACTTAAACCGCCAACTTCCAAACTTCAGATTATTGATTACTAAAAGATTTATGAAAACCCAATAACGGTGTCTTCGATAGGAGAATCGTATACAGGACCCTGCCACCTTCATATCAACGGCGAAGTAAAATTCTCTTTCCAATGTCCCACTTTACTTGGAGTAAAAACAGCATGATTTTTTCTTTCATACATTATATAGCAGCTTTAGCTATAGCAGCTTTTTACTCATTTCATGTTTCTTACAATCCCTCCATTGTTTTCAATAGGTCATCCAAATTCAAAACTTTCCCCTCGGCGTTTATCGGCATACATATCATTATCATTGTTATCAGCCCATGATGTCTCACTTCAGTGCTCTACTCTCATTCCACTTTTCTGTGTTCACAGCCTCTCCGACAGCCCTATCATCACATAACCATATTGTCATTGCTGGGAAGCAAGTGTTCTCTCTGTATGAGGCAGAGGAGCGTGGTAATTAAACTGGACCTAATAGTGGTTTTGGTTTAACAGATGTCATATGTCTTCAAAGTTTATGTTCTAGGGCATGCCGGTTTAGTTGCGATGATTAACTTCACACTTTTGAGAACAATTGTGCTGATATAGTTTACACAAAGCAAGGCCTGAGTTCGAACTGATGGCCAGTAAGTAGTAAGTAGCAGCAGTTAGCATTGGATCAGCACTAATCTATTTGAATTTGAGTTTCGCAAATAGCATTTTCCGCATTTCTATTTCTTGACTCCCTTGAAATATTGTCGCGATTCAAAACTAGCGCGTGACTTATTAGTTCATGCTGATTGATGATTAATGTGCATGCTTTGTAATTAATCAATGTGCTTTGCGTATTAGCTGCTATTGTTCTTTAATCGAACGAGTTACGAGTAACTTGTACTCTTCAATAGTCTGCCTTTTTGGTCTTTATATATTTGGGCACTACCTATTTATCTTCTTCATTTTCACGTGGGGTTGCCGCGGTGTAGTTTGATCTGTTATTGAGTTTTTTTTATATATATACAACGTGGTGATGACAATCCATACTAATATTATAAATGCGAAAGTAACTCTGTCTGTCTGTCGGTCTGTTACGCTTTCCCGCTTAAACCTCTCAACCGATTTCGATGAAATTTGGCACAGACAATCTTTAGACCCTGAGAAAGGATATTTGCTACCTTTTATCCCGGAAAAATTTGATGTTCCCGAGGGAAATCTAAAAAGCGCGATATAACCGAACACCTCGCGGGCGAAGCCGCGGGCGGAAAGCTAGTACTACAATACATTAAACATCGTGCATCTCAATACATTCTCAGTCTACCCATAAGAAATCATATAAATATGTCTATTAGTTTAGTCACAGGAAATTATTTTTCATTTTTCACAGTTTCTACATGATGTGCATGTTGATAAGAAAGCCCTTACAGGTTGATGACCGCCGCATCCTTCCTCCAATCTCTCTTCGCATGCCTCTCCACTGAATGCAAAGTACATATCCAGATGATATTTAATAGCACCAGCCCAAATGTGGCTGCAGTACTCTACATACGAACAGACCTGTACTTTGTATAAAATTAAAAGCTGTCAGATTTTGCGTTAACGCCAAGTTTTCTGGCAGCCGCCTTGGCCTTGGACCCATTATTTTTTTTATGCTTTACATACAGTCTTATTACAGGTTTCTTCGTTTTGTGCCATTAAACTAGAAATGGTTAATACGTTATGCTTTTGTACCATACAAAAGCATAACGTATTTTGTACTAATTATTAATGTACCCACACCATTTTTTAGTTTAGGTTCGAGGACGTCTCAACTCCCAAAAGCTGAAGGCGGTCGGTGCACTCGAATGTTTCTTGATTGGCTTTGCCCCATTCGGAGACTGCCTGTAGTGCAACATTCATACTCTCTACCATAGCCTCTCTTCCGGACCGGATTGATTCTCTACTAGCCCTAGTGTCCGGCAGGTATCTCTCAACAACTGTGCTGCCACAACTGATCTGCTTATGTCCGGTATCACGGAACAGAGTTGCAGAGAGAACAGAACCTTGAGGAACACCTGCATTAGTGGACATTAGCTCAAATGAGCATCCGTAGACAACCCAGCCAGTCAGGCCAGGGGAAATGCCGTACGCTGGAAGCTATTCAATGGCTTATTTTTAGAGGCCATTTGAAATATGATTGGGGAAGATGACCTGTCGTTGGAAACCATGGCATACACATTTGATTTAAAAACTGCACTCCAGCTATTATGTGTCATGGATGACAGCATTGATAACAGAAACAACTGATCGAAGATATCGAATACTATAATTCTTTACTAGAAAAAGTAACTTGTAAAAATAAATGAATTCAGTTTGTGTTAAAAAGCAAGCTATCCCAGCGGGAAAAATTATTATTTTGATCAAAATACGAGACACTCGATGACATTATGAAGGATATGCGTAAATTTTTACTACCGCAAAAAAGTTTTGTCGCCATTCAGACGAAATTGCAATACTGCAAACAAAATAATAAGGCGGTTTCAGATTATGGTAAAGAAATATCAGATCTCTGTGTGAATTTGACGGTATCTCAAGCTGACAGTGATTCCAACAAACATGCGTTACTAAAACCCATGAACGAGAAGTTAACTATCAAGCGATTTGCTGATGGTTAGAGAGTCCGTCGTCTGAGTACCATAATTACCTGATATCTGGAGGCGCAGTGACAGTTTATTGACAACGAGTCGGTAGTCAGTCCAACAGTGCGCCCCACGCATGATACTTGTGACTTGTACCTGGCTGACATTCTTCTGGTACAGCTGATTTTGGTCGTGTGGCTCTGTCACTGTCTGGTAATTTGACATGAGCCACACGACATGTCGCAACAGCTACACAGTACAAGGTTGAATGTATATCAGTCAGATCTTTGTAGTCCTATTTATATAATTAGACAGGTGAGAGCATGGGTGAGAGTATAAAGCATGCGATGTTTTACCTGAGAAGACGACAGCTGTATCATCGGCGTATGAGAGTACTTTAGCATTATTGATCCTCATGTTGCAGAGGTAAATTAATGTAAATTAAAAAAATGTAGGTCCTAGCACAATTCCTTGAGGTATAATACTTACGCATCCTCACTGGCAGTTTGATTAAGTTTCACTTTTTGCATTCTACCAGAAAGATAATACTTAAAAAGTGCAAGTGGTATTTCAAGAATTCCAATAGCTTCAAGTTTGTGTAGAATAATAGAAGTAGACATGGTGTCAAAAGTTTTTTTTTTAGATCTAGAAAGGAGGCAATGTATGTTTCCTTTTGTCAAGTTGTTCGGTTACCAAAGAAGTAAATGCTATTACAGCATCTTTAGTTGACTTGTTTTGTCTAAATCCAAATTGGGAAGGTGACAGAATATCATTTAAATACTGCAAGAGACGAATATTTAATAATTTTTCTATAATTATGGAAACTGCAGGAAAAACGAAAATAGGTCTATAATTGTTGACATAGTGTCTATCACCACCCTTGTACAAAGGTGTTTTAATGTATTTTTTTAATGGGGAGTCATCTCTTTTTGGGGCAAAACCCGCCACACTGTTTCCAACCCACTGCACCTCCTGAAAGCCAGAATCAACAGTGGAGACCGCCAGAAAAACGCCGAGCAATGAAGCTCGACGAGTCCCGGAGAAACGATTCAACTGTCTTGGGTCCCGCAACGAAATTAATCAGAAAAGAATAGCGGAGAAGTAAGAAAAAAGATATTTTTTCCACTTCCCTCCATAACAAGCAGGAGACAGAACAGAACTAGGCCAATCGGCACAAAGGGACAGTATTGCAACTGGGAGAAGCCCAGATTGCCAAGCACCACGGAATAAAATTTGATTAAGTGAATGGGTCCTAAGCAGGTATGTGCTGTTACAATTCATTTCAATAATAGGTATGGCAAAAGCGCCTGAACGCACGGAAATTAGTTCTAGTTTCTACAAGTTCCGTATAATAAACAACTCCGGATGTAACTTGTACACTATCCAACATAATATTGCGTTCATTCTGCCAAAGAAAACACTCCCACAAGATATGATGTGCGGACTGTTCAAATTCACAGTTCGATGTAGAACATTGACACAAAGGCGAAGGAACAAGTTTAAAAGAATACAGTTTACTTTTAAAGTTGCCATGACCTGTGGTGGGCAACGCAGCGGTCAACCTCCAGCCATGTCTTAGTCAGCCGATCGCTAACGGATGGAAAGAACAGATGGAGGTGCCGGCCCTTGATGGAATTATCCCACCTACTTTGCCATTCGGATAAGAGGTCCTCCCAGACGTCAGTCTGAGGTTTAAATAATCTAGAAATTCTATTAAGGTCGCGTTGTGTAACAAAGTTAGTGTCTATGGCCTCCCCCCTCGCAGAATAGTACATTGAAGCACGTCGCTGTACTTCAAGATCGACTGGAAGTACACCTGCCAGTACGGGTAAGGCTTCAGTACTGACTGTTCTATACGCCTTGCATAAAAATATCAATGCCAAACGTTGGCTTTGAAGCAGTTTACGTCGCGCCGCCCCTACGCTAGCCCTATCGGCCCAAACAGGTGCACCGTAGCACATACATCCTAAATAGGTAGCTCCATATACAGTTTTTAAAGTTAGGAATGATAGACCCCAAGTTGCTTTGGATATTCTAGTTAGGGCATAAAAGTTCCTTTTATCTTTTTCGCCAACTATTTTTATATGTTCGATAAATGAAAAATTACTTTTTAAGATGATACCAAGGTAGCATACGGATTGCTGTTTTTTAACGGGAACGTTATTAAATTTAATAGTAGGCAATGATTGAAGATTACCTTTTAGTAGAAGTTGATAGGTTTTATGCGGCGCAAACGCTAGGCGGTTACCACCCCACTGAGATATTAGATTTAGGCAAGTATTGGCCAAGTTCTCAAATCCAGCTCGGGTACTTGACTGAATGAGCAGTAGGCCATCGTCTGCGTAACCAGTAAGTGAACAGCCGCAAGGAAGCGGGATCGCGAGGAAATCATCAAAACCCAAATTCCATAAATAAGGACCGACAACTGAACCCTGAGGACATCCCATGGTTAGTGCTTGAGTACTAGAGATATGTCAGCTGTAAAAATTATCCCTAACTACCTATTACTAGATAGAGCCTGGTCACAGACAAATAGACAGTCGAGTCTTAGAAACCCTGAGAGCCCTGTTTTTACCTTTTGGGTACTATGAAAAATATGAAAATTGTGTTATTTTTAACAGAAAACCGTACGTTAACCAACCAATCGGTGACGATTGGTTGGTTAACCTACCAAATACCAATTGACGATGTTTACGACTTACCAAATACATGTTAAGGGTCTACTTCGGACCTCCCAGAGTAGTTTTTAATGATAAAAACAATTAAAAAATAACACGGCAACATCAAAGTCAAATACTAATTTTCTTCGAGTTTTTATTATATATTTTTAATTTAAACATATTTTTACAAGCATTATCTACATTATAGTCAATCAACAAAAAAACCAGTATCTCAAAAGTATATACATTATTTCCTTTGAATAAATGTGCAACAATGTGAATTAATGTGTTTGAACAACTGCCGAACCGAAGGTGACATGACAGATTTTCAGACAAATTTTTCGAACATATGAAGCGATGGATGGATCCTTTGAAATGATTCACATTGTGTGTTACACAGTTAGGGTGCAGTGTATGGACTCAAAGCGGTAACCCCGTGATATGTCTTATCCAGCCCCTGACCAGGGGGACGTTGCTGTACACTCCTGGCTGGTCCTTCATCGCGCATCCAACACCGAAGGAAACTAGGCCCACGAGTTTATCTTTAATGACAGCTGGACCACCGGAGTCACCCTGAAGGAAGAAAAATATATTATATACACGGCGAAATCAAGCCGAAAAGTGTGAAGTGTTAGGGTAATACTCTGGGAATATACCATTTCGGCCAGAGGGTAACATTTTCGTAAAATTCTATTACAAGTAACGCGCTCGCGCTGCTTCTGATATTGGTAGATGTCTCATAGCAGTTTCTTATTGAAGTTTCATTACAATCTTGCTATTAACATTATTTTCACATTACCCCATTGTTCTTATTGAGAGTGCAACTGCAGAGCATGGGAATTCTGAGTTCGATTCCCGGGTCGGACAAAGTGTTATTGAGTTTTCTATTAAGAATATTTTGGTAGCAGTCCAGAGGTTGGGTTATGCCACGGCAACCACCCAAAGCCTTTGGTCATGCTCCGTTGAGATTGGCCACCGTTATCGAAATCGGTGAAGAGTTTTTTTTTTGCACTTTGCGGGTAATCATTGCGCTCGTGTTTAGGGGAATTTATAATGACGTGGAATTACTTGACAAGAATCCTTGGTGCCGTTGAGTAATCCTGCGCAGAACATCCTCGGCGTAATAGTCTTGTAGTTGATGAGCGGAAGAGACTTGCAAGTCTCCGCTGACATCACCGGGACTCGGACGCGACGGACTATATCTTGCATTACGCGTTGCTGTGGTAAAATAGGTGATCTTGTGATAAGTTATTTTAGTAAACAAGCATGTGTGCGCAGATAGAATCAACACGCGTCAACAACGTTGGCAAGCGTTACCGGGGTGCCACCGCACCGCATGCAGACACACGAGCGGAACGTTCTCGACGGCTGCATTTAAGCTCATATATATGTCGCAGTTAACAGTGGTTTACTAAATGGCTAATTACGTTTAGTAAAAATCGTAGCCTTTAGAAGTAGTGGAGCTTCGCTCTCTCGACTCGTATGCAATAGATTACAGCCATATACGTACGAGTATATGCCATGTATACTGCATACAGTTCAAACGATTGTTAAAAGTTACATGTTGAAAAGTTAAATGCGGTGTGCAACTAATTTTATCATTAAATAAAACTCATATATACTCAAAAAATGTAACTTTCCAAAGTGATGAGAATGTAATATGAGTTTTTACAACTAGTAGTGTTTTATATGATCACCCAGATTAATGAATGCAGAAAAAATCAAATCAGAGTATTATAGACATATAATTAGCCTATAATGTTCCCACTCCTGGAACCAACGAGCCATCCCTCGGTGAGAGGGGGTGGGCCGTAATCTACCATGCGGGTCCAGTATGGGTTGATGATAGAGATATAGACAAAAAATATATTTTCTTATATCCAGCCAGTCAAATATCATTTAAAACTAAACGTTATTGAAGTTAGGACCGCTCTAACTTTGCCAGGGCCGCGGTTTGTATTCCAGGGCCGCGAATCGTTCGACATAGGGCAAATGAAAGATCACGAGTGGGTTTTAGTCAATAAAAGTTTGACACCCCCTTCTGCTCCACCCAAAGCGGTAGAGGTCATTTGAAGTTTCCGCATCCAAAACAACAAGGTGGACTGTGGTCCACCCCGTTGTATTAAAAAGCGCCGCTTGATGGAACGCAGGTATGTTTGAGCACTGAGCTGCCGTCGGTATGTGTCCATGGATTCAGCTGCCTCTGTTGTCAACTTGTATCGCTGATGTGTATAAGTACTAATCAACTCATGATTAAAAAAAAAACAAACCGCTTCCGAACAGGGAATTCTGGTCCATTTCCCGTACCCTACAGCGTGGCGCGTTGCAGCGTTGCGTGTGTGTATCCCATTCAACACAATTCTCTGATAAAAATTAAGATCTGTTTAGAAAATAAAACATACCTTGTACTTTGTATGCCCCCACCCACTGACAGAAACCAGCTCTCCTTCTCTAATATTCTCTTCGTTCCCTATAGCGATGGGCCTAGATTTAGAGGTCACAGGGATAGGTTTCTCCAGCAGGATCAGCTGATAATCATAGTCATGGGTATGCAGATTGGTCTTATTCCAGAGGGGATGGATGAAGTGAGCACAGATTGTATACTTCGTGGCTAAAGACCGCTGCGTTGAGCCTGCTAAAACAAAGGTCTCCTTCTCCCTGAAAAGAAGGGATAGTGATTTATGCAAGCTAGAGTAAGGAATAATAAGAAGCTTGATATACATTCTAAAATGAACCATAATTTCATCGGATACCAGAGGAGCAATTATTATAACACAATATCAGCTGCGCTATGTACGCGGTTAATCAGACATATTTTTCCAACAAATGGAGTAATACTTGCTTAATGGACCAATGAACGTAAAAATAACGCCAAGTATGTGTTGGACCACGCACAATAAAGGGTTTCATAGTAGGAATTAATTTATTGTGGGGCGGAACCTACAAACGCCACATGACGACACACTGACGACACACTGACGTCTCACGAATTCCACATCTCGCAAGCAGAGTTTCCCATGCAACTAACATGTATAAAACTTTCCAATTCAACCATTGGGCAAGTGCCCACCAGACTCAACACATGTCTGATCGGAGGATCCTCTCTTTTCTATGGAGAACGAGTAAACTTTAGTCCTTGTTCCTCATATCTTCATAATCCCAATAATAAAAAAATTGAAATGCAATGTACAAATATATTGATCGACTATTACTCCTAAACTTGTAAAGTCTACTTAGCTGTGATAGCTTAGCTTTTGATTCGGTTATATGCTTTGTCTATAAACTCGTGAAATTAATGTTTGAGGAACTAACGTTACTCAAAAGTAAGGCAACACTAAATCATAGTACATTGAATGTCATCAGCTGTCATCTATTTGTTTTGTGACTTGTTATTTATTGAATTTTTTACTAATTTTCAATTTTATATAGACATCGAATAAATGTGTTAAATATGAGAAAAAGAAAAATCGGTACGTTTTAGGCCGCTGCCTCGAATCTTGCGGGCAGCGGGGCGGCGGCTGCAGCGGCGCGGGAGCCGGGCGGGCGTCGAAGACCCGTTCTCGAAACTAGCGGGCAGATCGCGCGTCACTATAGCCGCGTAGTGTTGTGTTCACGATTGTGTCGACGAGATATTTGTGTTTATTCGCGAAGGGAATGTCTGAACAATGGCGGAAACATCTTTTTGATTCAAATTTATTCCTAAAGCTCCATCACCACTCGCTAGCCGCCGCCGCCCCGCTGCCGCGCCGCTGTTTTCGAGAACCGGTTCGTTTGATTATACGCATAAGATCCTGCCGCTCACTCTCCGCCGCCGCCGCCGCCGCCCCGCTGCGCGAGATTTATATATATTAAGATATACCGACAAATCACACAAATTGAACTAGCCCCAAAGTAAGTTCGAGACTTGTGTTATGGGATACTAACTCAACGATACTATATTTATAATAAATATATATATACACACATCAAAAGTGTCTAGGGATCAAGCATTTTTATGCGAATTTCTTGAGATTGAGATGTGGCTTTGTAATAAATTTATGATTTTATAAATTTATATGGATCCTTTTTGGTGCATTTCATAATTTGAATCAGGAACTGTGAATCAAATTCGAGTAAAAGATGAAAATCAGCTGTCAATATTTTCCCTATAAAAACATACAACGCATTGAAGACATTATTAGTGCTACTGTTTCCCTACTACTGATTAAAACCAACGTTATTATGGAGCGGCGACGTCATTTAAGCAGGGAAGAAATGCTCAGAGCCGTGGGAATGATAGAAGCTGGTTACCGGCAACGTACTGTGGCTTTAGCTCTGAATACAAGTCAGAGTGTTATCAGTCGACTTTGGACACGTTACCGAAGCACTGGTACCGTGGCTGAGCGCCATGGAGGACGGTATCGCTGCACCACACGGAGACAAGACCGATACATTCAAATCTTAACTCGAAGAGCTCCAACAATAACCGCCATGATGTTAGCCGTGAGGCTTCATCACTCTTCAGGGAACTTAATTAGCGACCAAACAGTCAGAAACCGCTTGCATGAAGTGAACCTTCATTCCCGAAGACCGCTACGGGTACCACCTATAGCAATGCACAATCGTAGGATTCGATATCAATGGGCTCTTGAACACAGAAATTGGGCAGAAGAACAATGGCGTTTCGTGTGCTTTTCTGATGAGTCTCGTTTTGGTATGAGACCGGATACAAGACGTATACGACACTGGAGAACCCCTGGACGCCAACAGCGATTAAAATCCTGCCAGGAAGTCCATCCTTATAGTGGTGGAACCATCATGGTATGGGCGGGTATTTGGATCGGCGGAAGAACTGAGTTGATTTGGATCAGAGGCAACCTCAACGCTCAAATTTATGCTGAAACGATTGTATCAGACGTCATCGTTCCTCTACAAGTGCAAATCGGTCCCTTATTTCAGTTAATGCATGATAATGCACGACCGCACACCGCAAGAGTTGTAAGACAGACTCTCGCCGCAGCTAACATCAATGTCCTGCCCTGGCCTGCTCAGTCGCCAGACTTGAACCCGATTGAGCATGCATGGGATATGCTACAGAGAAGAGCTCTGCCGAATATGGAGGGTATCCAGTCGCAAGAAGACCTTTTTTTGTTGTTGCAACGAACATGGGCGGCCATTCCACAGCGTGATTTGGATGAACTCATTTTGAGTATGCCAAACCGATGTTCTTGTGTTGTTAGTGTTCGCGGTAGAAACACGGATTATTAATTGTTTAAGTTACCCAATAAAATTTTAGAGAAAACTGTTATTTCAGTCTTTTTTTCGAACTTTTGTGTTAGTGGTTCAAATGTCAAATATCCCTTTATTAGGAAAATGGCAAATTTCTTTATTAATGCAAAGGTGACTTGGTTTATCGTTACTGTGACAAACGAAAACACTTTATTTGATGAATCCTTAAAGAAAATTTTAATTAATATCAATCAGGAGAAAAGTTATTGCAAAAATATATGTTGATCCCTAGACACTTTTGATGTGTGTAGATAAACATCCAAGACCCAGGTCAATCAGGAAAAGATTGTTTTCCATCATGACCTGGCCGGGGATCGAACCCGGGGCCTCCGCGTCGCAGGCAGGCGTGTTGACCGCTGCGCCACGGAGGTCGACATGCTTTATACACCACCGCGGCGCCCTCATTTTTATCATAACTTTATAGACAAACTGTACATATAAACCCTTATTCTACATACCTACTTATCCAAAACCATCCATTACCTGGCAAGGGAGGTGAGACACCCGATGCTAACACTAATTAGCAATTTAAAGCTTAATATTTTACAAATGAATTCTTGAATCATAAAATTGTGTTTACAAACCCGCAATATTTTTTAAAGAGTTCTTACGATAGAGTCGAGAAAAAGTAAACTTGGGGGGATGTTTTCTTTTTTTTTTTTTTACTCCACCCTTTCGCTATCTCTTATGATTATCTCTATCGTTTATGCCTAGAAACGATTTTATTTTACCACTTCATCGACGTGTTTAATCTAATATTGTATAAAAATCAATACCACTTTCTTTGTTATTTTATAACTCAAGAACGGACTCACTTATCCTAACCAAACGTTTAAGCTTTGTTCGGACTATTTAGTAGATGGTTTATGTGAAGTTTGGACAAATTCGACCGAGTGGTTCTTCATTTATCATATTTTTTGTAACACATGAAATTCAATACGGAGTTTGCTTTCAAATATAAACTTTTTTGAGATAGGGATTGTGCTGTCAAATTGAAACTTTTTCAGTGTTGTCAGGTACCAGTATGTTATTCATGCGATAATTTTATTTTGGACGTGATTCGAATAAAACAAAACGTCAGCTATAATTATTGCATTTTCGTTTACAGGCTTTATTTGAATTAAATTGTCAAACACATTTACCCAAACGGTAAGTTTTGAACTGTTGAAGTGAATTACATGTATTTATATGTGTTTCTTTATTATAAAAAAACATATTGTGTGCCTACGGGTATTTTATTGTGAAAGATGGAAGTACGTCAATATAAAAATGAATTATTTTAGGTTTGAAGTATGTTTATTTTAAAAACTAAATTAAACATTATACAATATGTAAAGAAAACCCTGTCCGACCCATAAGGATAATAAAGGTTAGGTAAACACTTGACCAAATATAATATAAAATTTTAAATAATCATCACAGTAACAATAATAATGAATTTTGAAATAATCTTTTTTTCCCGGGTATTAATTCCAATTTCCCCGAAATTTGGTCATTTTTAAAAAACTGACAACACCATTTGTGACGGAGCGAATAGCGATGCGACCACGTGCCGCATGCCCCGCCCCCCTTTCACCCGCGCATACATGCGCGGGTGAAGGGGGGCGGGGCTATCGGGTTGTCTACCGCACATGCATTAAGTTACCTCGCTTTTTCGAAATAATATTTTTTTTTTTGGGGGATTTTTTTTTAAGTTTAGCCCAGCTTTGTAGGCATTATTAGAATCAGTTAACGATACCTAACAATACCTTCACGGATCGGACAGGGTTTTCTTTACATATTGTATAAGACGCAAGGTAACAACTTAGAAAAGAGACACTATACAAAAATATAGATAAAAATATTGGTACATTGCTAACACAAACATGGAGCACGCACAACTAGATGTGGCACGTAGGGTGCGCTCGCTTGACTGAACCACAGATTACAGAACACTACAACTGAACATATGCAATTTTAAATGCTTTTTAAAAATTGATTTTGGCTGCGCCTTCGTAGGTGGTGAGTATAACTGTATCTCATTAGCATTTCTAAGCCCAATTTTGTGTTCGGGCGGATTTCAAAAAAGTTGTCCGATACGTAATGGAATTCCACTATTTTAAAAGTATTTAGTTTAAGGTTAAGTGTGTTTTATTTCATTCATTAATAACTATTACTTTAATAAATATTACTTTTTACATTGAATATTCATTATTTTTCACGTTAATTGAAGCTCAATGTGTACTTAGTCCATGAAGAGTTCCATTACGTCACTAAATAAACTTTACTATAAAATAAAACTAGCCTGTAATATTGATAATAGCATATTGCAAATCGAATGTTTAATACAATCATTCCTACGATAGAGGTATTACATTCACTTAAACTACTTCTATTAATCTAATTTGAACCAATAAACAACATTACGTCACTTTTTGGTACTTTGTACTTCACATTAATTACTTTGGTGCGCTTCATTGCGTGTATAATGATATATTTATTTTAAAAAATCAAACAGGTGCCAAAATATTCCTTTTTGATTAACCTAGAGGCCCATATTTGCCTAGATTTTTTTGGAAATAATCCGTTTAAATAGCACAGCCAAAGTAGGACATGTTACGTTAATGGAATGAGATGTGACGTATAGGAAATATAAAGCTTAGTTTACGTCATAACTTTAAAATCTCTAAATATGAAAATATAGCATCTTGAGGTAGTAGGTACCAAAAACTAAAATAGCTCAATCATTTATATGTCAATAAAAGGGCGTTTTGATGATAAAGAGTCATAATACTAGGTCATTTTACTCATGACGTTTTGCAATTAAATTGATACATATGGACTGCATTCCAGCGAGGTGCACAGTTAACTTGCGCAAGTAGTAGCTCATATTTTTCCGGGTTTTGTTAATTTTTCCTCTGTATGTTGTAGCTCGCTCGGCAGCATAAAGTCCGGTTAAGTAGTTACGGCCTCTAATGGCCTGCTACGAGATGCCATACCAAAAAAAAAAGCTCGGCAGCAGTCAACGCCATTTTTCAGATCTATAATAATGTAAATAAATTAATATCTGTAGATGAAGTATAAAAAACTTAATGTATGAAACAAATGTACAGGGTCCCAAGTTTCTGCATCTTCGTATTTCATCATTGTCATTTCGTTTCGACGATTATACCAACTTTCAAAAATCAGGTTAGATATATTCACCTGTTAAATGTGTAGTCATTATACATACTGCCTATGAATTCCATTACGTCACATTTGGCGATCCTTTGTACAATACGTTACGTAAAGGATGTGACGTAAGTCTACCGGTTGGGAATCAAATGAAAATTACTCCTTAAATAAAGAAAATTTGAATATTCTACTCATACTACATAGTTATATAATAAAACATCTAAGAAATAACTTGCAAAAAACAACTTAAAACAGGAATACTACCTTCGAAAACAGCCGTTCGTAATTGAATCACAATTTGTGCCACGTGACGGAGCGACGGCTTCGCTCAGTATTTCTTGATACTTGAGACTTAGAATGTTGTTATTTATATAAAAAGATCCTAATTTTAGTTGTTTTTCATTCCAACTTGACCAAACACGTAGTGTGACGTATTGCGGAATTTCCGCGCGACCGAATTTTAAAGAAGACAAATATTGTGTTTTATTTTAATTTTAAACTTTGAATCACCTACCATTAAGTTTAATTTAATATCTTGGGAGTATAATTTTCTAAAATAACAATCGTACCAATATCAAAAAGAATGAAAACATTTAAAAAAATCATTTTGAATTCCAATAATGGGGTGTGGACACGCGAAATTGAGCACGTTTTATTTTTTATTTAATGAATTTCTGTCTGATTTTCATGTTGCACTTATTATAAATGTATTGTTTCATTAGTTTATTATAAGTCGTTTCAATATATAAACAAAACCATATGTTTTGAAGCAATAGGTTATTGATAAACAAGCTAGAAGTCGTAAGACACGCAATTTTCCTGCGGACAACTTTTGTGAAATCCGCCCATTCATCATCATCATCAACCTTTTTATCGTCCTACTGCTGGGCACAGGTCTCCTCTTATACAGAGAAGGAATGAGCGTAATCACCACACTTGCTCAATGCGGGTTGGTGATTTCAGACTTACAAGTCCAGGTTTCCTCAAGATGTTTTCTTTCACCTTCAATCATTGGTGTCGAAGATATACTTAGAAAGTACATATAACTTTAGGAAAGTTACATTGGTACTTGCCTGGCCTGGAATCGAACCCGCGCACTCATACTTGAGAGGCTGGTATTTCAACCACTAGGCCACCACGACGTTATCCGCATTTCAAATTATTACCAAATTTAATTGAAGCTACGATCTTAACTGGTAAATCAAAAAGAGAAGTTTCTTTGATACCGCGTATCCCTATTGTCCCAACTGATATGCCATTTGAGTTCAAACGATTACAATATCCTGTGCGTTTATCATTTGCTATGTCCATCAACAAAGCCCAAGGGCAAACGTTTCACGTTTGTGGTGTGAATTTGGAGGAATCATTTTTTTCACATGGCCAGCTTTATGTTGCCTGTTCGAGAGTCGGTACCCCCAGTCGTTTGTTAATACATGCTAGAAATGGAAACACAAAGAATATTGTTTATCCAAATGTTTCGGATTGAGTTTTAAATTTGCTAGCAATTAAAAAAAATATTTTATGTTTGAATAAATAATTTTGATGATCCAATAAATTTGTTTTTAATATTTCACTTTATATTATACGTAGCGAAGCACGTATCGGGCCGCTAGTATTGTATATATTCACGTCAAACTATATTGTTCTACCATCATCATTATAATAAGAATAATATTTTTTTTTTTATTCAAGTAACATGGACTCACTTCTGTTAGTAAAAACTTAAGAACTATATTAGTCAAAAGCCTAGAGCACAGGCGTAGAGTAGCCAGCCTTTCGGTGTTCTATTGAATGCATTTTAGTCAGTCTGCGAGGGAATTGATGATTTAATTCCCCCATCTCCGTCCCATCATCGGACAACACGTCGTATGGGGAGTTTCCACCCTTAATTTGCTAACACCACTACGATCCGGACGAAGCGTTTCGCCTCCTCTTTTATACCGCGTACATCGAAGGAATGGAACAATTTGCCAGCGGCGGTGTTTCCGTCGGACTACAATTTGAGTGTCTCCAAGGCTAGAGTGAATAGGCTCCTAAAAAACTAGTGTGCTTCATCATCAACGATTGCGTCATTGCTTACCATCAGGCGGGATTACGCTAGTTTATAATTGATAAAAAGAAATCCTTTTATATTTACTTTGTTTCTATCCCGTGAGACATCTCCCACGGGATGAAAACAAATTCAACTTTCAATTCCATTGCATGTATATTAATCAAATCAATATCATTCACATTTCATTCGCATCGTTGCATAAAAACAATTAATATGTGCGTCCGCGAACATTCCCGATGCGCTACAATAACAGGGCAGCCCCATCAAGACCCTGCAGGCATTATTATATGGGACACAAAGGGCGCTGTTTGACCGTTGGTTATATCTAGCCACATGTGTAAAAAGTTCTACAGTAAGTTCGGAACAGAGTACTCTTGACTTTAAACGAGCAGTGTGCAAACCTGCTAGCCATCATGTTCGCCCTTACTGACAACGCCCTCTATTTCCGCTCAACCTCGAATCCATCATTGAAGTCAGGGGTCAAAATCAAAAATCAAAATCAAAGCATTTATTTCAAATAAACCCGTTACAGGCACTTTTGCATTGTCAGAAGGTCGGTCAGTCAATAAGATGAAGCTAGTCGCCCATTCCAAAGAGTAGGTACCTATGGAGAAGAACGGGCAAGAAACTCCATGGACACTCTTTTAAATTTTCAAGCTAATTTTACAAATATTTGATTACATCATTCATGTTGAAATCAACCATGTGAGAACGATGCAGAAATAAATTGTACGCCGAGAGCGTCCATTATGGAAAACACACAAAAATCAATTCAGAAATTAAAATACGCCGTGGCAGCTAAGAGATGACCAGTCCCCTCTGACGGCGTCCGTTCACGAACATGACGAATGGATCAGCATCATTCAGCTCAACCATATTGAAGGGAACCTAATGACCCAACACACACGCCACCATCAGCGAGACATTTGAGTGAGCATGACATACTCTCAACAGCCAGAGCACTATCAAGTCAATAAAAAAGACCAACCCAACAAAAAAATTGCCTTACAGCACATTCGTACATTGTGCTCACACGTTTGCCATGCAATTATACAATACTAAGAAATTGAATCTACACAATGCTAAGATAGTTTTGTCCAAGGTTCAGCAGCTCCAACAGTGTTTCCGAATACTAAGTTTAGCTCCTGTGTAGCTGTACAAGTGCCGAACACCTCTGTCAGCGATACAATTCCGTAACGTACAATATGCTTGGCTACATAGTGTGTAATACAGGCTTTGAATTAATAACATAAACAATTACATGTTAAAACTACAAGAGGAAAAATCAGAGAACAATCAGTGTATATAATCGGACGCAGCTCAAGCCCAAGCCTTTTTGTCCTCAATATAATCCTTCACACTATAAAATGCTTTCTGACACAACTTACGTTTAATGAAGGATTTGAATTTATTCAGGCTCAGATCTTGAACCACCTCTGGAAGTCCATTGTAAAAATGTATACATTGGCATCTGAAAGAGCCACCTATTTTCTTGAGCCTTGTTGTAGGTACAATAAATTTGTGCCTGTTCCTAGTATTTATATTATGGACATCACTGTATTTTTTAAACAATTTTATATTTTTATGAGCATACAAAAGATTTTCATAAATATATTGAGACGGCACGGTCAGTACATTAATCTCTTTAAATTTTTCTCTGAGAGAGTGTCTCGGACTTAATTTATAAATTGCACGAACAGCTCGTTTCTGCAAAACAAATATTGTTTGAATATCGGCGGCATTTCCCCACAACAGAATGCCGTACGACATTACGCTATGGAAATAGCCAAAGTACACTAAACGGGCCGTCTCAACATCAGTCAAATTACGAATTGTTCTAACTGCGTATGCAGCAGAACTTAGTTTTTTTGACAATTTTTCTATATGTGGACCCCATTGAAGCTTAGCATCCAGAGTTATACCCAAGAATACTGTGCTGTCTTCAGATTTCAATTCTTCGCCCTTTATCAACACTTTAGTTTCCACCTGCCTAACGTGAGGTAGAGTAAACTTAATGCATTTGGTTTTTTTCTCGTTTAAGAGTAAATTATTAACATTAAACCAATGGACTACTTTGGAGATCGCGCTATTTACATCATCAGTAACCTGCTGCTGACGTTTCAGTTTAAATAAAAGTGAAGTGTCATCTGCAAACAACAATATATCGTGGTTATCCTTTATTAGGTACGGCAGGTCATTGATGTAAATAAGAAACAAAAAAGGACCAAGAATTGACCCCTGTGGGACTCCCATTGTTACCAAAGACCCGGAGGATCTTGTTCCATTAACGTCAACGCTTTGAATCCTACCACTCAAGTAAGATGTAATAAGATCCAGTGCAGAATTCCGGATCCCGTAGTGGCGGAGTTTCCTGATTAACGTATCGTGAAGAACGCAATCGAATGCCTTAGACAAATCACAAAAGATGCCCAAGGCATCGCATTTATCCTCCCATGCATTATAGATATGTCCTAGAAGTTCAACACCGGCATCAGTAGTTGAACGACCCCTTGTAAAACCGAACTGTTTGCTATGTAATAATTTATGTTTATTAAAAAAATTTAGCATTTGCTTTAAAATTAATTTCTCAAAAATTTTACTAAAGGTAGGTAGTAAAGAAATAGGTCTATAATTTGTGGGGTCTGATGTACTACCTGATTTAAACAAAGGTATTATTTTACTATTTTTCATGAGATCAGGAAACTCTCCACAGTCAATACAAGCATTAAAGATATCAGCTAGAGTGGGTGCCACAATATCAATAATAGACTTAGCAACTTCCACCGAATGACCCCATAGGTCAGCAGTCTTTTTTACATTTCCCAGGTCCATATATGACCCAGATATTTGAACTTAAATACCCTTTTAAGCGAAGCACCATTGAGTAATACATGTGGCACATACTTCGGGCCAACCCCAGTCTCAAAAACTCTGATTTGTTGGAGTTGTTTACCAAACCATGTGTCCTAGCATACTCCTTATTTAGCGACCAATTTCCTGAGACCACAGATTAAAGCGGTCAGCAGCAGCTAATATTGTTGTTTATGCTTAAAAACTGTTTTTATCGCCTAAAAGTTTTTTACAACATGAGGCCTTATTTATCCGTCAAACTAAGAAAACAGTACAGTAGTTGACCTTTTTTTTTCAGGGTGGAAATCCTCGTAGGATGTCCGCCGCCCTGGGGTGGGCGACGGGGTCTGTCAGACTTTTACTGACTAAAACCACCCCGGTATCTCTTCTATCACGAGCGCGCGCGGGGCCGCGGGAGTCTAAATTATTCACGGCCCCACCCTCTCCTGCTGGCCCGATCTGTCCGGGCCTGGTCTCCTGCACGGGGTAGTGGGGTGTCAAACTACCCCGTGCATCGCCTCAGAGGCGCGCGCCAACACTCGCGCGCGGCTCCGCCTCGGGGTCCATCGAATAGGGGCTGTGAACTTCCCCATGTCCCTCGCCCCTGGACCTATTCATGGGGTGCGGAAGAGGGCGTTATCCGCCCTTCTTCGGTGCCCGGTGCATCTTCTGCGGCCTGGGAAGGGAGTTGAGATCTCCCTCTTCCGTTCCGCAGCTTCCTTCTGCGACATCACGTCCTCGCAGAAGGACACCACCGCGTCCCACGACACTGTGCTATCGACCATCCTCCGCACTACTGCCGGCAGCGTCAGGTCGCCTCCTACTTCATTTGTGAGGACACGGCGCTGCTCCTCCCAAGCTACACACTCGGCGAGCGGGTGCTGCGCCGTGTCCTCCCCGCATTGGACGCAGTGGTGGCACCGATGTCCAGGTTGACCTACACTGACACAATATTTTCTTTCTTACTACTAAGAATCTCTGAGCAATAAAAAAATATCTGCTGACAGTCAGACACGGTGATACTGTAAAGGGTTCCAGGTTCACTACGAAACCCTGACTGAAACTGACCAAAATATAAAGAATACTCACTTACAATGTGCGGCTGTGATGACCCACTCGGGCGCAATGATGGTCCCTCCACAGTACAAGCCGTAGAGGACTTGATATGGAACATCGGTTATAGACACCTGCTTGCCCCCTATTATCCTCCATTGCACCTGAGGATAGACAACCCTCTTGTTTAAAAGTAATAAGAGAAATTGATATGTACCTGTTGAAATGAAATCGACAACACGGTTGGCGCAGTGTCTGAGTGATCATCTGCTGCACTGCGTGTTGCGGGTTCGATTCGAGGTAGTTATTTCAGATCTGGCTGTTTTCGTATGTGAGTTTAAATATTTGTGAAGGTATCCACGATACAGGAGATTAATTCCTAGTATAGGGCAGCGTTTAATAAAAAGAAATGGTTTTCGCCTATCCTTCATCATCATCATCATCATTCATGGCCAGTCGTATCTTTCTTCCATACTCGGTAGTCAGCCTCTTTCGACTTATACATAACCGACCTATACACTTTTTGGAATTTTTGTCCTCTTAAAACCATTGTTATGTGGATTCCTTCAATCTCCACATGTTCAGCAGTCTAGAGGCCCAACTGCCTTCCGAGTACCTGTTTACTATCTATACCTTAGATAACCAATATTTTTTTCTCAATGGGAGTTGGCGATGCCCACGTCCATTATCGGATGCTCTCGACCTGACTGTGTGACCGTCTTCATTAGCCTGACCCTTACATCGACAGATCCGACCTCGTCAGGAACCTCCGCAACCAGCGGCTCAGGAGTCATAGCCTCGTGAAAGTACAGGTATGTGCGCGGTGGAACTCTTCGGGTGATGAAGATCCTCCAGTAGTGAGTGAGGCAGTCTGGTGTTAGGCGGCCGTAGCGTGTTTCTGGAAATGAAGGTAAAAGTAGACACGTTCAGTTTACCATAAAATCCGTTAATCCGGCTTCAAAATCTATCACCAATGACAGATGGAACGACTACTAGAACTTTAGGTTTTGTGTTTAGCTGTACCATTGCTGAAAAGTCAAAGTCAGGGTTCAGTCAGTGCACGTAGCATTGACTGAACCAATCCACTCAATCTCTGTATTTTTTTTTTTTCATCCAAAAACCTATCTGAACCTTTAAAGAGTTTTTTCAGTGTTTGTTCTCGCAATAGTCGAACAGGAACCTCTGCCATCATCTCGATTCGTCTTCAGAATTATCTATGAATCTGTATGTTTAGTGTTCAAGCATTTCTTAACATTTGAGTGTCCTATCAGCGACTAGACCAAGAAAAAGTTTCGCAACTTCGTATCTCAGTTGATCATCATCATCATCATCTCAGCGTTAATCCCAGTCGCATCCGGAGCGTTTTCAGCTTTGGAGTCTGGGGTCCGCTTTACCAGTCTAACTGCTGGTTTTGGCTAAACTTCGATATTTTCCTTGAAGCGACCACAACCCGAAGGTGATATCTAAGCATTGCAGTTAGACCAATTGTTAGACTTTTGAGGGCTCCAACAACCCGTAACGACTGCCACTAGATGTTCGTATGGCAACCGGGACCAACGGCTTAACGTGCTTTCCGAGGCACGTTCAGACCAGTGCAAATATTCATATTCATGCATACAAACATTTGCACTCCTTGCGGAACGGCCGCGTTCGCTACCGCTACGCCACGGAGGCTGTCAGTTCGTATCTCAGTTGATAATACCAAAAAAAGGGATAAGTTTTTCTACAGCACTCTGAAGCGTATTTGAAGAAGACTGAGATTAATCTTAAAACACTTTCATTTTCATTGATAAAGCCGCGCGCGGGAACCTTGTACAAAATTCCAAAGATAAAGTACAAGCATACTGTAGGCGACGCGGAAGCGTTCTGAAAGCCATACTTTTTTTGTTTAAATCATTACTCCTGGGACTATTGGGAAACGGGTCTTCTTTCTGTGAGAGTATTCCGTAACCACGCGGACCCAGTGCGGGTCACATATTGCAGGTCCATCTTTCGCTTTACTCTGTAACTCGCTTCCAATTTGCTCATTGTATTTTAACCCACTTACATATGTCGTAAGTTTAATGGGTCGTGTTTAGTGGTCGTTACACTGGCAGGGGCGCATAATTATAATATGGTATTGCTAGCGAACACCGATACCCCACTCTTAGCGAAGACCGGTACCCCACCTCAAAGCTTATTATAATAGGCGCGGTCTACCTGCGCTCTCTCTTTTTCTACAAGCGGCACCCGGACCTGTTACATCATGCGGACTCTGTGAGACCTATATTTTCCGTATTAATTAATAGGTGATTGCTAACGTTCTATATTTTATTGTGTACTCAGTGATTGTTATTTTGTTCCTATCTTAATTAATAAGTTCTGGTTGTAATTGTAATTCAAATGGAGAATACACGAACATTGGAACGTCCTGATCTGTTTTTTTTTTTATTTAATAAATAGCGTTTCTGATCGCTAACAGTATATACAATATGCAAAGAAAACCCCGTCCGACCCATAAGGAAAATAAATTAATAACGGTTAGGTAAACAGATGACCAAATAAAATATGAAATTTTACCTAATCATCTTATTAACAATACTAATGAATTTTAAAATAATCTTTTTTTTTCGCGAATTAATTCCAACTTAATCAAAATTAGGTATTTCTTGCAAAAGTGACAACACCATTTCGACGATATTATTAATATTATGAGCGATGCGACCGCGTGTCGTGTGCCAGGGCAGGCCCCTCTCCGCCCGCGCATGTATTGCCTAGTGCACATGTATTAAGTTACCTGCGCTTGCGAAATAAAAATTATTTCACAGTTTTTAAGTTTAGCCCGGCTTTGTAGGTCAGTAGTTATTAGTAGAATCAGTTATCGATACCTGATAATATCTTCACGGATCGGACAGGGTTCTCTTTACTTTGTAAAGAATGTAAGAATATCAAATCAGGATGTCACAACTAACAAAGACTCCTTGTGAATTATGCCTTAGATTGATTGATGAGAGAGATATGATGATGTGAAGTGTATGAGGCGGTGATTCAATATTGTTTTTAAAATTTTCTGAATCGCAATCTATGCGACATACCCTTACCAGGATACTAAATGAAAGTACCAGTACTGAACATCCATATACGAGTCGCTTAGCTAACATGCATATACATACGTGTACGTGTTCTGGTGGAAGCACGTAGCTATCATTTAAAGTTGCGGCTAAGCTATAACTTAGAGGTAAAGCTTCCTTAAAGTAGCAATAGTATGAACACGTAGAGTAAGTAGTGAGTTTTAATTAACTCGTGTGTAAGGGTCGTGGTCCTTCAAAAAAGAGGTCTAAGTAATACATGTTGGGGATACTAATTTTGTACACGGACAGCCAACATTTCTTTCTCTTCTTCAAGTAAATTCAAAGGTTGTCTGTAACAGATGTCCTCGTGTAATAAAACACAGCGCCACAGTAGGTACAGTGTTTGTACTTTCAATTGCTATTTTAGGGGGTCTTGAATTGCTATTCAAGTACTTTTTTATATCTATACTAATTTAAAAAGCTGAAGAATTTGTTTGTATGTTTGTTTGTTCGCGCTAATCTCGGGAACTACGGGTCCGATTTGAAGAATTCTTTTTGCGTTGGATAGCCCATTAATCTAGGAAGGCTTTAGGCTATATAACATCACGCTGCGACCAATAGGAGCGGAGCATAACTAACTCCACGCGAACGAAGTCGCTGGCGGCCGCTAGTTTTATATAAGTGCAATATTAGGGGGTATTTCTTAGAAGACTAGCAAGTCTTCTGTCAAAAAAATAGTAAGAAAGGGACGCTTTATGACATTTTTCATAACTATGAGCGATGAGGTTTGGTTGGCCAAACAGGCGCTTTACTTTGTGTAAATAATCTCAACAGCTGTCAAAATGGTGAAAATAAAGATTGTGAGAAAAACGGCATATATTAGAAGTAAAAATTCGTAGATTATCTATCTACCAATCTGCTCTAGTTCCACGTGGTGGTTTACGGCCCAATCCAGTTCGAAAAGAGAAGGACTGTGTCATAGAAGTGATAATATTATGGGCAGATAATGCTGAGCATTATACCACACTGAGGACTGTACGACTCCAGTTTGACGACACTACCACAATTCGTTTTATTTAAATAATAGAACAATTAGTTCAGTGTTTATTTTTAATTTACATTAGTCACAATGAGGGTTCATTTTGAATCATTAATATAATATACCGACGGCCATAATTAATTAACTGTTATTTAATAGTCATGAGGTAATATTTATTACAATAAAAAGTTTTTACAAAAAAAAAAATTTTTTACAAAAAAACAACCGGCTTCTAAAAACCACTACAAAGTGAAAAATAACTAATTTCGGAACTCGGTGTCTTTGTTTTGTACATTCGTTTTTTGACACCGACTTCCGAAATTAGTTATTTTTCACTTTGTAGTGGTTTTTAGAAGCCGGTTGTTTTTTTGTAAAAAAGTTTTTATTTTACACTTTTTAGTTGAATACATAGTACTTTTAGTACTATGTATTCAGCTGAATCCGTTCAGACTGGAAGCTGACGCAAATATAGTTGGGAAACGATGTAATTTTGTTTACTTTAATTTTTACCCGTAAGTATTCCCTCAACTGCCTATGGTCTTCATCATCAAATTTACTGCAGACCATTATTTTAACCCAATGGGTGCAAAGGTCTCATCAATATAAATGAATGAAGTCCAACCACAAAGTAGCTACCGTAAACCGTTGAGGAGTTCCCGGAACTGGCCTTTGTCTTCATCATCAGACCTCTTATGACAGTCACAACCCATCTAGGTGTAAAGTTCTTATCAATACAAATTAATCGAGCCCAAACACAAGGTAGCTGCTGTGAATTGTTGAGGAGTTCCTTCGACTGTCTCCCGGCTCCATCATCAGATACTCCAGACCTTTATTGAATTGTAGTGCTTTATAATACTTAATGAAAATGCTAAGAAATGCACTAGTCGCCCCTGCAACTTTTGAAAGTTCCCCTTGTTTTCTCTGGTATTCCACCATCAAACCCTGATATCCTTATCATGGGACCACCTTGGGAACGTCTTCTTTCCAACAGAAAAAGAATTATCAAAATCGGTTCATAAACGACGAAGTTATGCGCGAACAAACATAAAAAAAAAAAAGAAAAAAGCATATATACGGTCGAATTGAGTAACCTCCTCCTTTTTGAAGTCGGTTAAAAATACAAACCGACTTCAAAAAAACACTTAAAAGGAAAAAATAATTTTACTTTTGTCATGGCTCTAGAAGTCGGTGGCGAACTAAACAACACAAACCTCGAGACACCGACTTCTTCTTATTATGAACTAGTACTTGACCGCAATTCCGTCTAATGGTAAGCAGTGATGCAATCGTTGATGGTAAAGCGCGCTATTTTATTAGGAGCCTTTTCATTTTAAAAAAAAACTAAGCGAATAGACAGGACACGCGTTTCGCCGTGTTCCGGCATGATGTCTGGTGAAGCCGTACAGAGGACGGGGGAAATGTTGTTGAATCGGGAGTTTGGTCGTAGAGTGTCTCCAGGTCAGTCTCCCTCTGGCGCAGCATCGTCGGTCGTGTTGTTGGGTTTAACATTGCATCACCTCGCTCAACTGTCGTCATCCTTCTTATTCACTCTTTGACTTAACTTAGTCTTCTTTAATTTTATCCCCTTCTTCTTACACTCTATTACCTACATTTCTGTTTTACTTATCTGGACTTGGCTCGCGAGATTGTCGACATTGTACCGATAATTGTGACAGCCAATGACTTAATAGCCATGAGCCTCGACCTCATTAGACTCTCGTTAGGCAGTTGGATCAAGGGCTTGATTCAGAAAGCGGTACTCCTGGACACGGCTCGCATTGTCAGGAGGTTCCTCTCTCTGGTACCCTGACCTTGTAACTTGGACCCTGTTCCCAATACCGGTGGGCTACTATTTTTATAGGAAATCGTCATCATCCCAGCGTTAACCCAGTTGCATCCGAAGCTTTTTCAGCTTTATAGCCTGGGGTCCGCTTTAGGAAATATAAATAAATAAACCACAACCCGGATTCGGACATAGGATCATTTTTATCCTGTTTTTCGCACGAGACCGACACTTATGGGTGATCTTTCATATAAGTCCAAATTTATTCCAGTTGAGAGTTGATTTCACAATCAACCTCACAACTGGAATAAATTTTCTAATTTTGAAAGAAAATCTCAGGTCCTAAAATTTCTCAGAATAACTTTTAACATCCCTGGATACTTATTGTTCTTTTTAAAACCTTTATCATATTAAATGACAGTTTGAGAGAGAAGACAATTTACTTTCGAAGATCAAGGCGTAAAAACTGAACTTCAAATAAAATGTAAGTAAAAAGTCCAGTTGGAGCTATTCTTACAATAATAGTTATATCCCGCGGCATTTCTTTGTACATGTTATCTACCCATTGTGATGTTAGCAAAGAACTCAACCCACGCTTACCCTTTTTTTTCGTTTGAGATGGGAAATCATCAAATGACCTCTTCCACTCGGGTCGAAGCGGAAGGTCGTGTCAGACTTTTACTGACTTAAACCCATCCGTGTTCCTTCACTTGCCCGTAGGCCAGGGCCACGGTTTTATTTTAACCAATCCGCAACCCTGACCCAGGAAGCATCGGTCATCGTGGGTCAAGATGTGCTGACATTTCTTTGAGGCGCGCGTGAAACACAACACGCCGTCGACTCGGGCCTGGTCCTTACCGGGCGGCGAGCTGCCCACTGCTCACCGCCCGCAAGTCCGCGCCTACTTTGGCCGGGAGTTCGATGTTGTCTAGCGACCAGGGTGTCTCCTGCAGCGGCTAAAGGCGTGAGGGTGCTGGGATTCGCGCTCCCTCACGCGTTTCGCCTCCTCCTTTGCTAGCATCACTGCTTCGTAGAAGGAGGAAACGGCCTGAAATGCACTCTCGCTCCGAACCATGGCCTAGACCAGGGTCGTACGTGAGAGATGCCGCCGCCGCCATGAGGACACGGCGGTGCTTTACCCAAGCCGAGCAGACCTCCACCATATGTTCCACCGTGTGTCACACACAGTGGTGACACCTTGGCGTTTCCTCCCTCCTAATACGGAACAGGACCTAATTATATAATTTCAATTTTAGAATTTGAAATTAGCGCATTACTTATAACCGACTTTCAAGAGATTTTCTTTGTCTTTATGATTATTATATCTAGTTATTATTCATTTACTACTCGTATTAACGACTCGGGAGGCAAATCTCGAGGAACACGTAAGTATATAGGTAATTAGCAGAATGTTGAATCATTGCATTTATAAAATTGTGTTATGTATAAGTTAGAATATAAGATACGTAAATAATGAGTCCTTTTCGTCAAGTTTTACTTCTTTTATTGTCCCCGACAGGGACCGTGATAATTTCTTTTAGCAGATATTTCTTTGGTAGTTTGAACAACAAGTGTTTTTTCTTGTATAGATATTGATACGAAATCGATCGCGTGTGAATCCTTCTTATACTTGCCCGTTTTGTATTTCTCCATTTAAATACTTCCCAACTTAATTATAGTATTTATATATAACTAGCTTTCCACCCGCGGCTTTGCCCGCGTGGAATTCAGTTGTATCGCGCTTTTTAGATTTCCCTCGGGAATATCAAATTTTCCGGGATAAAAAGTGTCCTTTCTCAGGGTCTAAAGATTATCTGTGCCAAATTTCACCAAAATCGGTTGAGAGGTTTATACGGGAAAGCGTAACAGAGAGACAGACAGACAGAGTTACTTTCGCATTTATAATATTAGTATGGATTATAACGTTTATTTGTGTGACCGCGTTGTTCTCCTAATCTAAGAGTTTATATGAGACGGTTTATATGTACAATACATTGTTCATAAAATGGCTTATAATAAAGAAATCATGATGTTTGGTCAAGTCATTAAAGTCGTGAGAAGCTGGGAAAAGTCGCTAGTGTTTTATTGTAATAAATAACTACCCACCATTCCAGCAGATAACAAGTCTGAACACCAAACACACACTTACAACACACAAGACACGACTAATATCACACATTTTAAATACCAATACGGACTATAAAATTATGTATTTTTTCCCCAAAACTAACTTGGCATACTTTGTCAAAGGTTAGGATTAAACTAATGAAGTAGAAACGTCTTGTTTCACTGCTGTGACCGATGACTGCTTCACGGCTTTTAAATATTACTTTCGTGATTGAAAACGGGTGATAAAACTGGACTAATGTGTTGTCAAACGGTGTAAATAGCAAAATTTACAACGAAATCATTCAAGGTTCAGGTAGCAAGAACCTTTTTCTCTCATTTAAATATCACATCATCATAATAATACTCTCCCTACCGAGTTCGGTCACGGTGCCCAAACTCAACGGATATTAGGCAAGTACCCAATAGATATTATGGTACACACATGTGTGCGTGAACACTGATGCTCACTCTTTTTCGTTACTCTTATAGTCCGATGGGACGGCGATCCGACACGACCGGAGAGAAGTCAGACACAGGACCAACAGCTCTACGTGCTTTCCGAGGCACGGAGGTGTTATACCGCCAACTTTCAAAGACCAGGTTCTCCTAGTATCTCCTTCCCAGAACTTCTATTACTAAGAAATTCCTAATGGAAAACCCAATAACAGTGTTTTCGATATGAGAATCGTATACAGGACCTTGCAACCATCATACCAACGGTGAAGTAAAACTCTCTTCCGAATGTCCCAATTTATTTGGAGTAAAAGCAGGATGTATTTCTGGCTACCACCTTGGCCTTGAACAGCCCAAAAATTTGGTTCGAGGAAATCTGAACTCCCAAGTAGCTGAAGGCGTTCGGTGCACTCTAATAGGATACATTCCGGAAAGTAGGGGTCAAAGTGAACGGGCTTCTTTTGGCGGTGAATAGACACGCTTATATTTTGGCAGCATTGAATACTACAAGATTAGCTTTGCCCCATTCGGAGACTGCCTGTAGTGCCTCTAGTCTACCATAGCCTCACCTCTCTTTCGGACCGGATTGATTCCTTACTAGTCCGAGCACCGGGCAGGCACCGGGCGACACCTATGCTGTCATCTGCAGACCCATAGATACCGAGCATCAGCAGACCATTAATATGCAGCAGGAACAGAGTTGCAGAGAGAACAGACCACTGAGAAACTTTGGTGTTAGTCGACAGGGCTTCGATGAGCATCCGTCGACAACAACTCGGAGGGTCCGTTTAGTCAGGAAGTCTTTTAACCAGCCAGTCAGGAGAGCGCAAATTCCGTGGGCTAACATCTCACTCAAAAGACCAAAAAATAAAGGTATGGGGATAGATAAGGAAAGATAACACGATCTTGTGTTTGCACGACAACAAAACACAAATAAAATCTCCTGCTTGGTTAACTCGTGTCAAACTGATTACAAATTAAGACATTCAAAACTTTCCGGAGATCCTTCCAACCCGAACTCTAATTACAACAAGTAACAAATTCTTTTATTTTGGCGGTTCAACAGCATTCATTGCGTTACTTACGTTGCTGAAAAGACATTTTTTTCGCAAATATATATAAGTATTTCTTGTAACTAATAATGTCATGCAATTATCTCGCCGACCTGGTCTTCCTGGCCGATCAAGAAGATAATAATTACATGACTTGCCATAGATAAAACGCCTCAGTAGAGATTAAGCCTCCACGTACCCTGAAAAATCCATTTATTTTAATGAAAAATCAAGAAAGCGTGCCTAACGTATCATGTACAATATCAACTTAATCATTTTTTTTTACATTAAACTAATGTCCGTAGCAACAATCAGCGCACGCGCAGCTGCTAAACATCACTGGTTAGTTTCGCTTATTGTGCTGCCATGTTGGTACATGCGCTACCTAAACGCGAAGAGCCTTTCATGTTCAAGTTTAGCAACATTTGAGAAGCTTAAATCTCCATGGTAGATATTTGGTGAACGGTATTAACCCGGTGATTGTTTTAAAAACGTGCCACAGCCGCGACACAGCGTGGACAGCCTCCGTGGCGTAGCGGTAGTGGACGCGGCCGCTGCGCAAGGTGGCGCGGGTTCGATCCCCGCACAGTGCAAGTATTTGTATGCATGAATATGAATATTTGTACTGGTCTGGTCGTGCCTCGGAAAGCACGTTAAGCCGTTGGTCCCGGTTGCCATACGAACATCTAGTGGCAGTCAACAACGCGTAACATTGTTGGAGCCCTGAAAAGTCCTACAATTGGTCTAACTGCAGTGCTTCGATGTCGCCTTCGGGTTGTGGAGGTCAGACGGCAGTCGCTTCATGGAAAATGTCGAAGTTTAGCCATATCAGCAGTTGGACTGGTAAAGCGAACCCCAGACTCCAAAGCTGACAAGCCTTCGACTTCGACTGGGATTAACACTGGGATGATGATTGTTTTAAAAACGTGCCTACGGGTGGAGTTTCTTGCCAGTTCTTATTTATTTATTTTATTATTTATGTACACACAATAAAATACATAAGGATATCTCAAAATTAAGATCTAAGTTCAAAGGTGCTGCTTATTTCTTTAGAAATTTCTTCCAGCAGACCTGCAAAAGGAGAAGTAAAACAGAAATGTAAACAATAGTGTGCAAAAACAAGGCGAAAAAACCATAAACTGATAAGTATAAAAGTAATAATATTAATTAAATCTGAACATATAATCCAAAAATAATTACACAAATATACTTAATATATTATATAACTAGTAAATAAATATATAACAAATTCTCACAATATAGAAGAAAGGCTACAAAGATGCGTGCTTCTTTCACTACATATACGTTGATATATATTAACCCCTACACATTTGTACTGTAAGGTAATGTGCGTTTGAGCACGCCACTATTAGCAGCGGTCCTCTTTTTAAGAAATGGCTAGAGAGACGCCTCACCTTCCGCCTGACGCAGGTCCTCCCGGACACGGTTGTTTTGGAAGGTTTCTGGTCCTCACTCTACAATGACAGCCTCCGTGGCGTAGCGGTAGCGAACGCGGCCGTTGTGCAAGGAGGCGCGGGTTCGATCCCCGCACAGTGCAAATATTTGTATGCATGAATATGAATATTTGCACTGGTCTGGTCGTGCCTCGGAAAGCACGTTAAGCCGTTGGTCCCGGTTGCCAAACGAACATCTATGGGCAGTCGTTATGGGTTGTTGGAGCCCTCAAAAGTCTAACAATTGATCTCTAAATTGGTCTAACTGCATTGCTTTGATATCGCCTTCAGGCTGTGGAGGTCAGACGGCAGTCGCTTCATGGAAAATGTCGAAGTTTAGCCAAAAATCAGCAGTTAGACTGGTAAAGCGGACCCCAGACTCCAAAGCTGAAAAGCTACGGATGCCACTGGGATTAACGCTGTGATGATGATGATGACTCTACAATGTATTTAAGGTATTCAATTGGATAAAGATTAATCAATATTGGTTAAAATCGCTTCGAAAATTAGCCAATATTTGTCGTAAGAAGTAAATGACAAAAAAATATAATTATATATTGTTGGATACCCATAAGAGATAGACATATACCATCGCGGACTTTTCTGTAGACCTTTTCAATGTGTACTATATTTAGTACATTATTTTGATAAATCTTGTAGAGTTTAGGGTGCCTGCGTTTCACTGCCAACGCGGAAAAAAAATAATTATTTACGAAATCACATTAGAAACTTCAAAAATAATAGTATTACTCACCTATGTAATGGATGTTATTATACACATAAACCTTCCTCTTTAATCACTCTATCTATTAAAAGTAATCAGATTTAATCATACATACTTTCCCTATGTCCTTAACATAGGGAAAGCGACTTTGTTTTATACCATGTAGTGATCGAGTCCGAGAGTCGGTGTTGGATTTTTGTTCCTTTTTTGTTAATAAAACATAAGGAATTTGATTAGGTATAAGTAAAAAGAACGTATAAAAAATGCATTGGATTGTTTCCAAAATAAAAAAAAAATATATAAACGATGAATGACACAATTCATTGGCAGATTCCCTAACTTTATTAATTTTGAATTTTAAGGCCTAAAGCCCCCCGAGGGCTACTTTCAATACTTAAAACTAATTACATTTTTGTGACCGTTAAAATATGGTGGTCATGACTCACCAGCTTGCCAGTTCGAAAGGAAGTGCGTTTGCGACGCCGTTCGGTGATCGGCGGAAGAAGGCAGTCCACTACGGTTGCGTTTCGTTTACTTTAATTTTCCGGCACCGTTCACCGCCGATAAACACAAAAATCAGAGGAGATATTCAACACACTTTATATCGTGCAAATCATCTCATCACCACTGCTCTCAAAAAATTGAAGGAACCAAAAATTCGAAGACATGTAGCTTTCCTCGTTGCGGACCATGGCCCTCTACAAGACAGTGAGGAGGCCTATGTCTCAGCAATTAGAACGTTAAAGGCGTTATACACTCCATAAGTCCATTTCTTAAAAAACAAACTACAAGAATCACAATTCAATAACCCTCAACTCCACGAACCAGATATTTGACCGCAAAACAAAGGAAAACGCAAAAATAACCACACCTACACCATACATCTTCCCAGATACGATATGAATTCAGCAAATAAGTCGCGAATCAATTTCCTCCCTGCATGAAGAGGCAGTAAATCGCGCCAACCCCTCTGGGGGTGGAGGCAGGGAGGGAGGGAGGGCTATCTTGTTACGGCAGATAACCGGCGTTTGTTCGACAGCACTATAAAGAGGATAGGGAGGGACAAAATGTCTAAAAACTATGATAATATGTTAATTTTTGGCATTTCCAATGTTTGAGGCGGTACGCTTTTTTATTTAAATAAGTAACCGCAAAAAAACGGTGTGAAGATAATCGCGATTATAGATATAAAATTTGTTCTTTCTTTTCCAATATAAATATGACAGCCATAAGCGATTTACGTTACCTAAGGGGGGTTACGTGTAGTGTAAATAATTTCATCAGTACTGCTATCAAAACAGTGAAGAAACCAACGTGACTTATAACCAAAATATTGAAGCCGTGTTACATCCGTCAACACTCCAGCGCGTGTTGTTAAGGAAGCGGGTCATAATCCACCACCCAGTCCCAGTGGTCCACTTTACGTTTCTCAGAAGCGGGGATATTATAAACGGATTATAAAGAGGAGAGCGTAGCCCGCGGAGAATTGAGTCACGTACTGTTTAGCGCCGAAAGTTGACAATTCAACAGTTTTTCTGACACGATGGGGTAGGGTCTATTAAATGTTCAACGTTCAGTTTAACAACTAAAATTTTATTATCAGATCGCAGTAAAATCCCGCCGCGATATTAGATATTAAAAGTTTTATTCTCGTCTAAACTGTCTATGGACTTTTTTTTTTATATATATATATATATTATAAACTAGCGCTTGACCGCAATCCTGCCTGATGGTAAGCAGTCGCAATCGTTGATGATAAAGCGCACTAGTTTATTAAGAGCCTATTCACTGTAGCCTTGAAGACACTCAAATTGTAGTCCGACGGAAACACCGCCGCTGGCAAACTATTCCAGTCCCTTGATGTACACGGTATAAAGGAGGAGGCGAAACGCTTCGTCCGGATCGTAGTGGTGTTAACACCACTACGATTGACTATCTTACTTTAAGAGTACTAAACTAATATTTATTTCCCGTCCTTTTAGTTTAGTTCCTGAACGAGAGAAAAGCGCCATTATTTGCTATATTATGATACGTATTCTCGTCTGACATTGAAAACGCACCGCACAACCGATAACACAACCGACAAACTTTAATAATTGCACAAAGTTATGGAGATAACTGAGAGAGTTATTTCAAATATTTTATTTGTTTCGATTGGTACTTGTTTACCTTTTGCTGTCGTCCGTACAAACTAATCATAAATTGAGTCCCTACTCGATTGTACTTACAAGTGTAAAAATACTCATCGCCTAACAAGAATAATCAATAATAACAAGAAAAAACCAGAAAAGTACGATATCTACGTGGTGAAAATGTATGGAACATTTTTTTAATAGTCGGTAAAAAGTTAAAAGCTTCAAATAACCAACAGCCATCATGGCCCACGCATAACGCTCCACTTAAAGGACTCTGCAACTTAAAGGAAACCACACCCGTAATATAAAATTTATACGCATATAGTTTGGAATCATTTACTCAATCTATGAAAACAACAAGCTCTTACCACAGGATGCTACAGATCGTGCGAAATGGAGGAGAATGTGCAGGAAACCGGACTCCGGGCTCCAACGCGAAAGCCGCGGATGCAACCGGGACAAACGCTGAGATGATGATGATGACTCAATCTATGAAAACAGCTGCACGTTGGTTTCTTGACCTGCTGTCCAGGGTGGAAGCACCCTGGACAGCTGCGCAGGTCAAGCAACCCGAAACTGTCAAATATTCCCAATCAATTTCGAATCTAAATGCTTTGGCGATAATAAAGAAATCTGACAGATTTTAGTAGCTTGGTACGCTGTCGTCTGTACATTGAATTGAGAAAGACATAATTTGTTTGTGTTTGTGTTTGTGTAACAAGTTTACATTGAAATGAACAACTTGAATGTGCCGTACTTTACACTCACAAAGCGTTTGAAAGCCTTCAAAAACACCAGGGCCTGTAGCCAATGTAACATCGCTTCATAGCGAAACGAAATCGAACACCAAACCAACCAATGGCGGGAACGATTGACCACGCGACACGAAAAATCACGTGGTCAATCGTTCCCGCCATTGGTTGGTTTGGTATTCGATTTCGCTTCGCTACGAAGCGATGATACATTGGCTAGGGCCGCTGACGATATAGATATATCGACAGGCGTTTTTGAAGGAGATCCTCTTGCTTGCTTCGCTTGTTTGCCCCGCCTTTGAAGATATATCTCCTCGGTGTGCATACGAACAATATACCCAACGTTACAAAATGTTTACACAGCGCGACCGCTGACTGTCTCATGTTCCTTTTCAAATTGGTCATCAACAAATTAGACTGCGATAAATGAACTCAACAAATTTGACTAAAAGTGCCCTATAATTAAACCAGACATCCCATTACCCACTTATTTTGCACTGTAGCATCCAAAACAAAATTAAGAGTACACTCACCTTTCAATTAGCTCAACCGAGAAATTAATTGTTATATTAAGTTCCCTCCTTTTAATATGTATTTAGTCGCCTTAAACATCTTTAAAATATAATCTTCCATTTCATTTATTCGCAAACATGTCAAGGTCCGTGTTTGAATTCAGGAAAGCGTTAGTAGCGGCTAATGTCCGAGGCATGTGTGATTTGGAGAGTCCAATGGTATGGCAAGTTGGAACAGCCAGTAAGAGGTATTTTCTGCCAGTATTTGTCTGGCATAAAATTATTGCAGACTTCATTATGCAGATCCTAATTATAAATACTCCCGCTAAGAAGTTTAAATATTAGAGATACCTAATCGCACGGTCATCTTCCTTATAGATAATTGACACTTAAGCACCACAACAGTGGGGTATAGGAGAGGGTAAAAAGTGCGTGTAAAGCTTTTCTTAAAGCTATACTGCTTCTCAAAGAGATTCCATACTCACGCACTATACTCAAGTTTGCTACGGACCAATACACCAAACACGAATTCGATAATGTTCCTTAAAGGCAATATGACTCCCAGATCGTTCTTGGAATCAGTAGTTGTATCTCCATTCAGATTGAATACAAAGTTGACTGGACGCCGCGCATTCGACCATCATAATTTGCGCATTCGACCGAAAGACATTACATGATTTATAAAATACATATTTATTTTTTTTATTTCCTTTAACACCTTGAAGTATCTTCCACCATACACAAACAAAAACCTTCCAATAAAAAATAATAAAGCCGCCATTTAAAAAAAAACATATATCAAAGGAGGTAGCAACACAAGCGGCAGTTAATCACTTTGATGTCGCCGACCACGTGTGATTGGCTGGCCGGCGCTGTGGTCGCTTGCACCTGTCAATTAGACGTGACATACTGCCCGGAAGGATAGCCAATAAAGGTTTGTCGGTCGCTATTAAATCTTGGAAATGTCGATAGTTGAATGAGACTTGACCTTAAATTGATAAAAAGAAAAGTACGAAAGGAAAACAACTTTGTGTTTTATATCTTAAAGGCTTTCCTTAAGGCGACTGCATCACGACAGCCTGTGAAATTAGAATTTTTAGTCAGTGTCTGGTTGGATGTTTATCACAATTATAAACAACCTATCTACACGCACACACTACACACCAAAGCCGCCGACCCGCCTACACAGCCCGCCGACATAACTCGGCGGCTTATGTTGAAAGAAGCATGTCGGCAACCTTAGCCCGCGCGTGGCCCGCCGACACGTTGGCGGGCTTGCCGGGCTAGCGTACGCAAACGCTCAGTTGCCCGGCAACATTTCAGCTGTAGTGACGTGCTAGTATTTCTGATGCCGCCGGCAAAGTTTTACAACTTGCAATGATTGAAGCCGCCAACCTAGTCCGCCGGCAAAATGTTGCCGACATAATCATGCCGCTGGTATGTAGTGCGCATTACCATCGCTAAACCATACCTCTTCTTGTTTTTCTCAATTTGCTTAAGATTCTTTGTAAAAAAAAATCTCATATTAGTCATAGCGTGCTATAAAATAGCCTTAAATCTTCTTCAAGAATTGGGCTTACATATGTATAAAAAAAGTAAAAAAACTAAAACCCAACTACGACAAAAACGACGCTGAAAAAGTATAAAACAAGATTTTCAGAATACTGAACTGAACAAAGTTGCTAATGTAGTTGCAAGTAAATGGACACAGTAGACTCTACCAAGATGCCTTCGTTGTAAATTGACAATAATGTCATACAATACTATTCTGAAGTATGCAATATTCACTATATAGAGATAAATTTTCATGTTTGGAAAGGCGTAGTCACACGTTACATATACGTACCTACGTAGCACCTTGACAACGTGTGACTACGCCTTTCTAAATATGAAAATTTCTCTGTATGTTTTGTCCGCTAGAGGGCGCCCCATTATATTTTGTTAAACTCCATATAGCCTATAACCAGCGGACAATTAAGACGCTTCTAATGATATGTCATTTGTCGAATTCTGATAAGTAGTTTAGGAATTACGAGGGAACAGATGAACATACATACATACATACATACATACATACATACATACATACATACATACATACTACATACATACATACATACATACCCTGTCAAAATCATAACCCTCCTTTTGCTTTGCCGTAGTCGGGTAAAAACTGCCAATCTGGATTGTAGCTCAAGGAATTACAATATTCAAACAAACAAAAATGCAAATATCCAGTTCAGCTTTATTATTAGTATGGATAAAGAATTGTCATCCCAGCTTTCAGCTTCCTGACACGTCTGCCTGCTCATTGCCAACTATGTTGATGTAGCTGAACACTAGCATTTTACATGGAGAGACTGAATATTTTCACGCATGACTCGTGGTCCCCCCAAGATGTTCCCCTGGGGGGACGACAAGGAATTTTGCGTTTACTCGTTGTCCCCCTGACTCGCACTTGGCCAGAAATTAAGCAATGTGGCATGTATATGGTACGGGAATTTATTTTTGTTACACGTTCCGGAACTAGTTGTCTCTACATAAATGACGGAAATGAAAAAATCAAAGAATAAGTATGTAGTTAAAACAGAATTTATTTACTTTAAGGCGGCTCCAGAGGAAAAACACACCGCAGGCCGTTTTTATGTAGTTTTTCGGAGCTATCTACTCTTTATCCAAGAGAAATATCAACTTATTAAAAATACATCTCCATAATCTTGGCTCCAAAATTGTAGATTTCTTTTTTTTTTTACTAAGTATAATGTTTAAATATTTCCTTCACAACGAAACCACTGACAAGAGAAATAATTATCATAAACGTGCATCTCCTCGGAAAGTAAGCATTATTTAGATTGCGTTCTTACACTAATGGATAGGTAATTTCATGACGAACATTATTGTAGAAATATTTTTTTAAAACGACCAAAATCAAAATTTTATTCAACAATCTGAGCGTATTCGCCATCATTTCTGTTGCCCGGGCTATTGAGATTCAGTATGCCACAAGCTCTCGAAGGGGGAACCCGTGTCGTTCGTCATCGCGCGCTCCGCTAGCATAAGCGGGCGGCGCGTGAGCGAGAAAGCATCTGCTTGCTCGCTCACGCACCGCATGTCGCATAGAGTATAATACTATCTTAGAGTGTCTCTAAGATAGTATTGATGTTTATTTTGGTGTTCGTTTTTTTAACCGATTTCAAAAAGGAGGAGGTTGTTCAATTATATGTTTTTTATCTTCAATTTTTAACCGACTTCAAAAAGGAGGAGGTTACTCAATTCGACCGTATATGTTTTTTTTTTTGTTTGTTCGCGCATAACTTCGTCATTTATAAACCGATTTTCATAATTCTTTTTCTGTTGGAAAGAAGACGTTCCCAAGGTGGTCCCATGATAAGGATATCAGGGTTTGATGGTGGAAGTCCAGAGAAAACAAGCGGAACTTTCAAAAATTGGGGGCGACTAGTGCATTTCTTAGCATTTTCATTAAGTATTTTAAAGCACTACAATTTAATAAAGGTCTGCAGTAGATCTGATGATAGAGCCGGGAGACAGTCGAAGGAACTCCTCAACAATTGACAGCAGCTACTTTGTGGTTGGGCTCGATTATTTTGTATTGATAAGAACTTTACACCTAGATGGGTTGCGACTCTCATAAGAGCTCTAATGATGAATACAAAGGCCAGTTCCGGGAACTCCTCAACGGTTTCCAGTAGCTACTTTGTGGTTGGACTTAATTCATTTATATTAATAAGACCTTTACTCTCATTATGTTAAAATAATAGTCTACAGTAAGTACAGTACAGTTGAGGGAATAGGTACTTACGGGTAAAAATTAAAGTAAACAAAAGTACGTCGTTTCCCAACTATATTTGCGTCAGTTTCCAGTCTGACCGGATGCAACTGAATACATAGTACTTTAAACAACTAAAAAATGTAAAATAAAAGCTTTTTTACAAAAAAACAACCGACTTCCAAAAACCACTATGTAAAGTGAAAAATAACTAATTTCGGAAGTCGGTGTCTAAAGCGAATACCTATACAAAACCAAAGACACCAACTTCCGAAATTAGTTATTTTTCACTTTGTAGTGGTTTTTGAAGTCGGTTGTTTTTTTGTAAAAAGTTTTTATTTTTATGTCTGTTTGCGGATAACTTCGCCTAAAATTTGGTGTTTCGATGAATTTTTGGGTATTTCGACATGGGTGTCGTGATAGGGATTTTCGGGAGTGCAGTTCACGAATATGACGTAAGTTTTGAAATCCAAGATGGCCGACACCAATTTTTTGATATTTTGCCATGGGTGTCGTGAAAGGGGTTTTTGTGGGTGCTAATCACGAAAATGACGTCATTTTGGAAATCCAAGATGGCCGACACCAATTTTTTGATATTTTGACATGGGTGTCGTGAAAGGGGTTTTTGTGGGTGCTTATCACGAAAATGACGTCATTTTGGAAATCCAAGATGGCCGACACCAATTTTATGATATTTTGACATGGATGTCGTGAAAGGGGTTTTTGTGGGTGCTAATCACGAAACTGGCGTCATTTTGGAAATCCAAGATGGCCGACACCAATTTTATGATATTTTGACATGGGTGTCGTGATGGGGGTTTTCGGGGGTGCAGATCACGAAAATGACGTCATTTTTGAAATCCAAGATGGCCGACAGCAATTTTATGATATTTTGACATGGGTGTCGTGAAAAGGGTTTTCGCGGGTGCTAATCACGAAAATGACTTCATTTTTGAAATCCAAGGTGGCCGAAATTCAATTTCATGATATTTTGACTTGGGTATCGTGACGGGTTTTCAGGGCGCTGATCACGAAAATGACGTCAATTATAAGCTGTGGCATAGCTTCTATTTCTTTATCAAAGTCAAAAATAAAATATCAAATATAGTTTAGTCGCTAAATCGCCACCGTTTTTCGCACTCCTTCAATGACGTCACTGGTAAAAAATAAATAAACTACAAAAAAGAAAATACATACTTATACAAATGTATACGTTAATTGGCAAAATAAAAAATATACTATGTCATAAATAACTAATAAAAAAATTCCTACTAACTACATACTGCGGAACTCGGTGTGCACACTGTAAAACCTTTGCTTCGTTGAATATCACAGGCTCGCACACGCACTTAACGGACAGACTACCGACACGTCTACACTCGCTCGTGGCTCTCGTAAGAATGACTGACGTGGTGCGCTCGAGACAGTGTTATCTGTTTGACAGTGACAGTGACAGTGACAGTGTTGTCTGTGGTCAATGATAAAACGCATACACTACATCCCTTTCTTATTTTATTTATTTATTTATTTTATTATATCAACTTGGTAGCAAATTAACAAAATTTAATCTATAAATACTATATCTCTTGAAACATATTTATTATAACTGATTAAATCCAACAAATCAAAATATAACATTATTATTTTTTCCTTTGAACTTCCGTGTACCGACTGCTCATCCGGTATCACTGGCTTCCATTCCCCTTCAACTTTTTCCAAATAAATAATGCTCTATATAGATAGAGCATTATAGAACACTGTCCAGATACAGTCTTATAAAAGACTGTCCTGTTTCTTAAATTCATACAACACAATCTCCTCCATTAGCGCCCTCTAACTCTACAGTATGCTGAGACTAATCCAAGTTTGGCGCCAATTTATTTGTTTTCTCCATTTCTTTCTTACATACATAAACTGTATCACTCACAATTTCCTCTGACTCTTATTTCTGTCTCTCACATTTGAATCATTATTATTTCTACTTCGACTTTCTAATGAAGGAATTTTGTCCCTATTTAATCTTTGGAAGAAAAGTTTGGATGGTGTTTGACCAGTGACCGAGTGGGGTGTAGTATTGTACATCATAAGATATTCGTATAAACATTCTTTGACTTTATATTATAAAAATAACAAAATGCTCCAATATGAAAGCATTACACAATCTTCCAACTTAATGGCAGCAATTGACACGTCCTACCAATTTGCCTACTAATTTAATGGCAGTATTTGACACAGCCTACCAACTGAATGGCAGCATTTGACACGACCCACCAATTTAATGGCAGCTTTTAGCACGACCGACCCATTTAATGGCAACATTCAATACGACCTACCAATTTAATGGCAGCATTTAGCACGACCTACCAATTTAATGGCAGCATTTGACACAGTCTAGCAATTTAATGGCAGCATTTGACACAGGCTACTGATTCATTGGCAGCATTTAGCATGATATACCAATTCAATGGCAGCAATTTACACGACCTACCAATTCAATGGTAGCATTCGACACGCCTACCTAATTTAATGGCAGCATTCGACACGACCTACCAATTTAATGGCAGCATTTGACACGATCTACCAATTTAATGGCAGCATTTAGCATGACCTACCAATTTAATGACAGTATTCGACTCGCCTACCAATTTAATGGCAGCATTCGACACAATCTACCAATTTAATGGCAACATTTGACACGACCTACCAATTTAATGGCAGCATTTAGCATGACCTACCAATTTAATGGCAGTATTCGACACGACCTACCAATTTAATGGCAGCATTTGACACGACCTACCAATTTAATGGCAGCATTTAGCATGACCTACCAATTTAATGGCAGTATTCGACTCGCCTACCAATTTAATGGCAGCATTCGACACAATCTACCAATTTAATGGCAACATTTGACACGACCTACCAATTTAATGGCAGCATTTAGCATGACCTACCAATTTAATGGCAGTATTCGACACGACCTACCAATTTAATGGCAGCATTTGACACGACCTACCAATTTAATGGCAGCATTTAGCATGACCTACCAATTTAATGGCAGCATTCGACACGCCTACCAATTTAATGGCAGCATCCGATACGACCTACCAATTTAATGGCAGCATTCGACACGACCTACCAATTTTATGGCAGCGTTCGATACGGCCTACCAATTTAATGGTAGCATTCGACACGACAAGTATGTTCTCAAGTATGAGTATGCGGGTCCGATTCCAGGTTAGGCAAGTACCAATGTAACTTTTCCAAAGTTATATGCACCTTCCAAATACATCTTTGACACCAATGACTGAAGGTCAAGGAAAACATCTTGAGGAAACCTGGACCTTATAAATCTGAAATCGCCAACCCGCATTGAGCAAGCGTGGTGATTACGCTCAATCCTTCTCTGTATGAGAGGAGACCTTTGCCCAGCTCCATTGGGACTATAAAAGGTTGATGATTAGACATGGCCTTTTCAGCCCCGAAGAAACCCAAATCGCAGTCCGACGGAAACACCACCGCCGGCAAACCGCTCCAGTCCCTCGATGCACGCGGCACAAAAGAGGAGGCGTAACGCCTCGTCCGGACCGCAGCGGCGTCAACAACGCAAGGCGAAAACCCACCGCACGACGGGTCAGGGACGACGGATCAGGGTCGCCAATCTCGCACGCCCCTCCGAATCCAAAGTGGCCAGGTGACCAGGTCCCTCTTTCGCAAAATGTCACTAGTCACGCAGACAACCACTTCTTCTTCTTCTTCCTGTGCCTCTTCAATCCTGAAGGTTGGCCATCAGCTTCTTGTACTCGATATTGTCAACGGCGATTTGGAACAGTTCTTCGACGGAAGTAATGCCAGTCCACTCCCTGATGTTACGCAGCCACGACTTTCTGTTTCATCCAGCGCGCCTTTTTCCTTCTACCTTGCCCATCATAATGAGTTAGAGTAGCGTATATCTACCGTGTCGGAGCACGTGGCCGAGATAATCTATTTTGCGTTTCTTTATGGTGGGCAACAACTTTCGAGGCATTTGAACGCGCTGACCACATTTCAAAAGCCTGCAAGCGTCGTGTGTCCTCTTTCAGAGTCAATGCTTCGCAGTCGTATAACGTAGACAACCACAGACACCGGATATGGATATGAAATTACACCAGATTATCCGTCAGTTCCGAAACCTGTTACGGAGTTTCGGATACTTTCCATCCTTTTTAAATCCAGTTATGAAGAAAGAAATAATCTCCCTCTACTAGTACACACGTAAATATGGACAATACACTAAAATTAGAATACCAGACACGTACCACTGATAATAAAGTCAATCCTCAAAACAACACAATATTTTACCATTGTAACTGTGCTATACTGTGGGGAGGTATTGTGGGTGAACAGGAAAGAAGCCTTTTAATAGTAAAGGAAGTCTCACATAGAACTCTGACATAAGATCACACAACATTATCAGCGTGTTCCAGAAAGAACACAAATAGTGTATAACAGCAAATTATTCTTATACCAATACACTCATTTGTTATGAACGAATCTGTTCATGAACTAATAATAATTAACTTCCAGTTTAATTAAATTTACATGTTAATGCCAAACTCGCCCAGCCAATACATGAATTAACCTGGTTGCTGCCGCCCTTTTAGTCTCTTTTGCAGTAATGGAATTATCGTCATTTCAATCATACGACATTGTGCTGGAATAAAGGGTGGAAAACGACAGGTCACTGTGAAGATCGACCATGGTCCACGGAAGTATTTAAATGAAAATACTATATTTATCTGTCTAAGATAAACGGTATAATACTGTTGAATACTGAAGTCATCTGAGCCTACGTTCTTGTGCTAGAACTAAATAGGAGCTAACTACACATACTGTTTTGTTTTTTTTAAAGCCTTCTCGCGTTTACCCTGGAAGGTTGGCGTCTGCTTGTCTGGCTGACTATATTAAGACAAGCAAAGCCCTTTGCTATGGTGTCAGTTTTTCCTACAACTTCCCATATTTTTGAACTAACATCAATACTCATTTCGGTATTGTTTATTAATAAATATTGTAATTTATCTACTTACACCCAAACTCACACTCACAAACAGCCAGAGCCAGAACCACCTCCCGGAGACCACACAACCAACCGATCCACGCGGGAACCGAACCCGCGACACGCAGCGCAGCAGCCCACCGCTCAACGACTACACCAACCGTGTCGTCAATTAATTCAAATTCTGTGAAACTGTGCAAACTACGCAAGTGAGTGGATTGTATACCTGGTTGGCTTAGTTCAAACATCACGCGTAAATTAAAATTAAAATAAGTATTTATTTGATAGCTGTATATTTTACGTGGGGTATATGCTAAGTTTGTAGTTGGGCATAGTTCTACATATGTACAACATTTGATCTCAATTTAACTATTGTTCAAAAGTTTAACTTCAAACCTAGCTGCTTATAAATTGCAAAAACGGTGGATATACTTCCAATGGAGGGTCAAAGGACTACGCAAAACAGCAGCAACGACATCTTGGACGTCGAAATAACCTTCGCTGGGCACCTTCGCAAGTTTGTACCACGAATGCTTCCATATCATAACAAATACATAGGTACAAGGCACCTCGGGTTTACACGCGTAAAAACACGTACCTACTTCTGCAAATAACACTGGTCCGTTGCAGATAACACGGATAACTACCTACTCCCAAAATTATTAAAGAACAAAAACATTGCGCTCCACGTTATACACCAGTATGTATCATACAGGTTAAGTACCCACAATTCGATTTACCAAACTTTCACAATTTGGTTAAAATACTATCAAATAAGTACAGAATTAATCTTATTGTATATAGTTAGCCAGTAAGTATTAGGTACCTCCAATACCTATTTATCTACCCGGGTTTCGAGGCTGCCAGAAGTATACGTACTATCAAATGTTTGCCTTCCGCGGAATATAAAACCTCACAGAATAACTGACTGTTCATTTTAATGTGTTTACATTATGCGTTCCATAATAAATTACTCCATGATTTAATATAATTATGTATACATAAAGAAATTTTGTACCAATACTTAAGGAATGTGAAACTACTCACTGTTTTGTATCCTTTTCCCTTTTTTTATTTTTGTTCAACAAAATACCTTTTTGCTCGTCGCCACTTGTAAAACCTTTGCTTCGTTGAATATCACAGGCTCGCACACGCACTTAACGGACAGACTACCGACACGTCTACACTCGCTCGTGGCTCTCGTAAGAATGACTGACGTGGTGCGCTCGAGACAGTGTTATCTGTTTGACAGTGACAGTGACAGTGACAGTGTTGTCTGTGGTCAATGATAAAACGCATACACTACACACACCTTTGCGATTTACCCCGCAGCCACGCGCAGGATTGCGTTTTTTATCTGCATTTTCATGCAGATCTGCAGCCCTGCGCGTGAGCGCAGATTCAATGTATAGTACCATGCGTTTCTCCATACAAAATTTGGTACTAGCGAACATCTATCTTATATATAAAATTCTCGTGTCACAGTTTTCGTTCCTATACTCCGCCGAAACGGCTTGACCGATTCTCATGAAATTTTATGAGCGTATTGAGTAGGTCTGAGAATCGGCCAACATCTGTTTTTCATCCCCCTAAATGTTAGGGGTAGTCGACCCCTATTTGTTTTTTTATTTTTATACAAAATTTTTAGTTTCTATTTTTTTACAACATACAAAAATACATACAATCCTAAATTTTCACCGTTCTACGATCAATCCATAAAAACTGATCAATCGTCATTTAATTAGTTTTATTCCCGAGGGAAATCTAAAAAAAGCGATATAACCCAATTCCACGCGGGCGAAGCCGCGGGCGGAAAGCTAGTACTAATATATAAAGCTGAAGAGTTTGTCAAATTCTTTTTGCGTTGGATAGCTCATTAATCCAAAACTTAAGGCTATAAAACATCACGCTGCGACTAATAGGAGCAGAGCATTACTAACTCCACGCGAACGAAGTCGCTGGCGGCCGCTAGTATAAAATAGCTTTACCGCGGCAGCCCCGAGTGCCACATGTTTTTGTTTTATTAGAAAGACGATATCTTAAGGTAGTCTCATGTTTAGGAAATTAGGGTCTGATGATGGAAGACTAGGTAAATCTAAGAGAAATTTAAAAAATCAAAGGGGCGTCTAGGGATTTTCTAAGTTTTTTCATTAAGTGTTTTAACACACTACAATTTAGTAAAGTTCGGAGTTGATGATGGAGCCGGGAGACAGCCGAGGGAACTCCTTAACGATTCACATCAGCTGCCTCGTGTTTGTGCTTAATAAATTTGTATTGATAAGAACTTTACACCTAAATAATAATAATAATAAATTTTATTTTCAGACCATGGTCCATAGAAATAGCATAAAACAGAATTACAATATTTAAATTTAACAATAAAATTAAAATAAAATGTAACTACTTAAGACCCACAATACAATAAAACTCAATTTTTTTTTTCATTAAAGCTCTGATGTTGAAGACGAAGGACAGTCTGTTGCGGGAACTCCTCAAAGGTTTACAATAGCTGCTTTGTGGTTGGACTTAATTCATTTATATTCATGAGAAATTTGCACCCATATGGGTAAAAATTAAAGTCTGAAGTACATCAGATGATGAAAACCATAGGCAGTCGAGGGAATTCCTCAACAATTTACAACACTCTACTTTAACATGGTACAAACACTACCTACTCGTCATGCTTATGCAAAAATCAATTAAAATCAAGAGACTGAATTTAAGTTGTGTTATTTCATTGCGTTATTTCTAGAAATGCTCATACTTTCATTGTGGTCTTAAAGGAATTAAAGCAAACGAAATAGGTCGTTTGCTTGCAGGCCTTTTCCTAATATGCTGGCATCAACATCCAGTCTGATCGGATATTGTATTAGTCGGATGTTTATTATTTTTCTGCGAAAGGAAGCTTTGTGTAAATAATATTATAGTATATGTATTTGTTATTTATTTTGATATACGATAGTTTTATTTTTTACAATTTACGTATTTGTTTTATTAAATGAGAATAATAATATAATTTCACAGTCTTGCCTGGCCCCAAAAAAAACATGTTTTTTTTTTTTAAGGTGTCAGTTCTGCAGAAATTTATTTGACCCTGATTACGTTTTCCCTTAAAATAATAAATAATGATAAATTAAACTTTATTATATTATTTTTCTATCCCTTTGTCCATCTGACTTAGCTAACTTTCAATCTACAAAACTAACTTCCAACCCTGAAGTTACAGTCATAACATATTTAGTTATAAAGGTCTAATCAATACACATTAAATAAGCCCAAACACGTGATAGTTGCTTCCGATGTGGATTCCCTTGATATTCTGTCATCTCCATCATCAGGTCAGGCCCAAATCTTCACGGTTTTATAGTATCATCCGATATAAACACGAGTATCAAGTTGTCACCCGAAGCGTGCCTACAATTTTCGATAATTGGCCTAAATTTCTCAGAATTTCCATTATCGACACTGACGTGGTAACAATGGGATTACATAGGCAGTATATCCCTTCATATAAAAAAAAAATGGTCAAAATAGGTTCATTAACCATAAAGTTATCAGCGAACACAATAAATCGAACTGAGAACCACCTTTTTCTGAAGTCGGTTAAAAAACAAACACTGCAGTATTTTTATTATGAAGTATCGTCAACATTTGTTTGAGTACATAATAACCAAAAGTATTTGGGCGCACAAATAAACATAAATAAAAGTGCTATGTCTGTTACTTCTGTGGTCTATGTTTCTAACTTGTATTTGTAAGTACTACGTCCGCCAGACGGCGCTAGTAAAATTTTACGAAGTATTGTAGAGGTGGGGCGCGGTGAAGAGGGAGCAAATGCGCAAGGTCATTTGGTGAGGGTACGGTCTTAATGAGCGACATAAAAGAAAGTTCCTACCATGCAATGTCCGATATTTTAAAAATAAAATATGTTGTGGCCTCCACAATCCAGTGACTGGGGAATACGAAACCCCTTGGTAACACTACACACTTGGTAATACTGACGACCCCTGACGAGCCGTATCGACTTGAGCGTGTCAGGAACCCTTGCCACACTGGCACATCGTTTTATCTTGGTACGTCTTTTAATATTTAGGTACTTAAAAAAATCGAGGAATGTACTTTTTTCTGAATAATATGTTTATTAAGAGTTATCCATACTAATATTATAAATGCGAAAGTATCTCTGTCTGTCTGTCCGGCTTTCACGCCAAAACTACTGAACCGATTTTGATGAAATTTGGACAGACAATCTTTGGAGCCTGAGAAAGGACATAGGCTACCTTTTATGACAAAAATATTGATGAGGGAAATCTAAAAAGCGCGATAAAACCGAACTCCACCCGGGCGAAGCCGCGGGCGGAAAGCTAGTTTAGAATATTTTTATCTCTAAGAGTTTGCGTATTTTGTAACACTCACTACCAAACATATTAGTTCCACGGACGCTCACATTTTTATTGACATCAATAGTATGATGTGCATTAATTATTATAGTAAAGCAGGGTAACACACTATCAGTAGCAATGGGTTTCATTTTGACAATTCAACAACATTCATTGCGTTATTTACGTCGTTAAGAAGACACATTTTCGAACACATGAAGCAATGGACTAACAATATGCTTCAAAACGATTGCAATTGATAGTAATAGTTTATTACGCAATTAGAGTGCAGTGCAAAAAATCTCGTAATGACAAGTTGTAATCTCAAGTTATTGACAATTGTTTTGACCACTGACTACCACAGAATTTTAGAAGTTAACGAACTTTGAGCACAATATACAATATGTTAAGAAAACCCTGTCCGACCCGTAAGGATAATAAAGGTTAGGTAAACACTTGACCAAATAACATATGAAATTTTACATAATCATCATAGTAACAATACTAGTGAATTTTGAAATAATCTTTTTTTTCCCGCGAATTAATTCCAACTTCCCCAAAATTTGGTACTTTTTAAAAAGTGACAACATTATTTTTGACGGTATAATTCTGAGCGAATAGCGATGCGACCGCGTGCCCTGCCCCCCTTCGCCCGCGCCTGTATGGCCTACTGCACATTTTTTAAGTTACCTCTTTTTGCGAAATAATACTTATTTTTTTAGGGGGATTTTTTTTTAAGTTTTGGCCGGCTTTGTAGGCATTAGTAGAATCAGTTATCGATACCTAACAATACCTTCACGGATCGGACAGGGTTTTCTTTACATATTGTATAGCGTTGTTGGTTTAAATATTGACCCAAATATTAACAATTGCAGACGTCGCGCGGATAACTATCCATCTACTGAACCCGTGTGTCATGCACGTAACTGCAGTGCTAATAGGGCCGATCAAGTGGACACTCTTCACACATACTCCAGTAACCACGCTTGAGTTCGGGCAGATGTCTGTATCTGCATGTCGAGAGGTGTGCCTGTGCCAATATCGGAAACAATAACTCCTTATTTAGCTTGTATGATGATACGAGGGAACTTTAATCAAGTTTGAGATACACGATGACTGGCTGACGTATGTATACTATCTGTCAGGAAACTCAATGCTGTGATGACTTGCTTCAAAAGTTCCTTCCAGATTTGGTCCTGAATTGTTACACTCAAGAAGTGAAACAGAAAAAAAGGGTCAACGACGGGCAACCTATTATCATGTATTCAACACGTATAAGTATGATTTTGGACAACTCTGCGTTGTAATTATTATTGTATTTTTAATTAATTGGTCGAGTTGGTGTCTCTACCACCCTTCATATGTTATATATATTTAATATTATTGTATTTTTAATTAATTGGTCGAGTTGGTGTCTCTACCACCCTTCATTTATGTTATATATATTTAATATTATTGTATTTTTAATGAATTGGTCGAGTTGGTGTCTCTACCACCCTTCATTTATGTTATATATATTTAATATTATTGTATTTTTAATGAATTGGTCGAGTTGGTGTCTCTACCACCCTTCATTTATGTTATATATATTTAATATTATTGTATTTTTAATTAATTGGTCGAGTTGGTGTCTCTACCACCCTTCATTTATGTTATATATATTTAATATTATTGTATTTTTAATAAATTGGTCGAGTTGGTGTCTCTACCCCCTTCATTTATATTATATATATTTAATATTATTGTATTTTCCAAATGTAGTCCTCTTCAGTCTAGTTACAAAATTTTAATAGAAAAACTACAAATAAGTTATAAAAAATATAATTTAGAATAAATGTAGGAATACAAAAATACCACCACGAAATAGCCATGGACAATTAATATATCCCTTTTTTCTTTTGACAAATAAATTTCAAAAGTGCCTGGTTTTTTTATGAAGAGCGTATCAAAGCATGTAGTTATTCTAACTGTCCGCAGTCCAGCGGAATCCAGTTATCACTGGTGTTATTTAATCCACAGGCCCTGACATAAAATAAGAAAAGCAGTTAGAGAAACTGACCACTTTCATCACAAATATCTGACTATAAACAATCCCCTGTTTGTGATGAAAGTGAAAGTGTTCCAGAATCCCAAAATCAAATATGGTTTCCAAATTTAGGCTTGTGTGTTCCGAATTTAACGAATCATTTGTTTTCACGCCATTTCGGCCCTTTTCGCCAAGTGTAGCCTAAAGTTCGGTCGACCCTTGCAGTAGTTATTATTCAGCCACAGGCCCTGGCCGTGCTAACTGTATTAGTAACAAAATTAAACTAAGTTTTTGTCCATGTAAAGGATGCGTGCGACTTTGTTGTCAACGGTACCTCCCCAGACATTAAACAGGGCCGCTACGTACCTACTGTTACATCACAAACAGATTGGCGGACCAAATTGAAAAAGGTAACGTCGGCAAAAATAATTAGGGATCTCTATACATATACCTGGCCGTGTTTCAACTTTCGGAGGCACATTTTTATTAATGTAGTTTTTTTTTTCCTTTTGAAGTCGGATACTGTTTGTTAAATCACCCCTCTGTGTTGTTCATGACGCTGTATAAAATGATATCGTTATTATAAAAGCGAAGTTTTTCATAGTCAGAGGATGATCACAGAGTTCTAATTATGTACTGATTTTGTTACTTTACGTTATACCTTCGTTATTTGTCTTCAACAATTTTGGCGTGAAGGCCGAAAGGGCGCAGAAAAATAGTTTATTTACTTATCCTTTCATTTCAGGCGTCAAGGCCCAAAGACTATAAATATAATTATGTAACATGATTAAGTACATCTAATAATTAAGTACACGATGTGTGTCAGCGTCGTGTTTCGCTAGCTGGTGGTAACCGGCGCGCGGCGGTACAGCAAAGAGCATCTACGAAAATAAAATTGTTTAATACTATGGTCCGTCTTAACTTCGAATATGATTCGTAATATGTGTCCGCATTACTAGGTTTACATTTACACCAAGCGATTAGAGAGTGTACAAAGAGGTTCCTTTGCTGTTTTTTTCTAAGGAGCAATCGCTTAGTTAAACAGCTAACTACAGAGTTGAGACACTAAATAATTATAGGACTAAACTGCCCCCTAATCGGCGAACACATTTTTGTCAAATGATTGCGACTAGTTGGGATCAGTTGGTATCGTTCGGTCCTAACGATCCCAACTAGTCGCGATCATTTGACAAAAATGTGTTCGCCGATTAGAGGGGGACTGTTTTATCCGTCACAAGATATTGTTGGAATCAATAGACTGTATTAAACTTTTGGGCTCACTAGTGATCAAAATTGCAACTAGGATCCACAGATGTAATACTTTTAACCTGTTTTACGCCCCAGCCTACAAAACAAACCTGTAGACTAGTTACGTAACGCACTATAAGTAGCAATGGGTTTCATTTTGACAGTTGAATAACATTCATTACCAATGGACTAGCAATAAGCTTCAATATGATTCAAACTGATAGTAATAATGTGTTCCGCAATTAAGGGTTGGGTCATTACGCCTTTGTACCAAGACTTTGTAGGCGATACAATTAAGGGCTAGGTCATTACGCCTTTGCACCATGACTTTGTAGGCGATACAATTTAGGCTGGGTCATTACGCCTTTGTACCAAGACTTTGTAGGCGATACAATTAAGGGCTAGGTCAGTACGCCTTTGTTCCATGACTTTGTAGGCGATACAACATGATGGCTTAAGGCAGGCTTAATCTACAGATTTACATATCTACCAATCTCTTGTTAAATATAAGAAATGTCATAAAAAATATTGTAAAGTGATTTTTTACTAAAGCGTTTTTGTTCTTTGTTGTAAACGGATGTTGGGGATATCAGTATGTTACATGGAGGGCAGCCTGTCTGACCTCTACAATCCAGTTATTGGATAATACGATACCTTTCAAACTTTCTGGATTTTGAGAATCCATAATGAGTGTCCACGATTTCCCTAGATAGACGACCGCTAAGATTAACGACTTAACGTATGTTTCGTTATGGGAACGTAGAGGTTTTAGTATGTAAAGGTGGTCACAGATCAATGTCGTTACCTTCATCATCAACCTCGTTTTTTATCGTCCCATTGCTGGGCACAGGTCTCCTCTCATATAGAAAAGGATTGAGGCTGTTGGCGCTTTTAGACATAAAGTCCAGGTTTTCTCAAGATGTTTTCCTTCACCTTACAATCAGTAATTGGTGTCCAAGATATACTTAGAAAGTACATATAACTTAGAAAAGTTACATTGGTGCTTGCCTGACCTAGAATTGAATCCACGCACTTGTACTTGAGAGGCGTGGTGTTTTCACCACTATGCGCGTCCCTACAGTCCCGCACCGCGCGCGTACTTCGCTCATATCTACCGTCAACTGTGTTATGTGCTCGGTAACCACACCGCGACAATTTCTAAATTTATCTATGAAAAATATAACATGATGTAAAATGATTAGAATCGATTCAATTGCTTATTATATAAACTATACTCACATTTCGTTTAAAGTAAAATTAACCTTATATATTGAACAGCAAAGCCAACTCAAAGCGATTACCACAACTAATCGACATTAACTGTGCTATTAACCCGTTGAATTCGGCTACGTGTTTGGCGCCTTCACTAGCGTCTGTAAATGTTCCTGTAATGTGTAGACAGGTCTCACAGGACACGATCTTAAGTGTTCCATCGTATGTGGAATAGCACCACATTAGCTCTCAAAAGCGGAGTCATCTAAGAATCTCCATTTCAACAGGAAGACTGATTCTTAGATGAATCTGCTTCGACATTTCAGCGGGTTTTTCTCACTTCGATCAGCTTGAGCCCGGACTCTGTCTAAAAACGTTCCAGGTTAGCCAGGTCAAGTCGTATCCAGGATCTCCAGATGGTGGAACCAATGGTATAATGGTATGGCTAAAGAAACCGCAGGTTCAGTCTTTCCTGTGATCGTACGGTAGAGAGAGCAGAAATGACATACTTCACAAAGTTGTTTTGACTTTTTAGCCTTTATGGCTAAAAAGTCAAAACAACTTTGTACTTTAACAAGGATGTGTATTGTGTGGACGTGTAACGGTCGCCATTATAATCGACTAGCTGTTTCTCGAGACTCCGTCCGCGTGGACTTCAGTTTACAGCGCGCGGTGGTTCCCTTATCCATGGGGATGCCAAGATAAATGCCTACATTACTGCAAGGTTTACTCAAAATCCATTCAGTAGTTTTTGCCAAAGCCGTAGTCCATTCCGAAAAAAATTAAAAAGAGCTCACTTGATGTCTCGGTGGTAGGCCATAACATCGGCTGCCGGCAGAAGTTACCACCCACCAGACAAAGTCTTGCCGCCAAGCGATTCGTCGTGTTCCGGCATGATGTCTGTCTGATGCCTGTACGGGTCTGAGCAGTTGTGTTGCGATGTATGACGGGTACGATGCGCCAAATGTTGTTGTGTCGGGAGTTTGGTCGTGGAGAGTCTCCAGATCAATCTCCCTCTAGCGCAGCATCGTTTGGTCGTGTTGGTCTTGGGTTTAACATTGCTTCACCTCGCTCAACTGCCGTCATCCTTCCTATTCCTAAGTTTTTTAAGTGAATAGGTTTAATAAACAAGTGCGCTTTACCATCAACGATTGCATCACTGCTTACCATCAGGCGGGATTGCAGTCAAGCACTAGTTTATAATTTTATAAAAACAAAAACATATAAAATAAGCGCCTGTTAAAATCATGGGGGCAATATGTACGTCTGCGTTCGTCCCCGTTTTCGCAACATTTTTTGTTACTGCGCTGCTCCTATTGGTGATAGCGGGATGTTATATAGCCTACGTCCTTTCATAAGCTCTAGACTATCTGTGTACTAAATTTCATTACAATCGGTTTAGTAGTTTTGGCGTGAAAGCCAGACAGACAGACAGACAGACAGAGATACTTTCTTATAATATTAGCACAGTCTAAAAATCGTATGATTTTTAGACTGTGCTACGAAGTCGTCCAACGAAGACGTCTAGACAGAGCAATCGTGCGGGGTGTGAGTGCGAAATAACTTAAATCTGTCTCGAGTTGTTTCCTTAGTAAAAATAGCAAATCAATTAAATATAATACAGCTATCGATGTTGATTTGCAATAAATAAATAATTTCATAAATATTGTTTCTTTGTGACAACCCTGGCCGATGCGTTACTGTCTAGACGATGTCGGCATTTTACACGAGATCAAAGGCGTCGACCTACTGTATGATTTTTATACTGTGATATTAGTATGGAGTATGGATTATGGCGCCCGAATTTGCCTTTACCGAATCATACCATATTGAATAAGTGTATCCCTACCCTTTAAGTCAACTAAACAGTACCTATACGCTGTACTATTAAATTAACGACGTTAGATCCATTAAACAGAACTCACATTATACTATTCAAATATTTGTGTTGGAAATTGAGGGTCTGTTTGCGTCCCCTCCTACTTGTGTATTGACTGGGCAACACTCAGATGTGAAGGCTGAGAACGCATCTTGTTAATAATATGATTGTGTACACGATCATTAGATTATGTATAAAGTTCAGTGACCTTGGATATGGTCAGTAACGTTACGTGCGTCTATAACGTTGCGAGTTTTGAGACACCTGGAACCCTAAAAATTGTATAATGTAGGAGGAAGTTTGTCGTTAACAAGTTACTAAAGGATTTCCCTTCATTATGATTTATAGCAAGAATCAAAATAATTATCTACTTACATATAGATGTTAAGTTAATAACTATCCCACCAAAAACATTATTAAAAAAGACTAGCCAAGTCTCGATGGAGCTGCTTATTTATCTCTAAAAAGTAATGAAATCGTTCTGGCCTTATCCAGAGGTTCTCAAATAGGGGCCTGAAAATGCGGTGAAATGGTACGGATAAAGCATGGTACGGCAGTGTTTGCATCGCACTCGACTTAGCACTGGGCGACTGGGCACAGCAGTGACCCGCTGTGCCCCCCGATAAAGTTAACGAAATTATTACAATTAGAAGTTATTAGCAAACTTAGGGGGCTTACCAGTACATTGATCCATTACCAGACTCTCGACACCAAAAGCAATATATTGAACCCGTTAAAACGAATTAAAAGATCCTAAGCTTTTATTTGTACTCCTAAAAAGTTAGGTATACAATCCACCTCATGGCTCCATCATTAGTCTCACGACACCTAGTGCAATCTATAGGTCTCGTCATTATAATATCATATGACTCCTCGAGAGGTACACTAGTAGGCATTGAAAAGTTCTACTATCCACCTCCTGGCTATGGAGCGTGGGACTGATGATGGCATCAGTCCCACGACACCTAGTGTAATCCATTGGTCTCGTCAATACCAATCATATGACAGTAAACTCGTGGGGTTTGCTAGTAACCACTGAAGAGTTCCACTATCCACTTCTTCATCATCAGATCCGCCCAAAATTAAATAAATTATAGTTTCAAAACTATATAAACATACAAAACTCGTTAAGGTTTATTTCCAAGATTTGATTACTTACATTATTAATTAGTTACGAGTGAAGTGTTCATAAAAACGATAAAAGAAGAGTGGGCATATAGCCATAGCTACCTTGGTATTATAGTCAACAGATTTAGACGTCCTTTTAATCCTGAAAGTAGCCCAAATTAATCTCTTCAGCTCCAAAGACGTTTTTTTTAATTTATCCCCCTGATTTACGCCCTCCTTCAATTACGTCAACCGTCCTTTTTTGTGAAAAAAAAAACTAAAATTTACTTTCCATCAGCTAAATCAACAAGTTACGAAGCAAAGTACAACAATAGGTCCCCCCGATTCCGCCCGTTCTCGTCAACACCAAATTTCTAAGCGAAAGGGAGGATTCTTGAGGGTATTTGCACAAAAATAGCACGGAAAATAATTTCACTTATTGTTTCAGAGGAGGTGGTACTTGGGCAAAGAGTAGGTGAAAGTATGTGGGTTGGTGGGGAATGATTTGTGCCTAATTTTGCATGAGTTCTGAAATGCTTTTCTTAACTTTTTTTAATGTTTAGGTATATTATTATAAAACGACAGGTTATTTATGAGACAGATTCACTCAAAGTAGTCTGAAAGAAGTAGTCAAAGAGTCTGCAATCAGCTTTGACGATACATCAGATGCTCTTCAAAAGTCTGAATAAATATCTGACACCGATTCCCTTTTCCTTAACTCATACCCCATACTCAAATCCCTCATTACTACTAGTTTTAAAAAAACGTTGTCTCACATTGGGAATTTCTCCTGTATCGTGGGTGCATTTACAAGCATATAAACTCAAATACACAACCAGCCAGACCTGGAACAAGTACTTGTAGGTCATACAAATATTTGTTCCGTGCGGGGATCGAACCCGCGACACGCAGCGCAGTAGTCAATGGCTTAACCACTCAATATTGGAAGGGTTTTTTAATCCTATCTCTACATCTTTGAAAGTTATGAGAAAGAACACCGCTTGCGGTAGGTTACTATGATACTAGGCGCGCAGAATTATGACAGAGATTTGTCGTGTTATTGGCAAGAAACATGACGTGTAACTTGTACTTATGAATTTACGTGGTGCCGTGACACGTTTATTATGATTTGAATGTAAGAAAAGTATGAAACCGAGAATTTGTTATCAATTCTTAGAGTATTTAATTTTACCTTGTAACAAGTACCTATCGTTTGATATAATTCAAAGTAATCGTGACCGTCAGCTTCTAGTTGTCAAGTTTCTTTCATATTCTTTGGTATTATATGTATGCGATGACTCCACGGTATGCAGCACCCTAATTGTATAATATAATATTAATAAAAATAAAGGCCAATGGAAAGAGCTATGCTCGGAGTTTCTCTGCGCTATGGAATCAGGAATGAGGAGATCCGCAGAAGAACCAACCACCTTCATAGCTCTTCGAATCACTAAAATTAAGTGGCAGTGGGCGTGGTACATTGCTCGTAGAACCGATGGCCGATGGGGCAGTAAGGTTCTGGAGTAGCGGCCACGTACCTGAAGACGCAGCGTAGGGAGGCCCTCAACAACGTGGACCGATGACCTGGTGAAGGTCGCGGGAAGCCTGTGGATGCGGGCAGCACAAGAATGGTGATCGTGGAAAGCCTTGGGGGAGGCCTTTGTCAAGCAGTGAACCTTTTAAGGCTGAAGAAGAAGAAGAAGAAGAATTATCGCATTAGCGATAAGACCGCCTATTGTATGGTTTCTGTTCTATGTTTGATTGGTGTACAATAAAGAATATATAAATAAGAATATTAATCAAATTCTGAATAATTTTAAGGGATATTGCGAAGCCATTTTATTCGCTGGTCGATAAATAGTCTACTCAAGACCGTAATGCATGTTGTTGAACGGTCCTAATGAAAGCCATCCCTTCTATCATTATGTTATACAATTACACACTACCAAACCTGCTGGTTTCAGCAGATAGAAATATGGCGAAGCCCAAGTTATAAATTCTCAAGCTGTTCCTGTCTGGTGTCCTAGCTGTACAGCATTTCAAACTTATTCTTAGGCGACGGGATCTCTAACGAGGGGTCGGCGCAAGGGTTATTTGAACGAGATTTGCCTGATTCTACTCCGGCACACTGTTTCGTGTTTACTTTTAGACTTTTTTGCCCTTTTTATAGAGGCTGCTACAGACGCTAGAGATTTATTTAAGATTAATTTGATGGAGGACATTGAGTGTTAATAGAATTAAAGTCGTAAACGAAATTTCTGGGGTTGGACGTGCTTATTAAACGATATCCGGGGTAAGAGGTTCATCATCTGACAAACCTTTTCCCAGTCATGATGGGGTCGGATTTAGGACACCCAGTCTAACTGGGTGCAGTAGAGTATTGAGTACTGGAGGTATCTGTATTTTATATTGATTAGTTAAGAATGAATGTCCGACTTTTAGGTTTCTGTAACGATTGTTAAAGATCCATGAATGAAAGGAGAGACCAGCGGCTCAGACTTTTACTGACTAAACCGCACTCGTATTTCTTCACTTGCCTATGTACCAGGGCCATGAATTCTTTTTTAACCAGCCCGCAACCCTGACTCAGGAGGCGTCGGTTTTCTTGGATCCCGTCACGATGTGCTGACATCTCTTTGAGGCGCGCCTGATACAGAACGCGCCGTCGCCTCGGTCCTGGTCCTTACCGGCCGGCGAGCTGCCCACTGCTCATCGCCAGCAAGCCGGCGTAGGGTGGTGGCTGGGAGTTCGATGTTGTGTCCCGACCAGAGCATCTCCTACGGCGGCAAGTGGCGTAAAGGCGCTGGGATTCCCACTGCCTCATGTGCTTCGCCTCCTCCTTTGCTAACAGCACTGCTTTGCAGAAGAAGGTGACGGCCTGCACATGCACTCTCGCTCCGGACCATGGCCTGAACCAGGGTCGGACGCGAGAAATCGCCCCCGATCGCCCCTACGAGGACACGGCGGTGCTCTACTCAAGCCGGGCAGACCCCCCACCGTATGCTCCACCGTGTCCTCAGGGTGATCCACACAGTGGTGACACCCTGTGTTTCCTCCCGCCTTATCCGGAACAGGAACCTCCCGAAACAACCGTGTCCAGTGAGGACCTACTGTCACGTAGCAAAAATATAGCGGCAGGCGGCATCTCTTAGACACGGGCTAAACTCATGTCACATATTTTGCTTCAAGCCGAGAGATGGCGTTGCGCGAAAATACGGTCGATGGTATAATGACGGGATTCAAATAAGGAACGACCTGGTTAAGTAAAATGAAGGGAAATAGGATAAATAAATGTTGGAAATGGGAACCAACTAATGAGTCTGAAATTGAAATACAAGTCGTGGAACGCACTAGTCTATGGTTCAAGAAAAGACAATTAGGGTGGGTCGATCGCTTGGCTAAGGAAGTTTCGAGAAGAACGATTGCGGTCTTGCTCGGATGGTGGCTGGTTGGCTGGCGTTGCTGGTACGCAAGGAAGGCGTGTTTGCGCCATAACCCTATGGGGTTAAGCGTCTAGCGATTTGGCTGATATTTCTGTGAGTATTCATTTCTATACCCGTAATATTTCTCCCCGTGTTTTCTTGTTCTATAGTGCTGAATTAGGTCAAATGTTGTTCTAGATTTGGCTCTTTTTGGCGGGCCTAGGGCAGGAACCCGTGTGGAGGCGTCGCGTCCTGACTTGCCTCAGGTGGCCTTGATTCCGATCGGATCAGGCTTGTTTGGAGTAGAAGTGTGCTGAACCCTGGTGGTACGGCACATCCAATTCTCTTTCGACGATGACTAGACAGGTATAAGCTGTCATAATTTCTTTGCTCCGGGTGTTCCCGAAATACCTAATCCCGCAGGCCGCGTTCAACCGTGCATTAATCTGACACCCGTCAGTTAGTGAAGCCAAGGGTCTTTGGACCGTAAATCAGAAGCGTTAGTCAGGAGAGCTAATCAGAAACGTTAGACTCCCTGTCCTGATTTATTTGTTTGGATGTATCTAGTGAGGGAGAGTGAGTTTAAAACAGGTTGCATGTAAATAGGCTATACTTATCAAGTCTTGTTAATTTCTATGTTGTGCACAACCTAAGATAACTTCTGTAACGACTGAGCTGTGGTCACAACGGTTCACCTCACGAATCCTTCATCAAGCGACCCTGAGCTTGCTGAATTGTCTCATGTGGATTCCCTGTCCCACTCCGACCCGAGACGGAGTGAGTCAGGAAATCGACTAGGTGAGTTATGAGATTGTTTTGTCATATATTTATGACACAGGGTAATTATAAAATAAACTTGTAATTGTATCCATTTATTGTTTTATTTAATGCTCCTAGCTACCAATTATTTACATATTTAAATTTACTGTAACTGCCGGGTAAAGGTACAATTAGCCATCCTGTTACACTACGTCAGGCGGAAGGTGAGGGCGCCGTTGCGCCTCTCTAGCCACTCCTCAAAGAGGGGACTTACCGCCGCTATTCTAGTGTGCCCAACCAACGGTTTTACGTGTTTTCCGATAAGGATTGAAGATAGTTACCAATCTACGGAAAAATCGCGGCTAGCAAAACTGAATACTTACCTGATTGAAAAATCCGTGCGGCTGTTATAAGTAAACCACAACTACACCCGGGATAATAACTGTGGGAATAAAATTGGGCATCAATAGAATAGAATACTCTTTATTATGTACAACACATAGATTACAGAAACATAAATATAAAGATTTTACAAAGGGTGACAATGGGCGGTCTTGTGGCTAAGAGCGCTCTTTTACAGACAACCTTTACTCAATCTCAACCTCAATCTGCTTCTCAAATATGCTGCGCTCCTATTGGTCGCAGCGCGATGTTATATAGCCTTAAATCTTCCTTGATTAATGAGCTATCCAACGCAAAAAGATTTTTTCAAATCGGACCAGTAGTTCCTGAGATTAGCGCGTTCAAACAAACAAAGAAACAAACTCATCAGCTTTATATGTATATTAGTATAGATAAACTAAATACTGGTTTATATTAAGTAAACTGTACTAGTTTACTATTAAGTAAACCCCATCCTAGCTCGTTGGTGTGCTCATAACAACCTGTTATCCACTTTACAATACCCGCGCCTCAACTAGCCTACATTTACAGCATGAGTCGCCTAAAACATTGTGCTCTCCTAATTCAGACGCGGTAATTAAGTCGGCGCGCATGCCATTCATAATTATGAGGGGGACATTATGCTAATCGAATTAGAACAAAATGTAGCTCGCTGTAACACTTTATTAAAGTTTGGGACACATCTGCGGAAATATCCGATGCTTTTAGACAAAAACCTTATTCAGAAAATGTTATGGCAGCAAGTACCTATTTGTGCGTAGGTACTGCTAAAATGAACTTTTTGCTGAGGTGTATGTTTCCCTATAGTAGTATTAACCTGGAAGTTTCGTTAGTGTTTCGGTGACACCAGAACATATACGGACCAACTATGTGACCTCCACAAAGCCAGTAATTGTGTATCAATAGCCCGAATGAATATCTTTGTCTTTAAAGCAAACCAAAGTCAGTATCGAATTGCATAGGGACACACTTTTTACTGTTTAAGATTTCTTTAAATTTTAAATTAGAGTTTTTGATAAACCTCTTAGTATCTACCTTTGTAGCTGCCAAAGAAAACTATGTTTTGTGAAACTAGGACCATATTACATCGGTAAATATTGCAAAAAGAATGAATTCAACCACAGTAAGTAAAAGAGAGCCCCAAAAAATAAGGGCAAAATGCCTGATTATAGTGGATTTGTCGATAAAATTGATCATATTGCTTCGTGTTAACGAGTCGAACCCCGGTGATCAGACACATTCTATACATAGTTAAATATAATAATTATAATCGAGTAATATATAATGTTCTCCAATCAGTATTCTCTTTATTAATGTACACCATATAGGTTACAGAACTTAAATATAAAGATTTTACAAAGGGTGACACAATGGGCGCTTTTACCGCTAAGAGCGACTTTTTACCGATTATTTGCAGTACAGACTGCTCAGGATACTCCGCATGATAGTTCTAATATTAATACTCAAATTAATTACAAGCCTATAATTTCCCCACCGCTGTAACACAGGTCTCCTCCCTATGAGAGAGATTATAGTCAATTGTCATCCTCCACGCGAATCCAGTGCGAATTTGCAGATGGCCATGTTTTCGATATTTTACTTTTATGACATGACGGTTTCCTCACAACTGTTCCCAAAACAGTATAGAAAAATCATGGAGCATGAGGAAAACGCTGCATAATTAAATATTCCATCAAAATAGCGTATCTCCTTACAAAATAAACGAACTTCAACTAAAACTGACAACTTGATACGTGTGCGTCCCCCTTACTTCCGGACCCCAACGAGGACAGACAAGGGACCGCTGTCTCCCAAACGTCACGTTTTTGTGTCCACGCCCCTAGGGTCAATGCTTGAAGATCTAACATACATAGACGTGTTAATTTTCAACTTTGTGAAACTGTTTTCGGTACATTTTGCATAGTGTGTCGGGTGGGGTGGCTGTAGAAGAGAGTGTATTACTAAATTCAACTTGCGAATCACAATAACATTAAAGTTACATCAAGGTGAAGGAAAAACACCGTCCGACCGCACTTTGTGTCACCCATTGTTTTATAAAACGTGTTATCTTTATATACTATACTACATACTTAAACTTCTTCTGTCGTGTTATACAGGTAAGAAAAAGGGGAGGAGGGAGACAAACAAAGAATTTATTAGAACAACAAAATAAAAAGTAACGATAAAATATAAATATGAATGTATGAGGTGGGTGAGGTGAGAATACAACTAAAAAAAAAGAAAACAGTAATACAAAAGGCAGCACTCAGCAAAAAATAACAACGTCCGGCAGCAAAAGACGGCGTCGATAGGAAAAGCACAGCCGGAACGGTTCCGGCGGCAAAGCGCCGGCAGCAGGAGCGATGATGGCGGTAGCAGCGTCACCGGCAGTAGGAGCGACATTCTGCCGACTGCGGCACCAGTCAGCAGAAACAATGGCGGCAACAGGCAGCAAAAACAGTGCCCGATAGTAGAACCTGCGCCGCCATCAGAGGCGGCACCAGTCAGCAGAAACAGCAGCAGTTGGAGTCAGAGGAGGTTCCCCTCTCCACGAGGGAGAGGGTAACCCTAGGAGGGCTCTGGAGGAAAAATATATCACAATTAATATACTGTATTTGTTGAAGCCAGGCCGAAAACTAAAAAAACCGTCACTGCCCAGTTACAGTATATTATCTATGGTCACTGCTCAGCGAGGGCTTCCGAAGAAACCTCGCCGAACAGCTTTTCAGGTAATTTAAATATTTGAAAACTTAAATGAAATAACTTAAAGGAGTTCGGATAACAAATCCGATAGGAAAATAGCAGGCTGACAAGAATTTAGAAGAAAAGGTTGTCATAGAGACATAATCAACAGCGTTGTCAAAAACTGTCTTATCAATGAAAATATTGTTGTAAATATGTAATTTTAAGTGAATATTAAATTATAGCGTTGTGGTGAGTAGGAAAAAATAATACAGCACAGCATAGGTACAGCTTCTTACGCTAAGTTACGCATTTTTTTTTTTTTTTTTATATAAACCAGCGCTTGACCTCAATCCCGCCTGATGGTAAGCACCGATGCGATCGTTGATGGTACGGCGTGCTAGTTTATTAAGAGCCTATTCACTCTAGCCTTGAAGACACTCAAATTGTAGCCGAAGGAAACACCGCCGCCGGCAAGTTGTTCCAGTCCCTTGATGTACGCGGTATAAAGGAGGAGACGAAACGCTTCGTCCGGATCGTAGTAGTTTTAACAATGTAGGGGTGGAAACTCGCCGTACGACGGGTCGTCCGATGGTGGAACGGAGATGGGGGAATTAAATCATGCAATTCCCTCGCACACTCCCCAAAATGCATCCTATAGAACCCCGAAAGGCTGGCTACTCAAGCCTGTGCTCTAGGCTTTGGAGACCGTCTCGAATTAAATCAGGGTCACCAATTAGCCACTTCGCACGCCTCTCCACTGAATCCAAAGTAGCCAGGTGACATTTCGCAGCACCAGCCCAAATGTGGCTGGAGTACTCCACACACGAACGGACCTGCGCTTTGTACAACATTAGAAGCTGCCCCGGTGTGAAGTACCGCCGGACCTTCGCGATGACGCCAAGTTTTCTAGCAGCCACCTTGGCCTTGGACTCAATGAACCTCCCAAAGTTTAGGTTCGAAGAAATCTCAACTCCCAAAAGCTGAAGGCGGTCGGTACACTCCAAGGATACATTCCGAAAAGTAGGAGCCAAGGTGAACGGGCTTCTTTTGGCGGTGAAAAGACAAGCCTGTGTTTTTTCGGCATTGAATGCTACAAGATTGGCTTTGCCCCATTCGGAGACTGCCTGTAGTGCAGCACTCGTACGCTCTACCATAGCCTCTCTTTCGGACCGAATTGATTCCTTACTAGCCCGAGCTTCCGGCAGGTATCTCTCCACAACTGTGCCGTCATCTGCATACCCATAGATCAGCAGATCGTTAATATGCAGCAGGAACAGAGTTGCAGAGAGAACAGACCCCTGAGGAACACCGGCATTGGTCGACATGGGCTCCGATGAGCATCCGTCGACAACAACTCGGAGGGACCATTCAGTGATGAAGTCTTTTACCCAGCCAGTCAGGCCAGCGGAAATGCCGTACGCTGGAAGCTTACTCAAAAGGCCAGCGTGCCATACCCGGTCGAAGCCCTTCGAGACATCAAGGGAGACTGCAATCGCTTCCCCATTTTTCTGAGTGACATACACTAGTAGGTCCCCAGTTGACCGATTGCGTCGAAACCCGTACTGTCGGTCACTGAGGAGATCGTTACCTTCCAGGTAAGCCAAAAGGCGCGAGTTCAACACACGCTCCATCAAATCAAATCAAATCAAATCATTTATTTCAAATAAACCAGTTACAGGCACTTTTGAATTGTCAGAAGGTCGGTCAGTCAATAAGATGAAGCTAGTCGCCCATTCCAAAGAGTAGGTACCTATGGAGAAGAACGGGCAAGAAACTCCATGGACACTCTTTTAAATTTTTAAGCTATTGTTACAAATATTTGATTACATCATTCATGTTGAAATCAACCGCGTGAGAACGATGCAGAAATATATTGCGCCATCAATGGGCCATAATCTTGCAGAGTATGGAGGTTATTGAAATCGGCCGATAGTTGGTAGGATCGGCACGACTACCCTTTTTGGGCACGGGCTGCACGTTGGCAAGCTTCCAGGACTTGGGCACTGTACCAGTCCTAAATGAGAGGCGCTACAAGCGCGTCAATACAGGAGACAACTCGGGCGCACATGCCTTAAGAACAATCGCTGGTATACCGTCCGGACCACTAGCCTTATTCACGTCCAGACGACACAGTACTCTCAGAACCTCTTTGTTCCTAATGCGAACCTCAGGCGTTGAAGTTCCGCAATGAGATAAATTAGGTAGAGTAGCACTGCCAGTATCAAGACGCGAATTATGGGCAAAGAGACCTGCTTTCTCTCTCGCCGTATGGGCCAGTGCTCCATCGGGCCTAACCAGCGGAGGCAGTGTGGGCCGACAGGAGTTCGCCTCGACCGATTTGGCTAGGGACCAGAAAGATCTGCTACCGGATGGTTGCGCAGAGAGCTTGTTGCCAAAATGAGTAATGCGGTCGAAGCGACCCTTCTTAAGCGCCTTTTTGTAGGACTTGGCAGCGCGGTTAAAGGCTCTCTTCTTAGAGCTTAGATCCGGAGCTCTGCGGTCACGAGCGTCAACCCAGGCGAGAAATGCCGTATGCTTACGCTGTTCAGCTAGCAGACAATCGGCGTTGAACCATGGGCGAGCCGAGCCACCGACGGGCACTAAATGGGATAAAATACTCCATAGCTTGACGCACCACATCGGATATAGCGTCCGCACAGCTCGACGGATTGTCAGAAGAGAAGCAGACCTGCTGCCAAGGATAAGACGGGAAGAAGTGGCGCATCTCATCCCAATCTGCTGACTTGTATAGCTACATTCGCCGCTCACCACGTGAGTCACAATCAGGTGGGGAGAAGGACGACACAGACTTCACCAGACAGTGGTCTGAAGTTCCTAACGGTGAGGAAACCGTAACAACACATCTGTCCGGATCAGTTGTCAGCAGAAGGTCCAGACAATTGGCGGTATGACTGGCTACATCAGGCACCCTAGTCGCTTGTCTCACCAGCTGGGAAAGGCCCATTGATAGCGCAATGTTTCGCGCTTCTCTCCCAGCGTGGTCGGTCCTCTGGTATGGGAAAAGCCAGTCTTGGTGACAGGCATTGAAGTCCTCCAGAGCAACAAACTGTGCGTCAGGGTGCCGATGCAGCGCATTGTCAGCAGCTTCACTGAGGTGGTCAAACAGTCGAGTTGTCTCCTGGTCACCGCTGTGCGATCGGTAGACACAGGTGTACACAATTTTGTCCACACCGGTGTCAATCAACAGCCATAAGGACGAAAAATGAGGGTCTTCGAGGTGACGGAGACGCCGGCAACAGATGTCATTGCGAACATACACACATACCCCGGGACGCTGCAGGAAATGATGCTCCAAAGAGTATCCCGGGTAGCTGAGGTATGCCGCATCAGGCGGACATCTCATCTGGGTCTCCGTCAAGAAAAGTAGATGCGGCTTCTCAGTCTCAAGGTGATGGTGTACTGCTAAGAGATTGGAGTGCAGACCTCTAATATTAGAGAGGTGCACTTTGAAAGAGAGGACGTGCGCCCGCTGTGCACACCTACTTTTCTTATTGGACCTTTTCATTGAATTGTTTTGTTGTTTTTTTTTTGAGTGAATAGGAAGGAAGACTGCAGTTGAGTGAGGTGATGCAATGTTAAACCCAACAATGCTACCAACGATGCTGGGCCAGAGGGAGATTGATCTGGAGACTGTGGGGACGCCCGAACCCCCCCAGGGATCGCCATCGGGTCCTCTCGTCCGGTCGCCAACCGGCATGATGGGGCCACCCTGGGATTTTTCGCAGTTGGCGGGGCAGCCTTTCGTATGTGGCTGGCACACTACTTGGGCCCCCAACTACCTGCGGTCGGCCAGCGGAGCACCGTGCTTCGGATCCCTCTACCCTCCAGGACCAACCTCTCGACACAACAACATTTGGCGCATCGCACCCGGCGCACTTCGCAACACAACTGCTCAAACCCGTCCTCCGTACGGCTTCACCAGACATCATGCCGGAACACGACGAATCGCTTGGCGGCACGACTTTGTCTGGTGGGTGGTAACTTACGCCGGCGGCTGATATTGAGGCCTACCACCGAGAAAATTGCCGAAACTTAGGCTTAAAGTTGAAGGCCGTGACTGTAAGCTGAATAATGAGTCTTGGTGTAGTAAAATGTTATCAAAACAGCGCCTCATAATACTGGAATGCGTATTATGAGCTGAAGAAATGAATGATAACTAAGTATGAATATAAATACATAAGTGTAAGTATATGTAGGTAAATTACATAACACTACAATCTCTGTCTTCTCTTCTTGTGTGTCTTGTGTTGTCTTCTTCTTGTTGTTTTGTTCTTGTTGTTGTTGTGTTTGTTGTTCCTTGTTCTTGTTGTTTCTTCTTCTTTCTTTTCTCTGTACTTTGTATGTAAAAATAATACAAAATCCTGGAATATGGGGTCTAAAATACATCGTTTCACAGATATAAGAAACTTGACTGAATGGTTAGTGCAGTAGTTACACTATTGACTGTTGCGCTGCGTGTGGCGGGTTCGTGTATGGTTATACAGTATGTTAACTAACAGAGGGCGTTCCCGTTAACCCGAAATAGTATAGCATACATACATGCTAAAAAAAATATTTTCATTCGAAAACAAAATGTTTTAAAATTTTTTCCAATAAGAAAATATTCAATAAAAATTTTAAATTGACATGTAAAAGAAACACACTGTACACGCGAACATGAAAGACGGCAACGTCGCAATTTATTTATACATGACGATTACTATTTTGATTTAAATAAGGAGGTTTCAAATTTATTTCCAATTAGAATTTTTTTTTATTCGGATTTTTTTATGCTTATTTTTCTATGCTGATATTTTTATTTTAATCTATTAATGATATATATTAACGAGTTTAAGGGAACGCCCTCTGTTATTTAACATACTGTATGTTTGTAAACGCACCCACAATACAGGAGAAATTCCTAGTGTGGGATTTTTTTAATTGTTTTGTTGTTGTTCATATCTGTACGTTTGTATCTTAAATCTTCGAATGATGTCCAAGTTTAATTGATAAAATAAATGTGAGTAGGTCATTTATTTTTATACAAACCAGTCCGCTAAGAAAAAGCGACGTTGTGATAGTCCACACAAGGGTGCTTTATATTTAAATTATTTTCTATGAAACATGTGGAGGCATGAGGAACAGTGAGTAAAGTTCACTCATCCTCCATAGAAAAGGGACTAGACGGGTCTGTCTGGCGGGCACTTGCCCAACGGTTGAAATTGGGAAGATGTACGCTAATTGCACGGTAAACTCTGCTTGCGAGATCTAGAATCCTTGTGACGTCGGTATGACCCGTTGTTTCTTGTTGGCGTTTGTAGGTACAAACATAAGGACGCTTTATACATACTAATAATCGTGCTTTTTCGAATTATTTTGTATGAAATATGAATAAAACAATTATAGCTGAAAAATAATTCATATACCAAGGAATTCATTGATACAGTCTCCTTGATATTCATACCCAAAAGTTATGAAATATCAAAACTTACGTTGTATATATATGATCTGTAATTTATCTGGTGTACCATTATTTAGAGTAATCTATTCTATCAAATAAAAATACGACCTTTTCTTGTTTTCTCCCAACTGTCTAGAACTGCCACATACTATAACTGCAGATTAAAAAAAATTTGCTTCTGCAAAATTTTTGAAAAATTAATTTTGAAACAGTTGTTGAGGCACTTTAACTTACACAATTTATTGCACGTGAAACAATTTGGTTTTACAAAGGGTCGTTCAACTACAGATGCGGGCGTGGCGTTGCTAAAGAACATATTTGGGGCCTGGGAAGAATCGTAAGATGCTCTTGGTATTTTTTGTGATTTGTCCAAGGCCTTTGATTGCGTACATCATGATACTCTTATTAGGAAATTGTACCATTATGGTTTAAGGGACAGAGCTCTCGACCTTCTGACTTCTTATCTGAATAATCGAATTCAGAGGGTTGATGTTAATGGCAAGAGATCTGCAGGGTCTGTGGTCACCATGGGCGTTCCGCAGGGCTCAATTCTAGGTCCATTCTTGTTTTTAATTTATATTAATGACTTACCTCATCACGTGAGGGATAATCACAACTTAGTATTGTTCGCGGATGACACTTCTCTTATTTTTAAAGTCAAGCGTCAGCTAACAAATTTTGACGAAGTTAACAATGCACTCTCTAAAGTTGTCCATTGGTTTAATGTAAATAACCTTCTTTTAAATGAAAAAAAAAACTAAAGTCATTAAATTTTCTAGGCCAAATGTCAGGCAGCTAAGTACCAATGTTCAACTGAATGGAGTAGAGTTGATCCCTGTCGAGTCGACAGTTTTTTCTTGGATTAACTATTGACGAAAAGTTACAATGGGGTCTTCACGTTGAGAAGCTGTCGGGTAGACTCAGTTCTGGCGCCTTTGCTGTTAAGAAAATTAGATAGATAACTGATGTGGATACAGCCAGAATTGTTTATTTTAATTATTTTCATAGTCTTATGACTTAAGGGATTCTTCTCTGGGGAACTTGTGCGGACATCAATACCATCTTTGTTTTACAGAAGAGGGCTGTTCAAGCCATTTACAACCTTGGTCCTAGAGATTCTCTTAGAGAAAAGTTCAAAGAGGTGAACATTCTGACTGTAGCTTCACAATATATATTTGAAAATCTTATGTATGTTCAAAAAAATATCTCGAATTTTAAGAAATATTTATATTCATGCATACAAATATTTGCACTGCGCGGGGAACGAACCTGTACCGCCTTGCGCAGCGTCCGCGTTCGCTACCACTACGCCATGGAGGCTATCAACCGTTCCACGACCCTCTGTGACATGCATGAGTGCCAGAGTCTATACAGACATATGCAGGACTAATGCTGGAGAACGTTCACCTCTAAGTCACCTTGTTGAATCTTACGACACGCATTTTATACTGGATAAATTTTATCTTTAAGAAAATCTCTCTAGGTACTTTGTTTAGTGAATATTTTAAGATAATTTAAGCTAAGCTAAGTAACACAGTAACATTGTGGGAACGACCTTTATATTATTATTTTTAACACTTGTCTTTGAGAACTTCTTTTAACCTTTAGATAAAACAAGGATAACGTTGTGGCTTACATGTTTGTTAAATCGTTCCTACCTACCTACATAAGTATTTCTCTGTTTTTTGTAGTTTGTAACTGTTTTTTTTTTACTTCTATTTAGATTAAATTCATATACGACCACCCTTAATAAAGGTAGGGGTAGTACATGCGCTTATATGGCAAGTTAACAGAACCTAAACTAAGACCTATAATCTCTACAGTCCCTACGACCCTAAGTCCTATAAGCCCTACAGCTCTGACCTACCATATAGTTTGTAATAAATAAATATATAAGTAAGCGCGGAATGTCTGCACCAAGAGACCTAAAGTAACAGACGGATAGTAGGCAGGATTTCCAGGTAAGGGTGAAGGGTAAACTCACTGCCAGTCCAGCAGATTCACAGGACTGATCAGAGATAGCCAAGGGTGTCTTGGCCACAGTGAGGGGTAATGAGACAAGAATAAATTCTAATCTGATTTATTTACACAATATTACAGCTACACCACAAATGTACGTGTAACGTCTTGGTATTCTATAGACTATACGTGAAAACTGCAATTTTAACAATATTTGAAGTAGGCCGCGCGTCAGCTGCCGAAATGCTGAATCAATGTTCAAAGGTAGCATTGCACAACCTACGTGTTGAAAATTTCATAAATTTACTTAACGTTACTAATTTATTAAGAATTTCCTCTAATTTATTTACATTTTCCTCAATTCTTTATTACTATTATAATTTTAGAAATTACAAGTAACTGTTTTTTTTATTTTCTTTCTAATGTTAGAATTTGACCAATATTAGCGCTTATCGTTAACTAACTTAGCTTATCTCCATGAATTATTTTTTATATGCATATTGTGTTCACCTACCTATAAGTAATTGATGCATTCTTTTTTTTACTTTTGGGAATGTATTATTTGTTTTCGTGCCTCGGAAAGCACGTTAAGCCGTTGGTCCCGGTTGCCATACGAACATCTAATGGCACGGGTTACGGGTTGTTGGACCCCATAAACTCCAACAATTGGTCTAACTGCAATTCTTCGATATCGCCTTTGGGTTGTGGAGGTCAGACGACAGTAGCTTCATGAAAAAAAAACAATTTTAGCCAAAATCGTACATCGAGGGACTGGAACAATTTGCCGGCGGCGATGTTTCCGTTGGACTACAATTTGAATGTCTTCAAGGCTAGAGTGAATAGGCTCTTAATAAACTAGTGCGCTTTACCATCAACGATTGCGTCACTGCTTACCATCAGGCAGGATTGCGGTCAAGCGCTGGTTTATAATATGTAAAAAAAAAAAAAAATCGGCAGTTAGACTGATAAAGCGGACCCTAGACACCAAAAAGCTGAAAAAGCTTCGGATGTGACTGGGATTAACGCTGAGATCAAAGACATTAAAATTATATTTTAAATCTCTTTGGCTGAGATGATGTTTATTTGGTTGTTTCGTGTTATCAATTGTTGGTGAGTATAATAAAATAACATACATACCTACATAAAAATTGCCTGTAAATAAATAATCCATACTAATATTATAAATGCGAAAGTAACTCTGTCTGTCTGTCTGTCGGTCTGTCTGTCTGTCTGTCTGTCTGTCTGTCTGTCTGTCTGTTACGCTTTCCCGCTTAAACCTCTAAACCGATTTTGATGAAATTTGGTACAGACAATCTTTAGACCCTGAGAAAGAACATAGGCTACCTTTTATCCCGGAAAAATTTGATGTTCCCGAGGGAAATCTAAAAAGCGCGATATAACCGAACTCCACGCGGGCGAAGCCGCGGGCGGAAAGCTAGTATCTTTATATATATAATTCTGCTGTACGTGTGTATGCCATTGAACTCCTCCTAAACGGCTTGACGGATTTAAATGAATTTTTCTGTATGCGTTTGAGTGGTGCCCTGGATGGTTTAGATTCACAAACCAGCCCGGCAGATGGCGCTGATTGCTTGAAAAAGCATGTGATCTCGGAAACGACCCTAACGATTTCGCTAAAATTTTATATGTGGGGGGTTTCGGGGACGAGAAATCGATCTAGCTCAGTCTTATGTCTGGAGAAGCGCATGATTTCGACTTTTTTCTTTCGCAATATTTCACGCATAATATGGGCGCTAATTTCGCACAACTTGACATTGCGGCTGTAGCGTAGTCGGTAGTAGTATGGTTCTACTCGCGATGGCTGGTGTTCCTCGGTTCAAACCCAGGCAGACACAAGCTCTTTTTTTGTTTTTAGACAAGTTTAAAGTTTCTTTTTTTTAGTTTTTGGAGTCATTTAAAAAGAAAATTGTACATTAGAACTAAAAGGGGGAAAAAATCATTTTAATTATTTTTTTTATTTATCTAAAATTATACTTAAGAACTAAAAGAGAAAAAAAAAAATAAAAATAAATAAATATTTTAATTGTTTTATTTAACTTTAAGAGACTGAAACTCTAGGGGTAGAGAGAGGTGTGATATCTTTGTTACAAAATGTAGATGACAATGCTTTCCGTGGCTATATTCCTTAATCTGCTGTACCTAGGTGTGTACGTCACTGAAGTGCTCCTAAAGGGCTGGTCCGATTTTAATGTTTTTTTATGCATTTATGTGACGCCCTAGATTGTTTAGATTCACAAATAAGCCCGGCAGATGGCGCTGCAGTCGGTGTCTAGGTTATTTATCCTAAACGGCTGACCTGGTTTGAATTAATATTTGTTTATACGTTCAAGTGGGGGCCTGGAAAATTTACATTTACAAATCAGCCCGGCAAATGGCGCTGCAGTCGGTATCTAGGTTATTTATCTATACCTTCTGCACCTAAACGGCTGGACTGATTTGAATGATTTTTTTGTTTGCGTTTGGGTGACGCCCTGGATGGTTTAGATTGCGCTGCAGTCGGTATCTAGGTTATTTATCTAAACCTACTGCAAGTAAACGACTGCACTAATTTGAATGATTTTTTTTTTTTTTTTGCTTTTGGGTGACACCCAAACTAATGCTATTTTGGGCGTCACCCAAAAGCAAACAAAAAAAAATCATTTATAGAATCATATGTATAGTTTAGTATGGACTAAACTATCCATAGTTTAGATTTACAAATCAGCCCGGCAGATAGCGCTGCAGTCGGTATCTATGTTATTTATCCCTATCCGGCTGAATCGATTTGAATGAATTTTTGTTTATGCATTTAAATGGGGGCCTGGAAAATTTACATTCACAAAAAAACAATTCGGCAGATGGCGCTGTAGTCGGTATTTAGGTTATTTATCTATACTACCCAACACTAACACAACAAAACTACAACTAAAGGGGTGGACCTATTTGAACGTTTCTTTTTTTTTTAATTTGATACATTTTGACTTTCTTTATTATAGATTAGAGATATTAATCACTTTGGCAACATATAGTAATTAATCAAACATCACAGGCGAACCCGGCTTGTTGATGATGTCTTGACTTGGCTCGCCGAACTTGACGGCGTGGTGAGAGGCCTCGGTGACTCGGACAAGTCTGGAAATATTGCCGATGTTGCGCTCCTGACTTTTTCTACCTCATTCAAATCGTTTAGTTCTTCGGCAGTTAAATTAAGCTCTGAAAATGTTATTCCCTCAGAAGATGATGGTGACATTGTTGAGATGTATTTCCGTTTTAACAAGAAGTTGCTTCACTCGATTTTTTTGTTCCCTACTAATTTGTATTATTCGGCTCAAATTGTGACCGCATTTGATGCAAAACTTGAAGGTTTCAGCGGTTATTGTAAAACATTCGTCGCATCTTAACAAGTGTTTTTGTGCAAATATTGATTATAACGAATTGTTTTCGAAAAATTGATGTTATTTCAAAATGAAAGAATAATAATATTATTGACCTTTCCTTTCATACTTTTAATACCCTAATCGCTTGAAATATCATATGCAGGACAACGTCTGCCGGGTCCATAGCGATCATATAAGATTTGAAGTTTCCAGATGTCTTTTTTTTTAACCGTAGGTACGTACCTAAATCAATAAGCGACCAATTTCCTCAATAAGTGTATCATTCAGCTGCTGCAGGTTACGCAGCATGCTTAGTATGTCCTCATTTTCAGTAGTTTTGCTAATTGTACCACACTCAACCCGCTTGCACTGCCGATACGCACACTAAGGGTTACTATTATTACACAATCATTTTGAACCCAATAGGAGAACATTCTCTCGAATGCCATTATGATGACGCAGAAATTACATAATCACTGTAATTTCAGCCGATTCGGCGAGGCTGTATGCAAATACCAATTAGTTGACTCTGGTGGTTATTAATATGCTTGTGTTAAGGGCTCAATACCAATGCTATTCGCTTATATTTTGTATATATACAAGATATCCCCTGGGATCGTCTGTACATAAAGGAATCATCTGACCCACGTCCCACTTTTTTCATTAAAGTTTTGCTAACATAACCTACACGCACGCGGTTGGCTCATGTTTCAAATACTAAAATTAAGCATACATTAGAAAGCCAAACAAAAACGAGCAAATACCATTAAACATTGTTTAAATAAAAGTAACATAAGCTCAAAGTCATGCCTACCTTGATCAGCTGTCACAAATCTGTATTTATCTCGACAAAATTAGTCTGTCGCTCACATCGCCATTATGATTTAACTGAAGGAGAGGTGTGCAGAGGTATGCATTACCATTGAAATCGATTAGATGGTGTTAGTGAGCCTGGCACAATCGCAAAGGATCATCTTACCCAAGGGATCAACTCGTACTACTTTCCCCATATACTTCAGGCCTCGTATCACACCTATGTAACAACAAATAAACACGTTTCCCAGTTTCCCGTTCCCTGGGTACATACACACAACAACAACCAACACACCAACTAACACAAATAATGTCATTTACCGTTATAGCATATATAGCATTAGGGTGGAATGCAAGTTTGCACTGACCTTTGATAAAGTATGGCATTGTTCATGGAAAGCGAAACTGCTGACAACGCTAGAGGCGTTCGTCACTGATGCCCCTGTTTACCGGATGCGTCTTTTGCGAAATAGTTATAATATATTAAATAAGCATTCTGTATCTAACATCGATCAGAGTAGATTCTTTATTGTGTAATAGTTAGTTATAATTTTATATTGTAATTTTATATTAATTAAATATAGTTAAAATTATTTTGGTTTTTTGGGTCCTCCGACAAAGACGTACATATTTGCGCAGTCGGTAGGATACTCGAGGCGTCTCGAGCTAGCTAGATAGGGCCATTCTAATATCGATAACCGTCCGCTAAATTCGCTACCGCCGTCGCGAGCGAACGCGTTCGCCGAGTATCCCAAGAACCTGTCGTCCCAGTGAGGAGAAATCCAGACATCGATCCCAGAGGTACCGAATGCAGTTAATGGGCACACTGACAATCGTTTCTGCGTGAGTTGCTTCCTATCCCTTTCCTTATAGTTAGTTTATTAAGTCGTAATCATTTTCACCCTAAGCAATCTACATTTGTGCTGGCCAGAGCCCTAGATGCAATGGTTAACTATTGATTTAAATAGAAATATTAATTTAGCTTTAGATTCTACGGTTAATAGTTTGAGGATTCATTCAGGTTAGAAACCCTGAATCAAGCTACACGAGTAATGCCGATTTTTGATTTATAAGACTCTTACGTTTAGTGCCAGATTGATGGCAATTCGCATGTTTTACTGAGGTTTATACATCTATGCGACCAAATTCGTCACGGAGGCCATCGAAGCAAACCCCGATGATGCTTTAGCTAGGCTTTGCTTAATAAATGCATTTTGAACAAAATCACTGACCAGCTGTCGTATTATCAACTCAAACGGTATAAATTGAAGATTGGGATAGCATAAAGAAATCATTAATTATCAATTTTTCTGACCAAAGATGAGACCACTCTTACAATGACCTTATGTTAGCAACTCAAGAGAGCAAATCACCTAGAATTTTATGATCATTGTGTTAACTTATTCAGCACTATCATGACTTATGTCACTCTGCATGAAAACGTTAAGACAACTGGGAAGCCAAGCAAAATTTCTTTATAGGAAATTAAACCATGCAAGCTTTTGTTCGCGGTTTAAAAAAGAGCTCTTAGGCTCGCATACGTTGCATGCGTCCTGAAAGTGTTGAAAAAGCTCGAGTTTGTGCAGGAAGAACAAACGTTCTTTATTTGCAAAATCGCTAATGATCCGTTAACTGATAAAAGTTAAATTCTAAAAGACCTGCCATCGGCATCTGCAGTTAATGCCGGCAACCCTATGTTTTGCCGAAACCGTCTGTTCTCTCCGCACGAAGCAACCCGCTACCAATTTTCAGCTCAACAGATGAATTTGTTGGAGAATGCCTTCGTATACTCAACAAATGTTCCGCGCGCTTATTCAATACGCTACCGATGTTCCGAGCGCCGATACCGTATACGCAGCAAATGTTCCGCGCCGTACCAATCCAGTTTTGACAACCTAATAATAATTTCCAGCTACCACCAAACCAAGTACCGCAAAAATACTGGCCCTAAACCCGCGAGCGAAGTGCTGGGGCCCGTACGTAGTTAGGGAAAAGCCTTCCCGGTCAAGCATCAGGCCACGATTGGCGTAGAAGTGGTAACCCACCTCCATCAAACTACTTTTAAATCTAAGGAGATGAACATGAATGTATGCGCTGACTACGGTGATCAGTTCTGTTATCCAGTTTATTATTACGACTAACTATAACTGCCACACGAATAATACCGAGTACTATAACCTAGAAACCGATTATTTCGTGTGGGTATCCCTTATTACGATAATTCCGTTTCTTAGAATATTCTCCACCTGTAGCATGTGATCCTCAACCCGGTACTAGTTCCGTTGATGATAAAATAGTTCCGCCAGCACTAGTACTAGCTCCTGTTGGTGAACAGGATTTTCAGAAAACGGGAGATCAGGACAAATTAGATAGAAGTTAACCTTGTAGTGTTATTTTATTAACCTACATATACTTACTTCTTCATACTCATATATCATTCATTTCTGCGGTCATAATACGCATTCTAGTATTATGAGGCGCTGTTCTGATATTTTACTACACCAAGACTCATTATTCTGCTTACAGACACGGTCCTCAACTTCAGTTTTCCTAAGTTTCGGCGACTTGGCGATAACTAGGCGTAAGAAGTTGTACCGGTGCTGTGCCGTATTCATTTTCCTATACAACACAACGCTATAATTTAATATGTAGTTAAATTTACATATTTACAATAATATTTTCATTGTTATGACAGTTTTTGACAACGCTGTTGATTGTCTCTATGACAACCCTTTTTTCTTCTAAATTCTTAACTGCCCGCTATCTTTCTATCGGATTTGTTATGCCGAACCCTTTACGGTATTTTATATTTTAAATATTCAAATTTTCAAAATTTTGTGGAATGCTGAGGTTTCTTCGGAAGCCCTCGCAGAACGTTGACAGTTCAGTTTTGGAGTTCAGCTTGAGTCGCGGCCTGGTGCTTATATGTGTTTACTAGTATATTTATAGAGTGTTTTATCTCTGCAGAGCCCTCCTAGGGTTACCTCTCCCTCGCGGAGAGGGGACCCTCCTATCGTGCTGCTGCCGGCTCTCCGTGCAGGGGCCGGTCCTGCGGTATTTCTGCTGCCTGGTACTGTCTCTGTTGGCGCCGCCAATTGCTCTGATGGCGGCGCCGCTGCTGTAGCCGACCTCTGCCGCGGGAGCCGCTTTCGCTGCAGTCTTTGGATCTCCGCTGCTATTGTCGGCCCTCTCGGCCGCCCTGCTCCTCTACAACTCTTCTGCGACCCTCAACCGCCTGCCTACAGCTGTCGCCGGCCCTCAGCCGCTGGGCTTCCGCCGCCGAGCCTGTGCTCGCCCTCCTGACCCTCAACCGCCTGTCTTCAGCCGTCGGGCATCTGCGCCGGGCCCTCTTCACCCACCTTCAGCCGCCGGCCCTCTGCGCGGCCCTCCGTGCCGATACCGTTACTTGAAGCTACTACTTACTTCTATATTTTCATCATTTTTATATTTTACTATTTGTAAACTCTCACGACAGTTTGGCGCCCAATTCGCTCTTACCCACTCCCTTCTTTCTAAATTCCAAAAAACACTTTATCTAGTGTCTCAATTCTTTGGCTTAACATTTTGGCATCTATCTTTAAACATTATTATACTAATCTTTCATTCTTCCCTTACAGGAATTCTCTAATATTTTATTTTTTTCTTTTCACAGCGTTGTTTCTACTGTCTAACACACTAATTAATCTAATTCTCCACAGCTTCACCTACACCTTCATTTCAGCTTCACCTATTTATGTAAATATGTATATAATTTTATTCTTCAACTATGTATATATTGTACATATTTCTTCACCTTGAGATGGCTCTAAACCATCTCAAGTTCTACCTTCTCTCAACTATTGGCTCTACAGTCATAGTTGATGTCTTCATGGAGCGGTTTGCTTCACCCTTTCTTCTTCTTGGAGCATTTTGCTTCACTCTTCACTTCTTCCTGGAGCGGATTGCAACTCTTTAAATAAGCCTATGCAGGAGCGGCTGGTGACTCCTTAAGTAAGCCTACACCAAATATCTTTTTTTTCCATGTCTGGAGCGGCTGACAACTCCGTAAATAAGCCTTATCGTCATTTTAAAACTCACTTCAATGAGTGGCAGTCATTAATTGTGAACTCCACCCATACCTGTATGAAGAAGATTGCTTGTAAGAGATAGTATGAATGGGTGAATGGGGATGTCTGAATCTGTGAAGTGAAGTTTTACGGTCCCTTTAGGAATTCCTTATCAAAATTTTCTCCAGGTGAAAATTTTTCCAGGGTCGGGGGGAAAATGTAGTGTTATTTTATTAACCTACATATACTTACTTCTTCATACTCATATATCATTCATTTCAGACGGTCATAATACGCATTCTAGTATTATGAGGCGCTGTTCTGATATTTTACTACACCAAGACTCATTATTCTGCTTACAGACACGGTCCTCAACTTCAAGCCTAAGTTTCGGCGACTTGGCGATAACTAGGCGTAAGAAGTTGTACCGGTGCTGTGCCGTATTCATTTTTCCTATACAACACAACGCTATAATTTAATATGTAGTTAAATTTACATATTTACAATAATATTTTCATTGTTATGACAGTTTTTGACAACGCTGTTGATTGTCTCTATGACAACCCTTTTTCTTCTAAATTCTTAACTGCCCGCTATCTTTCTATCGGATTTGTTATGCCGAACTCCTTTACGGTATTTTATATTTTAAATATTCAAATTTTCAAAATTTTGTGGAATGCTGAGGTTTCTTCGGAAGCCCTCGCAGAACGTTGACAGTTCAGTTTTTGGAGTTCAGCTTGAGTCGCGGCCTGGTGCTTATATGTGTTTACTAGTATATTTATAGAGTGTTTTATCTCTGCAGAGCCCTCCTAGGGTTACCCTCTCCCTCGCGGAGAGGGGACCCTCCTATCGTGCTGCTGCCGGCTCTCCGTTGCAGGGGCCGGTCCTGCTGTATTTCTGCTGCCTGGTACTGTCTCTGTTGGCGGCGCCACCGCCTCTGATGGCGGCGCCGCTGCTGTAGCCGGACCTCTGCCGCGGGAGCCGCTTTTCGCTGCAGTCTTTGGATCTCCGCTGCTGTTGTCGGCCCTCCCGGCCGCCCCGCTCCTCTACAACTCTTCTGCGACCCTCAACCGCCTGCCTACAGCTGTCGCCGGCCCTCAGCCGCTGGGCTTCAGCCGCCGAGCCTCTGCGCCGGCCCTCTCCGCTGACCCTCAACCGCCTGTCTTCAGCCGCCGGGCAACTGCGCCGGCCTCCTTCACCCACCTTCAGCCGCCGGGCCCTCTGCGCGGCCCTCCGCCGCCGAGGCCGTTACTTGAAGCTTTACTATCTTTACTTCTATATTTTACCTTTTTATATTTACTTGTACCTCACCTCATTCATCATTTTTATACTTTTATTTTTATTTGCTTTTGCTATTTGTTATTTTAATAAATTCTTTGTTTTCGTCCCTCCTCCCTCTCTTTTACTGTCTAATCCGACAACCTTCAGACGCAAAGGCAGCTTCCGTTCATCCAAATTTCGCAACCGCCTTTAAAACTTTTAATTGACACAGGCGCTAATCAGTCATTCATTAGCCCTGAAGCTGTAGATACATTCTACAGTAACTTTCCCTTAAATATCGATCCCTTTGAAGTTACAAATGTACACGCTACAACAAGAAATAATTATTCTATAACGATTCCTACATTTAGTGAATTCCAGGAGTCTGGGGATATGAAATTGTTCATTTATAAGTTCCACAATTATTTTGATGGGCTTATAGGACTCGACTTGCTGGAGAAATGGGAAGCAAAAATCGATCTTAAGGATAGGCAACTTATTACTCGTAATTCTGTCAATAAAATTAATATGTACAATTCGCGAAACGTTAACCTGTATGAAAATGTTATACCAGCTTATTCAACAAAGATACTCAAGGTACCAATTAACCTACAGGACGGAGATGCAATAATTCCTGAACAAATCATATCTAAATGTATCATTAAAGATTGTCTAACCACAGTGGCAAATAATCGCGGATTTCTAGAAGTTGCGAACCCTACCCAGCACGATTTAATATTTTCAATGGATCATGCAGTCCAAGCAGACACCTATAATATTCAGTGCACGAGTACTGAAAATTCGCGTCACAATCCCCAGTTTTCTGTTATCGATCCGACCCGCGCGAAAGAAGTTATTTCACGTTTGCGTACAGATCACCTTAATAAGGAGGAACGCATTAATTTAGAGACCTTATGTAACAAATATTCCGATATATTTTATATAGAAGGTGAGGCTTTGACATTCACGAATAAAATCAAACATCGCATTCGAACAACGGATGAAGTCCCGGTTTATTCAAAAAGTTACCGCTACCCTTACATACATAGAGATGAAGTTAGGGACCAGATAGGTAAAATGTTAACTCAGGGAATCATTCGCCCGTCAGAATCCGCCTGGAGCTCCCCCATTTGGGTTGTCCCAAAGAAAGCTGATGCTTCCGGGAAAACTAAGTGGCGTTTAGTTGTCGACTTCAGGAAGCTAAATGAAAAAACATATGACGACAAATACCCTATCCCCAACATCAATGATGTTTTAGATAAGTTAGGCAACTGTCAGTATTTCACCACGTTAGATTTGGCAAGCGGATTTTATCAGGTCGAAATGGATCCTGCTGACATCCCCAAGACAGCATTCAATGTAGAGAACGGTCATTACGAGTTTTTACGCATGCCTATGGGATTAAAAAATTCCCCTTCTACATTTCAACGTGTCATGGACAATGTTCTCAAGGATCTACAGAACACCATTTGCTTAGTGTATTTGGACGATATTATAGTATTCAGCACGTCGCTCCAAGAACATATGACTAATCTCGAGAAGGTATTCCAAAAATTACGGGATTCTAATTTCAAAATACAGTTGGACAAGTCTGAATTCCTTAAACTAGAAACTTCATACTTGGGACACGTTATAACAAAGGATGGGATAAAACCCAATCCGGATAAAATTATTGCAATTCAAAATTACCCGATTCCAACTACCCCTAAAGAAATCAAACAATTCCTTGGGTTAGTTGGCTACTACCGTAAATTCATACCGGACTTCGCACGAATAACAAAACCACTTACACAATGCTTAAAAAAGGGAAGAAAGGTTGTAATAAATTCTGATTATACCGAAAGTTTCGAAAAATGCAAATCACTTATAACTAACGACCCAATCCTGCAATACCCTGATTTCAGCAAAGATTTCATTTTGACAACCGATGCCTCTAATTTTGCGCTTGGTGCCATTTTATCACAAGGGCCAATAGGCGCAGATAAACCCGTATGTTACGCATCTCGTACACTAAATGAGAGTGAGATAAATTACAGCACTATCGAGAAAGAACTCCTCGCTATAGTTTGGGCAACTAAATATTTTCGGCCATACCTATTTGGTAGAAAATTCAAGATCATCACAGATCATAAGCCACTCCAGTGGGTTATGAGCTTAAAGGAGCCTAATTCTAGACTAACCAGATGGAAGCTTAAGTTATCAGAATACGATTTTACTGTAATTTATAGAAAGGGTTCTAGTAACACAAACGCCGATGCTCTTTCCCGCATTCAAATAAATAATGAGGAAACGAGTTCTATGGTAGCTAACGCATCAGATCGTCCACCTTCTAGAAGTAATTCAGCCACGATTTCTGCTCACACCAGTCAGGAAAATCCAATCCTTGAAATCCCAATAGTCGATGTACCATTAAATAAATTCCATAGACAAATCCATATAACTGTAGTAGGTGATATAAAAAAACGACCTACAGCATCTAAGCCGTTTGAAACACACACAAGAACTAGCGTGCAAGTTTCCAACTCCAATCTGGAAACTGATATTATAAATGTTATAAAGGAATACGTTAGTCCCAAGGTTAAAACAGCACTCTTAATAAATCCACCATTAGCAATGTACGATATAATACCCATTATCCAGAAAAAGTTCAAAAGTTCCTCAATGTATTTGGTTTTAGCTAAAAGAGAAGTTGAAAATGTTAAAGATTATTTGAGGCAGCAAGAAATAATAAAACATTACCACGATGGTAAGAACAACCATCGTGGAATAAATGAATGTTACCTAGCTCTTTCTCATCGTTATTACTGGCCAAAGATGAAAGATGAGATCACGAAATTCATTAATAATTGCACTGTGTGTGGCCAGGCAAAGTATGATCGTCATCCAATCAACCAGCAATTTAAAGTAGTACCCCCAGCCAGTAAACCATTCGAAACTGTCCATATAGACTTGCTAACAATCCAGACAGAGAAATATTTAACTATCGTAGACGTGTTCTCCAAATACGCGCAAGCTTACCACATACGAGATGGTACAGCCGTCAGTATTGTACAAGCATTGTTAAAATTCTGCACGCATCATGGTCTGCCCCTCACCATAGTATCGGATAATGGAACAGAATTCACCAACCAACTATTCAGTGAGTTTATTAGTATGCACAAAATAATACACCATAAAACATTGCCCCATGCTCCTAATGATAATGGAATTGTGGAACGGTTCCACTCTACCTTGTTGGAACACCTACGCATTTTAAAGTTAACTCACAAAGGAGAGGATGTAGTAAACCTTGTTCCTTATGGCATTTTAGCGTACAATAGCACCATACATAGTTTCACCAAATGTCGACCGATCGATATCATAACTGGACACTTCGATCCACGTGACCCATTTGAAGTAGATTTAGGTAACCATCTCATGCAACAATATACACAAGACCATAGGGAAAAAATGAAATTAGTTTATGACTTAATAAATGAGTCATCTTTGGCGGATCGTACTAATATTATAGAAAACCGTAATAAATCTAGAGAACCTGAAGTTGAATATCAGCCTCAGCAACGCGTTTTTGTTAAAAATCCTTCAGCTAGTCGCCAGAAGACAGCACCCAGATATACCCAAGATACCGTATTAGCTGACTTACCCATCCATATTTATACCTCTAAAAAACGTGGTCCTGTAGCTAAAAGTCGATTAAAAAGAGTACCTAAAAGTGCTCAATTGTTACAGGGTTCTACTGGTCCTGACTGCTCATTCGATAGCGACCCAGGATATAAACCAGGAAATATCACTTGAGAGCCTTGGCGAAGGCCCAGGAGTACTCCCCTTTCGGCTTGGTGCAACAAAACTCGTAACCCATTATCATACCTTTTTACAATACATACAGATCAAAGACATCGAAGAAAAGATTAGAGTATCGCAAGACCAACTAGACAATTACAGGCAAAACTTAAATAACGATACATACATGCTATATGAAGTACAGTTAGATTATCTTTCTGACAAAATGCTCAGCGTCTTACACCATTTAGATACTCTCAAACCCGGCCGTGTAAAGCGAGGTCTCATTGACGGTTTAGGATCTATAATTAAAAGCGTAACGGGGAATTTAGATTATTCGGATGCAGTTAAATATGACAATGCTATCAAAATCTTACAGGATAATAACCTTGAAATTACTGAAGAGTTAAATAATCATATCAGTATTAGCAAAGAGTGGATGGTCCAGCATTCTGAAATAATCACGAAATTGGTATCAAATCAAGCCAAGATAAATGAAACATTACAATCAATACTAGACAAAGATTTCTATAAAGATATTAACATTGTTAGATATGCACGATTTGGTCAGCAATTAACTACAATAACCGAAAATGTAGATGAGATCTTGAATGAACTAATAAGAATTGAGAACATCTTAGCTTTCATCCATAGTTCTAGTTCGCATCATTCTATGATTAGCATTGAAGTTCTACGACATATGATTGAAAAGTTAAATAAACTCTACGGTAGCGATAAAATATTAGACTTAGAGCTTAGACAGTATTACGACATAATAAAACCAGGTTACTATTATTCTGGTAATCAGATAGTTATAATATTTAAGGTACCAATATTTGCACTGGAAAATTATGATCTTTACAAGTTGTCGATAGCCCCTAATAAATTCAGACATGCCCTTATCCCTCCTTATCCATTTATTGCAACAAGCAGAAATGGTTACGTGTACATAGAGGCTGAATGCCCGAAGTACAACACCTGGTACATCTGTGGAGATAAAATGAATCATCAGTTGCGGCAACATCCCGATTGTATCCAAACTCTAATCAGGAATCAAACTCTCGACAAAACCTGCGAAATCACGACAGTAACATTAACAAGAGTAGCTATGGAAGAACTGGATGAAAAGCATTACATCATATCATTCCCTAATATGACAAGAATACACACCCTATGCGGTCGAGAAGATTATAACATACTAAATGGCAGTTATCTTGTAACTATTCCTGTGAACTGCTACCTGGACACCCCTGAATTCACAATCACCAATCTCAATGATCACGTGGTAGGTCAACCAGTGAAGATAATGCACCTGGACAACTACCATACAGATATCAAGCCTGGAGTAACACAACTCAAACTGAATTCAATTGATCTCACAAGATTGCATGCTGCCCAATATAAAGTGATAGCGCAGCATCCGCTGCAACTACAATCTGTACAACCAGGACACCACCTTTATCATACAACAATCCCGTTTTACATCATGCTAATCAGTATACTGGCATTCACAACGTTCATGGTCTTGAAACGCTACAAGATGCTCAAGCGAGAAGACAAGAGGAAATCTGCACAAGATAACATAGATGCAGAGCCTGAACAATCTGGAGCAACGAAGACACAGTCAGCAATATTTCTTCAGTTAAAACCTCAAAAATAGTTGCTGATCTGGCGGTGGAGGTGTTATAGCATATAGCATTAGGTGGAATGCAAGCTTGCACTGACCTTGATAAAGTATGAAGCAACAACACCGTTCACGTGGGAAAGCGAAACCGCTGACAACGCTAGGAGCGCTCGTCACTCGATGCCCCTGTTTACCGGATGCGTCTTTTGCGAAATAGTTATAATATATTAAATAAGCATTCTGTATCTAACATCGATCAGAGTAGGATTCTTTTATTGTAATAGTTAGTTATAATTTTATATTGTAATTTTTATATTAATTAAATATAGTTAAAAATTATTTTGGTTTTTTTTGGGTCCTCCGACAGCGACGTACATATTTCACGTTTCCTAGTCATACAAAACAAACAATACACTAAATTCCCAAATCACACGTATAGTATCAACCACACAGTAATTTTACCTTTAATTTCAATTTAATTTTTTTCTTACTGTTTACTTTTATATTGTTTTTAAATGCAATATACCTAATAATCCTAAGTCAAAGTATAATGAATCCTAAGTCACAGGTATGTCTTAGTTTAGGAGTCAGAATTTCAACTTTTTATGCGCCTTTATGTAATTATTGGTCAATAATTACAAACAAGATCAATTGCCATAAAAAAGGTTTGTGCAATCTTCCAATTTTCCTTCTAACTGAACATTTATTTTTCAAGATCTGTAAATGCTGTTCAAATTTCTCGAAAAGTTAGTCTCATAGCGTTTTCCTTTAGCTACAACGGTTACCGGCTACCTGTACTACCCTACATTATTATCCACATCACACATCACTACATGTATATCAAGAAGCTTAGAGTAAAGAGTATTAAAAACCAGCCAAGAGCATGCCACGATTCGCTCAGTTTAGGGTTCCGTAATTTCCCGTACGTCATAATAAGTCTCCCCATTTAAGAGTTAAAAAAATGGGCGATTTGTTACATTGAGTTAACTTACTAAGTACAGAATTCCAAAAACGGTGACAACTAAAAACAAAGACGGTGATAACTTTTTTCTCTCGGTGGAAGGCCAGAACATCGGCTGCCGGCAAAAGTTACCACACACCAGACAAGGTCTTGCCGCCAAGCGATTCGTCGTGTTCCGGCATGATGTCTGGTGAATCCGTACGGAGGACGGGTCTGAGCAGTTGTGTTGCGATGTGTGCCGGGTACGATGCGCCAAATGTCGTTGTGTCGGGAATTTGGTCGTGGAGAGCCTCCAGATCAATCTTCCTCTAGCGCAGAATCGTTTGGTCGTGTTGGTTTAACATTGCATCACCTCGCTCAACTGCCGTCATCCTTCCTATTCCTAAGTTTTTTAAGTGAATAGACTTAATAAACTAGTGCGCTTTACCATCAACGATTGCATCACTGCTTACCATCAGGCGAGATTGCAGTCAAGCACTAGTTTATAATTATTTAGTATAATTATTTAGCGACCCATTAGTTCATGAAAAATTTTGACAGCGCCATCTGTCGTGATTTGGATTACTTATTTATACAAACTAGACGAGTTATGTATGTTGGATATTGAACTGATTTTAATCATTCTTTTTTTATTTGATATAATATACCGTATGTATTCAGGATATTAAAATATGTAGATAACAAATATACTTCCTTAAACGGTTAAAGTACAAACTTAGTTCGGAAATTATTTTGTACATTTTTTCAAAAACTAAGTATTCAACCTATTAAGTTCAAAATAATTTTGTTATAGTCTTTATAAATTTCCTTGTGGTATATTTTCATAATGTAAACTTAATGACGAAGAGAAAAACCAAAGAAAAAGAAACAAAAGAAATGCGGTTTTCGAGACACAAATTGACGAGTAAATAGCTGTATAAATTTGAATTCTAAACCAAAGAAGAGATATTTGAAATCAAAGTGGCCGGTACGACAAAACGCCAATTTCATATTTAAGGGCCTAATAAGTAGTATGTACATATAGCCAGCTTGAGATAGGTATCTTACATTTACATATCGTGATAGGGAGTTTTGGCGGGAATGTCAAGATGAGTGTCACGCTCATTTTTCATTGGACTTTTAAAATTATTTATAGTGTTGTTTACTAAATAAAAGCGCGTGATTTATGTAGTTTAAAGTGCATTCAGTGAATAATTTATAAAGAACAGTGAAATATTGTAGCATAGTGGCCACATCATGACCTCACCCAAACTTCCTCCTTGTCGGTCTGACGCGGGAAACGAAAGGAGATAGGATAGGAGTTAGATTAGTTAGGATATGTTTAGGATAAGTTACAAAAAAAAGACAATATATAATTCAAGACGAGGCTATCATGGTCTGAGATACCTTTGCCTGCTCAGTGTAATGCACTGGCAAATTGAACAAACAACATATCGTGATATTCATCCTTGTCGACGCCTGTCTCCCTTCCGCAATTATGTCTCGTACACTCTTATTTTTCACTGATTGTTAAATTGTTACTTTAACAAACGGACTGAAACGAGGCGGATCCTTCTGACCTATTGGTGCAGTGGCTGGGCGATCGACTGCTGCGCTGCGTGTCGCGGGTTCGATTCCCGCCTGGAACAAATATTTGTATGACCTATAATTAGATGTTCCGGGTCTGGCTGTTACTGTATGTGAGTGTATGTTTGTAAACGCACCCGATTACACGGTACTGGAGAAATTTCTAGTGTGAGGGAATGTTGTTTTTTTGACGTGATAACGTCTCATAATTTGATGGGGCCGGCTGCACGCTTGAAGTGCAAGCGAGAGCGCGGAACGAGCGATAAAGAGGCACAATAGGGCTCCGCTTTCGCCAGCGTTCGAAATCTGTCTCTCTCCTATTCGAGTGAGCGAAGCGTCCGCCGTGGACAGCTGCTATACAATAATACATTTACGTGTTTCCGTCAAGTATGAAGTGCAGTGAAAAGTGAATGCGGTGTCAATTGTTTATAGCAACGATAATTGCGTCGACAAAGGTTTGAAAAATGCAACCATTCATCAGTATTTTCTTATGACGTTGTCACGTTCAACTATCGTCAGTGAACCGACTTTACTCACAACTGTTTTTTTTTTAAAAGAAAGATAAAAATTTATTATTTTTTATTACTAGGTATCATTGTCACGAAAAACTGCCGCACCAGAGATAACAACTCTCGTGCCACCACCAGACTCTTCGTTCAGCTCAATTTCGCCGCCGCCGGACCGCAGCCCCACTGTGAGCGCTGTGACGTCACCGGTGCGGTAGTTCCGACGAGCTCGATCGACGAGTATTTCTCTCCGCCCACGACGCAACCACCTACTCATAGACGGGGAGAATGCCGGCCGTCGGACGGCTTAGGACATCGAGACCCACCGGCCTCTGATAGGGACCCAGCTCCCGACGGAAGTGTACAGCGCACGATATTGAAGCGAAAAAAAAGGTTGTAGCTGCAAAAGTTAAAACTGTTGCAACTATCAACAAGCGTCTTAAGCAGTAGAAATTTTTCGGCTGAAATTATAATGACGATGAAATTTATTTAGGATGTAAATACTTATAATTAAAACAGCATATGTTTATGTAAAAAGCGTATATTTGGGCAGTACTTAGTAATACTATATTATCATGACAAAAGATATCGCGTTAACTAGTCTAGAATATGTACAAATTAAGTAGGTAGTTATATTTTGTAGAAAACTGTTTACACCCGACTACTAATTATATTAGTGGAGGGTCTTTATTGATATATTGATCATTGGAAAGTCCTTTCTTCCCGCAAGTGTTGATATACGGTGATAGAAAATTAAAACTAATTATTATGTTAAAAAATCATAAAAAATAACTTGATTTTGTATATATTTTTATGTAAATGATTGTGGATTACTCTAAGGTCCGTATTACAGAACGTCACTCAAACTCAAGCTCTACTTAAGTCTTGTTTCAAGCCTTTTGATTGGTTGAAACTAGTTTCAAGTAATGCTTAAGCAGAGATCAATGCTTGAGTTTCCTTCTGGAATACGGACCTAAGTGTGCGTCCACAGTCAATGCGCGGTGACTAGAGCCTAAGCGGAGGTGTGCGGTGGCCACAGTGAGGCGAGGTCTTGTAAAGGTTCGACTAAGGACGAGGATTTGCTATTTTTACTAGACAGTAGAGATGATGTGGACAAAATAAATAAAGACAGAGGAATAACTGGTGATTTTTTTTAACTTATATGGAGAATTGAGGCTGCTCTAAAAAAGTCTTTGAATACCTATACTCGAATGCTCGTGTCAACTTTTTACTACATACTAAATAAAATATCACCAAAGAAGATACTAACTTTCGCATAAGTATTAAATCTGAGGAAAAATTGTTTCTAACGCAGATCCCCCGATCGACAAGACCGAACAGCTGCCTAATCGGCGAACACATTTTTGTCAAATGATTGCGACTAGTTGGGATCGTTTGGACCGAACGATCCAATGGACGGTCCAAAGGATGGTATCAAACGGTGCAAGTTTGTTACCTCCGCCGCCCTCGCATTGGGTCGCTTGCTGACTAGATCCGTAGTGTGGCCAAAAAGCGCGGATAGAAGCTTTTGAAAACTACGGACGTTGTCTTACTAAGTGCCGTCGCGCTAAGGTTCCGTCAAAATCACTACAATATGGACGCAAAGGCGCGTTTCATATATTTGATACCTACTTCGCGCCCGTCGTCGCAACCGCGGTAGGTAGGCTTGCAAAGTGGACGCTCACTAAGAGTAGAGTAAGACGAGAGAGACTGTGGATGAACTGTGTGACAGATGATATGCTGAACCAGCACCCGATTGCGTAACACACTATTACTATCAGTTGGAATCATTTTGAAGCTTATTGCTATTCCATTGCTCCCTATGTTCGAAAATGTGTGCTCAACAACGTAAATAATGCAATGTATGTTGTTGAACTGTCAAAATGAAACCCATTGCTACTGATAGTATGTTACGTAATTACACTGCTGGTCTAAGGGTCAATTCACACGCACCACAACCACACCACAACGACGCCATGTGGTCGGGCGTATATTTTGTATTGAAAATGAATATTACAATTCACACGTACCACATTTTGCCGTTGTTATCGACCACCTGTGTAATATGACTACATCGCAACCACATCGCGACCGCACCCCCACCACCGGCGACGGCACGGCGGCCACATCACCACGAAATGACGTCATCAACAGCGCGTGTCCTGCACATCGACATTTTGTCGGTACCACAACGCAACTGCAAAAAGCCGCTGCGACACTATTTACACGTAACCACAGCTTGACCACATCTTGTCGCTGCGACGTGGTGTGGTTGTGGTGTGAATTGACGCTAATACTAGTGACTACTGAGAAGACAGCTAACTAGAGTAATCACATGACAAAGGTACCTCGATTTCATCTCCATGTAAAACAAACGCATGCTATTACTTTTACAAGTCGGGATAACAGCGGGACAATGATGATATTATAGAGGTATGGGTATAAGGGTTAGAAAATTCACTAAACCTCTAGAGGAAAGTGTTAGCGAAGACCGGTACCCCACCTCAAGTTTATTATAAAAGGCGCGGTATACCCGCACTCTGGCAGTTGTTCGACAAGCATCACTCGGAGCGGTAACGTCGTGCGAACTCTGTGAGACCTATATTTTCCATATTAATTAATAGCTGATTGCTATAGTTTGACATTTTATTGTGTACTCAGTGATTGTTATTCTGTTCCTATCTAAATTAATAAATTCTGGTTGTAATTGTAATTTAAATGGATAATACACGAATATTGTAACATCTACCTCTCGGTTGGTTTCTTTTAATAAACACCACTGCTGATCCTTTAACAAAAGAGAGAATCCCCCGATGCAGCATTCTCATTTGGCGTTGTAGACATCATTACAATAAAAGTACATGGAATTGTAAGTTTAAATAACAATAATTATTACTTACCTATAATAATATCTAGCGTGATACGTAGAGAACAAATATTACGGCGCTTATACAGAGTGGTGCTGACAATACGACAATAAATTAAACATCGTGTACCTCAACACATTCTCAGTCTACCCATAAAAAAATATATAAATATATCCATTAGATTAGTCACAGGAAATTATTTTTCATTTTTCACATTTTCTACATGATGTACACGTTGATAAGCAAGCGCTTACAGGTTGATGACCGCCGCATCCAGCGGTACTAAACTTTAATAATAATGGCGCGAAAAAGCAAGTCGATACAGGAACACGCTGTCGCCCGCTGATCGGAGGTCATTGAACCAATATTTTAAAGGATGTTTTATTCTGTTTACAATTTTATGGGATTTAGTTTGTTTTCATGTTTTTTATTTTTGATGCTAGGTTTTTTTCTATGCCTCAGGATTATTCCTATGAACCAGCATGGTCAGTGTTTTCATTTATTGTCGTATTGTCAGCACCACTCTGTATAGCTAAACTTGAGTTGACGAAAGAAAAATATGCAAAAAATAAATAAATAAAGGCATATCCAAGGAAGCATATCAAGGAATAATCCGAAATAAATGAATTATTATTATTATTATATCGCCTTTTGGTTCACGGAGTTAATATTATGCCACTAGGTATTGTTTACAAATATTTCTAAAAATACTACCAGACGGCGGCATTTTGTTAGTTTAGGTATATAAGCGCCGTAATTTCCGGCCTCTAGTGATAACTTATGATTACATAGTTTACATATTATCATAAATATAAAATATAAATAGTAAATAAAAGTTAAAACATACAGAATTCGATTCAACAAAAATAAACCAATGATTTCTTACATTACAATTTTTTGATCACAGACGAATATAGACCTTATTACTACAACTTACAGTTTATTTTTCCTAGTATTGGACATGTGACTTTGTAAGACTAAGCCAAATTCTGATGTACAGACGACAGCACATCAAGTTACTATAATCTGTCAGATTGCTTTATTAGATTTTCAACTTTATCTCTAAATCATTAAGGTATAATGAATCATCCATTAATCATTAGGTTGATTGGGAAAATCTGATAGTTTGGGGTAGCTTGACTTGCTGTCGTCCGTACATCTAATATAAATTGTTAGAAAAATATGTCATTGATCTGTAGAGCAACCGCGTAACACTTTATTGCATTTTGCCAATTCAATGTAACATTCATTGCACTATTTTCGTTAATAAGTATACGAGTTTTCAAACATATCAAACAATGGATTAGGAATTCTCTCCAGAATATTTCGGATTGTGATGATGTGTAACGCAATCGGGATGCAACCTGTATCTGTCATGTGTCAATCAAATTAATTCCTTTTAAAATGTCTCCTCGAACAACTGTATGTACTCGACATAAGGTCTAAATTGCAATGATTTTATCTATAACTGTCTAAATTTATACAGAATAGATACGGAAAGACGAAATTTTTTTTGGTAAAGGTCATTTTATATAAAAAAAGTGAATTTTATAGAAAATCTTTCATCTCTTAAAACGATACGAAAAGCAGCACCCTAATTACGTAACGCGTCATTCCTATTAGTTGGAATCATTTCGAAGCAAATTGTCAATCCATTGCTTCATATGTTCGAAAATGTGTCTGCTCTATAACGTAAATAACGCAATGAATGTCGTTAAACTGTCCAAATGAAACCCATTGCTACTGATAGTGTGATACGCAGTTACCATACAGGTAAAAGGAAATTTAAGTTTATTCCAATTTTGTGACCAAACAACATATTATTTCTCACAATTTATAACACACCTAATAAGCTCACATTTAACCAAGTTAAACAATTCTATACATTAACTTAATTAACAAAACTAAGTATAATTATTATTAATTATATGACTGAACCGTGTCTATAGACCCAGGAATCCAACTCCGCACCTTCAGTCTTACAACCTTATTACTTGGTGACTGTTCGCGTGGAAAAAGAAGTATTACTTCATATATAAAAGGAAAAGAAATTACCTTTGTTACTGACACTCGCCACATAATATACTAATGGACATGCCTTAATAGATGAGAATTGTGGAACTCCGAAAGAAAGAGAGGAAACGAAGTTTCGACTGTCTTTATCTCTCTCAAAATCATCAATCATCTATGAAGAAAGAGATAGTGCTTAACCGTAAGCATAGTTAGTTATAGTGTGTAATTCGAAGGGCTTTGCCCTGCGCACACAGTAGACTAGTATTATTACAGTAAGTCAATAAATAACCACTGATTTGGTTGTGATGTCATCATCATCATCATCTCAGCGTTAATCCCAGTCTCATGCGAAGCTTTTGAAGCTTTGGAGTCTGGGGTCCGCTTTACCCTGCTAATTTTTGGCTAAACTTCGATATTTTCCGTGAAGCGACTGCCGTCTGATATCCACAACCCGAAGGCGATATTGAAGCATTGTAGTTAGACCAATTGTTGGACTTTTGTGGGCTCCCAGCCCGTAACGACTGCCATTAGATGTTCGTGCAGCAACCGGTAACAACGGCTTAACGTGCTTTCCGAGGCACGACTAGACCACTGCCAATATTCATATTCATGCATACAAATATTTGCACTGCGCGGGGATCGAAGCCGCGCCTCCTTCTGCAGCGGCCGCGTCTCTATGAGAGTAAGCTGTAATACAATACGCGGGCCCATTGTGTGTTGGTGTATGTCACACAAATCCGCAATTTGTTCTTAGTAATAAGATTATTTCATTCTAAATAAGACATTTAAACAAGCCTTCGTTTCCGTTCGATTGGTTTTGACTTCTATATGGCTGGGATAAGGATTGAATAACAAGCAAAAAAGTACAATAAAGGTTACAAATACCAACTGCTTACTGCAGTTGCCGTTTATTACGCTACTAACGCAATAGAAGTCAAAATCGGTTTAACGGACTGTAAAAAAATGATTGCTGAAATGTCTAGTCTTATTCAGAGTGAAGTATACGTACGTACGAGTATTAACCATCAACATTATAAGATGAATTTTTTTGGTTAGTATAAATAATAAAATTGAAGCATTTATTATTAAATCGCATCGTTTGTTTAAAGTTTTAGACCACAGGCCGTCACCAGTTAACGCCCAGGTTGGGCGTTATCTTAAAAAGGGGGCAAAATAAGAACTGAGAACATAGGAAAGTGTAACTTTTGTATTTAGAGAGAATAATTGAATATTCTATTTTATTTACAATTTCAAATAATAAATAAGATTTTGCTTATAATATACCATCTATTTTTTTAATTTTATTTTTTGTTTCTATCGGCGAAATATGTATGTACTTTTCACTTCTCTCTAAATTTTTGAGAAATACAAGCATGAGATTAGATCTCTCTAACTTTCTATGGACTGATCACCCATCATAATATCAAGGCTATCTTCATCAGACATGTCGTAAGCTGGTCTTCCACCGTCTTCCCGTTGTGTGGTGTCGCAGAGGGCCTGTTCATGTATCCTCTCTAGCTTGGCTTGCACGTCGCCGAGGAGAGCCCTTTGGGAGGGTTCGGAGGCCCAGCAGGACTCCATGACCTCCCAGCAGTCGTCAGAGAAGTGAGGTAAGCGTTCTGGGCGAAGGCCTGGGAATAGACATAAAAATAAATGAATACACTTTTTTTAACAATGCAAGCAGTTTGATGGCAAAGTGCGCTAGCTTATAAAGAGCTTATTCTAGTTAGACTTGAAGACACCTAAATTGTTGTCAGACGGAAACTAGCGAACGCGGCCGCTGGGCAAGGAGGCGCGGTTTCGATCCCCGCGCAGTACAAATATTTGTATGTCTGAATATGAATATTTGCACTGGTCTGGTTGTGCCTCGGAAAGCACGTTAAGCCGTTGGTCCCGGTTACCATACGAACATGTAATAGCAGTCGTTACAGATTGTTGGAACCCTCAAAAGTCCAACAATTGGTCTAATTGCAATCCTTCTATATCGCCTGCGGGTCGTAGAGGTCAGACGGCAGTCGCTTCACAGAAAATATCGAAGTTTAGCCAAAAGCAGCAGTTGGACTGGTAAAGCGGACCCCAGACTCCAAAGCTGAAAAAGCTTCGGATGCGACTGGGGTTACCGCTGAGAAGATGATGGTGAAGTAAGATACATAACATACCTCTTTTGACTTTACTCCATAGTTGTTCTTTAGTTAGAAATGTTTCAAACGCTGAGGGTAGGTTTATATTGCCCGCACACACGTACCTGGAAACAATATTAGTTGAAAAACTTGGGGCATACGATCACTTAAGGTTAGATAATTTGCATCCGTGAAATGTCGGAAAATTGAAAAATTACATCTTAGATTCGAGTTTTTTTAAACGAGATATTTGACAGAACTTGACTGACATTTATCTTTAGATGTTATATTTTCAGTCTTATTCATAAACGCTGCTTAAAGTTAACTAGTGATTAGCGATTGTTTAACCAAACATTTTTGATGTAAAATAACCCTTAAACATTGTGGTGTTTATTCATAAACAATGATTAAAGTTGAGTGATGTTAAAAGGTCAATAAGTATGGTTAAAGAATCGTTAAACACTAGTTAACTTTAAGCAACGTTCATGAATAAAGGGGATTATTGTTTAAATTTTGACTTTTATTTGAGGAGAAAAATGTTTAGTTTTTTATATTGTAAAACTGTATCTAAAACTGTGCCACTGCCCTTAAAAGTAAAATTTATTTAGGGTGTATTTTTAATCGACTTTAAAAAAGGAGGAGGTTTTTAATTTGTCTATGTGAGTGTTCTTATTTTATCTTTTTTTTCATGGGCGTACTGCTTCTGGCCTTGGGGAGACAGGCCTAGAGGGGAGCAAGTCAATTTTTAGGGTGAGTAATGTGCGCTATAGTCGCAAGCGGTTTTTTCGACTGTTTTCTTTTAAACTTGTTCCTTCGCCTTTGTGTATTCCACATCGAACTGTGAATTTGAACAGTCCGCACATCACATCTTGTGGGAGTGTATTCTTTGGCAGAATGAACGCAATATTATGTTGGATAGTGTACAAGTTACATCCGGAGTTGTTTATTATACGGACCATGTAGAAACTAGAACTAATTTCCGTGCGTTCAGGCGCTTTTGCCATACCTATTATTGGAATCAATTGTAACAGCACATACCTACTTAGGACCCATTAACTTATTCAAATTTTATTCCGTGGTGCTTGGCAATCTGGGCTTCTCCCAGTTGCAATAATGTCCCTTTGTGCCGATTGGCCTAGTTCTGTTCTGTCTCCTGCTTATTATGGAGGGAAGTGGAAAAAATATCTTTTTTCTTACTCCTCCGCTATTTTTTTCTGATTAATTTCGTTGCAGGACCCAAGACAGTTGAATCGTTTCTCCGGGACTCGTCGAGAAAAATGAATTTCTGGCGGTCTCCATTGTTGATTCTGGCTTTCAGGAGTTGCAGTGGGTTGGGAACAGTGTGGCGGGTTTTGTCCCAATAAAAAAATAAAAAAACGGTTTTTTGGCAATTACACCGTACATTTTGTCAGTGTTTACTGCCTGATTTATTTAAAAGTTAAGAGATAAGCTCTGGTTTATAATTTGTTTAGTAATTAGGGGAGTTTCATACACGTCCTGCGAGATTTCCAGGAAGGGAGGGGTTAGCAGTCCCTCTCAGTTTCCACCCCTGGGTACGCCCATGGTGGGCCAATAACTTAAACATACACGAAGAACGACAGCACATTTGAGTAAGGACCCACCAGAACAGTATCCCGAAGGCGTAGACGTCGACGTTGGCGTCGTACTCCCCGGCCAGCAGCTCGGGCGCCATGTGCACGGGCGTGCCCACCACCGACCCCGACATGAGCGCCTCGGCCGCACAGAACCCGAGGTCCGACAGGGACGCGCGGTCCGACCGGTCCAGCAGGACGTTCTTCAGCTTTATGTCGCGGTGCACCAGACCCAGCGAGTGGAGGTAGCGGATACCTGCCGGGGGAACCAGACTTCATGTGCGGTGGACGAGAGAAAGGAGTAGGGTGACAGTTAAACCAATGTAGTGTTTCACCTTTAATTATTATGGGTGAGAATGCAGATTTTGCATTAGCATTCACAAAATCCTTGTTATGTCTCCCACTCTTTTTTCAGTGAATAAGATCAGGTGCTTACTTTCTTATACTATACTTTCTTGAAATTCTGCGATGTTAATTCGGATGACGGACGTTCCTCGTTTTAGGTCACTTCTTTTACAGATATGACATTTTTTAAGTAGAACTCGTCCCAGGCGCTCTCACTCTCGATCATCGATTGAACAACGTCGGCCAGTAGAAGAATACGACACAAGTACTTCCCAAAGCAACCGTGACCAGCCCCCTAATCGGCGAACACATTTCTGTCAAATGATTGCGACTAGTTGGGATCAGTTGGGATCGTTCGGACCGCCCATTAGTCCGTTCGGTCCAAACGACCCCAACTAGTCGCAATCATTTGACAAAAATGTGTTCGTTGATTAGGGGGCAGGAGTGAATTTGCGCCATTCGGAAACTAAGGGCGCCTGATAAAGCTTATTTCAAAATTGGTCTTTTAAGAGGAATCGGAAGCACCTTTAACCGCAGATAGTGATCACCGAGGTGGTTTTAGTGAGGTAAAAATCCCACACCACCCCACCTCATTCCTCGGAGGTTGGTTGCCTTTTGAAGGTTGCCCCCAGAAAACAAAAGGGCCTGGTGGAGCTTAGGCCGACGAACTTTATTAAAGTTCGGCGGTCAGGAATTTCAGGCGAGACATGTCGATTGTCGGGCCTCTCAGATTCGGCAGTAGCTGCGATAATGCACCCACGGCGCTCATCGTTTGGAGGCCAGCTGCTAATGCGACCCAAAGCTCCATCAGCAGTCTCGGACGAGCGCTAGGTACCTACTAGGTTGCTGTAGACACGTATATGACACCGACGTACCTTCGACGATGTCCCTGGCAATCCTCATCCGCGAGCTGAAGGTGAGTCCGGCGCGCACGGCGGTGTGCAGGTCGCGCGACTTGCGCTCCGACACCAGCAGCACGCTGGGCCCCGCGCCCCCTGAGCCCCCCGCACGGGACACCACCGACCCCAGCAGGCGGACGATGCGCGGGTGTTCCGGGATGCTCCTGCGGACAACCACCACTCAGTAGTAGTAGCTGACAGAACGAAGTCCTTTAAAGCGGTACAAGTAAACTGGTTGCAGGTTGTTCGAGGGTGCAAAAGTCCATAGTGAGGTTAAAATGGAAATCCAATATGGCGGCAGTGAAAAAGATATTGTTTGTTACGAATGCACCTTATGTCCATGGCATGAGATTCAATATTGCGTGAAATACTGTACGTAACTTTTAAGCCCTATACCTTAAGACCTAGGCATTGCAGAGGTACGATACAAAAACACATTGCTAGATCTAGGATGGCCTATCGAATGGTACAGATTCCATCAATATTGTCAACGATGTATCGACATCGAAATTACTAGACTCTCGTCTTCGGCGAAGCATCTGTAGGTACCTCCTGAACGTACTCAAAATTATGCGCTATTATTATTGCTTCTAGACGAGTCTGGAATGTTCGATCAGCTAACCTATATAAAGCGCCATGACGCCAGCACAGAGTCAGTCTGCACTACACACTTAACTATTGACGAGAAACAAGTGACAGTAAGAAGCGATCTACAGCGGGAACCCTACGAGATCTTTGAGGACTACGTGAAAAACATCTGTAGTGTTGTTGTGTGTGTACGACATAGACTTCGTGGACGTAAGGGAAGACTTCGATGCGACATCAGCTACGTTCTACTTGTTTTTTTGCCTACGACTGTACCTTCGTTGCCAATAAACGTCGAAACCCTTAACCGGTATTTTAATAACCCTAGCCCATAACAATATTCTTTTTTCGTCATGTTTTTCATGGTATTCATAACTTTCGAGGATACCAAAGCTAATAAATTTTCCACAATGGGTATCATTTTCAATGTTGTTTTCCTGACAACCTATGCAATAATTTACTACAAAATATCTGAAGATATTTAAAAGTTGGTTCAGCTTATTAACTGAAAATCACCACAGAAATCTTAAGACGAATCATGACTTCAAATTACCTTGTATAAAAGAACTCCATGGCCAGTTCTCTATAATGCCGTTCATCAGCCGGCAGCACCGACTTGGCCGCTACAGGCGAGTGTCCCGCCCAGCTGCCTCGCACGCTGTACACTACTCCGTAGTGACCGCGACCTTTATAATATAACATATGTATATTTCATATTTAAATCCTTGTTTCCAATTGATGTTACTTTAATATCTAAACAAATATACACACAAACCACACATTATGTTTAAAAATAATAAAAAACTTTTACTGTAGGTACTTCAAATATGAATTTTATATAAGTGTAAATTGAGTCGATTTTACAATGATTACCAATAATTCTAAAATCGTTGGTACTACTGAAAAATTTTACACACATGAAAATGTATAAATTAATTACATTACCAAATTAAAATATGTTTAGATTTTTAGATGAGCATCAAGTTTTAATCGTAACAATAGTATAAACGTGAAGGTTTAATATCAAGTCCAGTGGAGCGTGAGAAGATATGAGATCTCATCCAAATTGCATATCACAAAGTTACCATACAATGTCCGAGCCGAAATAAGGAGTGAAAGCAATGTACTGGCGGAACTAGAATACTGACTGAACCACGCAACCTAACACAGGTAGCCGGTAAACCCTACATAACCTATTTAATATTCAAGCATTTAGCAATTGAGATCACACAGATATCGACTGACTACATAAGAATGTATGTATGTTTGTTACACTTTCACGCAAAAACTACTGAAGGGTTTGAATGAAATTTGGCGCACATATGTGTCAAGGATTTAGGCATAAGCACTTTTCATGCCGATATTCCTACGGAATCGAAACCGCATAGCGTAGCCAGGATATAATAAATATTCAACTCACCTATTTCTCGCCCCAGTTCCGGAGTGCCGTACATAAGTAGATCACACATGGATGTACTTTCTAGGCACAGTCGGGCGAACGTAGGCGCGTATCTGGAATTAATAATATACGAGTTCTGTAATAACAGCGGAGTAATAGAGGGGCTTGTAACAGCCTGGACGAGTTCTGTTCAGTAGTTATTTTGCCCGTGCCAGTTGTCATACTTGGATCTTCTTCAGTCGATATGGGCAGAGAGAAGCCCGAAATTCTGACAACCACCAAAGGATATCCGTATTTGTATTAAGGGTGTAGTATGACTGAAATGTGACATCTACCAACTCGCTTTGAGCCCGAAGTGCTTTATAGGCCACTGACATTCACCAAGAGATTATGCTAAGTATTTTCTGTGTTTTATATTGTGTAGGATTATTGTACGGTGCACGTACATGGGTTTTCGAAACAAACCGACTTGGACGCGACCCACTGGCACATAGCATTATACTACATTTAGTGTTCAATTAGACGTTGTTTGGGACACCTTGCATGTTTATTTAGTTGAACATTTAATGACATTTTCTGCATTTAAATTAACATTTTGCACTACGTATTAACAGTTTACTTTTTTTAAACAGAAAAAACTCTTTTTCATTCTCCATACATCCTTTCATTTCTATTAAAGTATAACTTGAACGTTTGTTAGATATACTTACTTTTTCCTAATAGCTAGTTTGGTATCCTCTGTGTGGTGGAGCCGCCCCGTGAGCGCTGCCACCAGCGACGTGAGCGCCGACTGATACCTCTCATGCGCCACACTCAGTCTTTCTAGGATCTGTTACAAGCATCATACGTTGTACGACTGTTACAGCACACAATACATTATTCATGTTAGCCTTAACGGTTTTGGACACCAATACTCGTACATTATTTATTGTGATTATATTAAAAAGTATTGGGATAAAGGGGTGATTGCGAGTCTCCTGTGCATTGGATCACCGTTGTACCACCTCTCATGGAATGTCGCAAAGGTTCATCATCATCATCTCGGCCTATAATCCCAGTTGCAGCCGTGGCTTTCCTGTTGGAGCCCGGGGTCTGCTTTCTTACATATTCACCTCCATTTCGCACTGTTATACGGGAACCCGAGAAACAGTTTTTAAAAAAAACACTTTGTTGGTTACACGGAAGTAGTAATTTATTAAGGGCTTTAGCCTTGACACAATTCGGGTTTGAACTTGAATAAAAAATGAACTGGCAGACACGCGACAGAATATGATGTAGCCGGCTTAACGGTTGCGCCCGGACTGCCCCACAGGACCGCGGGACGCAAGGTTAGCCTAAAGATGATGATAATGCATTTTATATAGAAATCTATATAATCAATATATTACTGTTAATTAAGGGTTTTCCCTAACATTGGGAAACCATAACAGCCCCCCGATTTAGAGTAAACTACGCCTTTAAAAGTGGAGTTTACGTTTAATCTAATGAGATGCATGTTAGCCGATTCTTAAGATTAACTACAGGTAAGTTGGTAACAATATTATTAAAGGCTTCAATATTACAACAAGAATCATTTAAAATATTATAATTAGAGATAATAGGTTTCATTACGATTTCACGAGTTTCTTGTGGCATTAACCTGGTGTCTTTACAATAGGCAATACATTCAGAAGGTAAGTACAATATACCATTACCACTAAATTCTATTTCTATAGATTGGGGTTATTACATTCAATACTTATTCTAGTTCTTTCTGACATTACAAATAACCATCTGTTATGGCGTAGTGGTTGCCAAATGCTAACGTGACCATGAATAAACTTAGTTTCACAAATCGAAGGGATTGAAGTAAGTACTTTTGTAATGATTTCTGTCTCACAAGAAGGTGTCGCAGAAGAGGAATACAAGATTGACGTTTCGCAAAGGTGACGATCATTATTAACTATTTTGCAATAATCAAGATTATCTAATTTACAGTACATCGACCTGTCTCTGCTTATACCAATATACTTTGAAGATGGAATAATAGTCGAATATGATTTTGGATTATTTTTATCATGAGGAACCAGTGAAGGTAAGTTATGATATACATTTAATTGTAGAGGATTAATGAGAGGTATTTTTACTACAAAAACTACTTTTCCTTTATTGAAGTAACTAGATATCTCTGATATATTTAGAATAGTATGTATATTATCTAGGTTTAGAGGAACCGGAAGTTGCTTAGATTCGGGTAAGAATCTGTAATTATCAACCAATTCGGTGTAGAGTTCTTTAGGTGTTAGGATAGTGGGATATAAGACATTAGATTTGCTAAACATAACGGAGTTAATTATATCTTCGACCTTGAAGGACAGGGCTAGAAGGCTATTTTCTATCATGGAAGTTACTTCTAGCATACGGGACCTAATACCTAATTCTCTTGAAACGTAAGTTAGATTTAGAATATCTTGAGACATTTCTTCGATTGCATTTTCCAGATGTTTTTCATTTAGTTTGATTATAGACAGAGTTTCGTTAAAACATTTAAGGGTAGAGGTGGTGACTAATATATTTTCCTTCATTAAAATAGCTAGTTTCTTTTGATCTGTTTCCACCTCCTTAATAGCATTATCATATCGTATGGCATCGTCCTCATCCATTGTGCCAAATAATTTTTTGGATATAGTACCTACAAATCCTATTAGTGCTGACCTTTTCGACTGGCGCGACGTTAGGTGAAAAATCGCCTCATTGTCATGGGCTATATCTTTAAAACGGGTGTTCAATGGTTCAAAGAGATTTGTACATTCTAAATAATCAAAGACCTTACCATTATCACATACTCGTTTGGCTTTCTCGAGAATAAAACGAAGGTTTAGAATGTGCGGATTAATAAAAGATATATCATATGGAATTACTATGCTGAGGTGACTATCAACTAAACTTAGAGAACCTACAGGGTCGAAGTAGATGCCAGGACTGTTCGTCAAGGGCGTAATGAACTCTTGACCCAGCGCAGAATTACTGCAATAGAATAAAATTAAAATTATAATACACTTAAAACTAGTTCTTAACATATACATAACTAGGGTTACTATGTACTTAACTACGTTTCAGATCTAGGGGCTAATTTGACTTCATCGTAATGGTGCGTCACATGACGTCTATTTATAAGCAAGGTCAAGGTGCTTCTACCATTGACTTTTACAACCTTATACGGTCCTTTCCAAATCGGTGAGAGAGCTTTACGCAGGCGTACATGATTTTTGAGATACACGTAATCTCCAACCTTATATTGAACAAGTCGCGAACGGGTGTCGTAATATTGTTTAGATCTTTCCTTAGATCTCTGTATATTTTCAATGGCTTTTTCACGCGAAAGTTTCAGACGATGTTGTAGAGACTTAAGATATTCCGGATACGTAAGGTCTGGTTGCAATTCGTAGACAGAATCCGGGATAAAAGGCTTTTGACCAAAGAGGAGCTCGTATGGTGTGAAATTAGTAGTCGAGTGGGTAGAGGTATTATATGCCAACATAGCTGTATAGACATACTTATGCCAATCAGAATGATTTTCGTTGACATAAGATTTAAGGCATTCTTTAAGTGTAGAGTGACTGCGTTCAAGTGCACCTTGAGTTTGAGGATGGTATGGGGAAGACCATATTTGTTTTATTTTTAGAAAACTACAGGTTCTTTTAAAAAGTTCTGCAGTAAAGTTTGTGCCTTGGTCAGTTAAGATAGTTTTCGGGATACCGAAAACAGAAATAAAGTGTACTAGACACTCACATGTTTCTTCCGCAGTCGCATTAGCGATAGGGTAAGCGAGGGAGTATTTAGTGAGGTCGTCTTGTAATGTAACAATGAATTTAAGCTTTGTGAGGCCAGCTTCCGGAAGAGGGCCCACAAGGTCAAGACTAAGTCGTTCAAATGGTTTGGTGGAAGTAGTAGTTATTTGCATTGGTGATCTATTAATTTGTCTTAGGGCCTTATTACTTTGGCATTGGGAACAATCCCTTACGTAAGTTTCGATATCTGTTCGCATGTTTTTCCAGAAATATCTTTCTTTAATTCGATTAAACATTCGCGTTGACCCTAGATGTCCAGCAATAGGAATATCATGGTTTTCGCGAAGTATTTTGGGTATCTCTGAAGGTGTAGGGTAAATTATTGTATTGTGGTAAATATGAACTAGTGTTTGGGTATCGTTAAAGATGTAGCAGAACATGTTGTATATTTTTGCCCAGATGTGTTTGTCGAAAGGATTTTTAAAATCAGTGATGGCTAAATTTAAGTCAGCATCGCTAGACTCGCGTAATATATCGGATCGAAGATTTAGTAAACTTTTATAGATTTCGTCATATGAACTGCTATCAAAATGGTATACTTTAGTGAACAGAAAATATATTGATTTTCCTTTATGATCTATTGAAATAAAGGAATAAAGAGATCTTTCTTTTTCTAAGAAGTCTTTAGAGTTTTCGAGGCTACTTAGTATTTCTTCTATGTAAGGATTGGATGCATCGAGGTCGATGGAAGTAGGTATGACAAGGATGTCACAGTTACTTTTTAGGATGCTTTCATTGTGTTCTATGATTTTAGCGTTACTATTAAAGTTTTTATCGTTCATTGCTTTTAAGAATTTGCTGTAATTGTCGTCACGAAGAGGATTTGTCGTGGTATTCGGGGATTTGTTAGATGTAGATGGCGTAGAAAGATTATCGATTCCTGGCAGTGAATCATCATTTTCTAAGAGCTCTACCGATGGTAGTTTATTGTCAAGGTTTAGGGCATCAGGAGGTAGTTGGATATCGAGATCCTCGAGAGTTAGAGGGCTAAATCGAGATGAGGGGTCCTCTGTCTTTTGATTAGAAGTAGACGGGACAGGATCACTTTCTGATGTTTGAATTGGGTTTACAGGATATCGCGATAAGGCGTCAGCAGCGGCATTTAGTTTTCCTTTTTGATACTCAATTTCATATTCATATTCCATTAATTTCAAGCGCCATCTCTGTAATTTACTACTAGGATCTTTGTGATTAAATAACCACTTTAATGGCCTATGATCTGTAATGATTAGGAATTTTCGCCCATAGAGATAAGGGCGAAAGGTTTTACAACCGAACAGGATGGCGACGAGTTCTTTTTCAGTAGTACTATAGTTACATTCGCTCTTGTTGAGGGTTCGAGAGGCATAGGCTATTGGTTTATCTTTACCGACTGAGCCTTGACTGAGAACTGCACCAATGGCATACTTAGAGGCGTCACAAGTTAAGATGAAAGGGGCAGAAAAGTCCGGATAAATAAGAACAGGAGCAGAGGTAAGTTTATGTTTGAGTTCATCGAAAGCGACTTGTTGTTGATTTTCCCATAGGAAAGGGACGTCCTTTTTTAACAGTTGCGTTAGAGGTTTTGCAATTTTCGCGAAGTTATCAATGAAACGACGATAATAAGACACAAGTCCGAGGAAGGACTTAATGTCCTTGGGAGATTTGGGAGTAGGAAATTGAGTTACCGATCTTATCTTATCAGGGTTAGGTTTTACACCGTCCTTAGTTATTAAATGGCCGAGATATGCGACTTCACGTCGGAGAAACTCGCATTTATCGGGTTGAAGTTTTAGATTGTAATCTCTAAGCCTTTGGAATATTGACGCAAGGTTTTCGATGTGAGAATTCAAGTCATGACTATATATAACTATGTCATCTAGGTACACAAAGCACCTTATGCCTTGAAGGCCTGTGAGAGCTGTATTCATTAAACGTTGGAAGGTAGCGGGTGCGTTTTTTAAGCCGAATGGCATTCTTGTGAACTGGTAATGTCCCTGAGGTACACTAAATGCCGTTTTAGAAGCATCTTCTTCATTAATTAAAATTTGATGAAATCCAGATGCAAGGTCAAGGGTAGAGAAGTATTTACTCTGACCCAGCTGATCTAGGATTTCGGATATCTGCGGAATAGGGTAGCTGTCACCAATGGTGATATCATTCAGTTTTCGGTAATCGATAACTATGCGCCATTTTTGCTGACCAGATGCATCAATCTTTTTTGGTACAACCCATATTGGCGAGGACCATGGAGACTCTGAGTGTTTTATGATTCCTTGTTCCAGCATTTGGTCAATTTGTCTTTTGACTTCTTGTTTGTGTACCTCTGGGAACCGATAAGATTTTGTGTTTATTGGATTTTGATCGCTTGTTTTTATATTATGTTTAAGTGCATTTGTATGAGATAGTCTATCACCAGGGATAAAGAATATGTCTGAGTATTCAGAGCAAACATCATGAAGAGTATTTGCTTCTTCAGAGTTAAGGTGAGATATTCTAAGAAGGTTTAATACTTCCTGGGTTCGGAGATAAGAGTCTACGTTTTCAATATGACTAACTGCACGCGTGTCTACTGGATTAATAAGTTCGCTTAAGGAACTTAAAGGAGTAAGTGTGATATCTAAATTAGACTTCAAGGTAATAGGGGTTTCAGAGGTATTGATCACTGATAAATTGATTCTTTTATTTTCCTTGACTGCAACTAAGCAATTAGCGATCAACAAGTCTTCGTGATAACACTGGTCTAGTACGAGCCCTTCTTTCACCTCTGGGTTGGACACGGAGCATTCTATGATAGTTTCAGACCTGGGAGGAATTGTGTAAATTGGTTCATTGAAATGTAACTTTATTTCATTTTCACCTATTTTCAAGATTTCACGAGTGTAGTCAATTGTACAGCCAAAGGCGAGTAGCATATCAGTGCCGAGTATACCGTCATAAGGTAAGTATATTCGGGGTATTATATGGAATTTATGTATATCAGTAATTTCATCGTCTATTTTTAATTTAAGCGGAAAGTGGCCCATTGTGGGTGTAGGTTGATCAGTGGGGTCGATACCTTTCAATAGGATTACTTCTGTTGAGATATCGACTGGTATTTGTATGGAAGATTTTTTCAGTACACTCACAGTGGCACCAGAGTCTACGAGGAGAGATATGGTAGTATTCGACACTGAGGAATGGACAAGGATATGAGGTAAGCGTTTCCTAAATGAACCAATATTAATTTCAAAAATTTTTGTTTCAGGTATTGGGTGAGGAGCAGTTGAGTTCGAGGCGATATTAGTGGATACAGAGGGTGCAGAGGATACAGTGCAATGAGTTTGCGGGTCCCTGTCATTAGGGGATACAGAGGATACAGAGGATACAGTGGTGTTGCGATTAATTCGCAAGTCCCTATTTTTAGGGGATACAGAGGATACAGAGGATACAGTGGTGTTGCGATTAATTCGCAAGTCCCTATTTTTAGGGGATACAGAGGATACAGAGGATACAGTGGTGTTGCGATTAATTCGCAAGTCCCTATTTTTAGGGGATACAGAGGATACAGAGGATACAGTGGTGTTGCGATTAATTCGCAAGTCCCTATTTTTAGGGGATACAGAGGATATAGCATTGGTACCTTTGTTACGGCGATATTTTAAAATTTGATGTTTGGGTCTCACGAGGTACCACCGTGAGCCCTTTACTCGTTTAAATCGTCCACTTCGACATTTTCACCTTCGTTACTATTCATCGCGTGAATTTGAGCTTGATTATTTTGGTAACGCTTTGGAAATGGTCTTTGATTATTTAAATCCCTGAAGCGATTATTGAATTCCCGTTTCTTACATTCCTCAATAGTGTGGCCCGTGTTTTTGCAATAGCGGCACACTGGAGGGCCTGATGTTGATGGTTTATTATTATTAAATTCATTTGGATAACTTTGCTGTGTATGATTTCGGTTTTGTTGGAAGCGGCGTTGAGGCCAGCGTCCGTGATTAAGTGAATGGCTGTTAGTTGTTGACGGATTTCGTTTGGAAATAGTATGTAAAATCTTCTCTTCGGACACAGCGAAGCCAATGGCTTCATTTAAAGTTTCAGGGTCACGGCATCTGACTACGGTAGACAATCGAGAATTCAAGCCACTAATAAATGAATATAATGCTAAGTCTTGCATTGCGGCGACACGGCCAGCCAATTCGCCTTTCTTTTTAGTGGGTATTGATATATTAATTTCAGTTAATAGTTTGGCTAGACACGTCTCTACTCGAAGTGCGAACTGGTTAACCGTCTCGCTATTAGACTGACAGCAGTCCTGAAGATCCGAGAGTAGTGCAGCGTAGTGTTTTTTCTCGCCAAATTGATCTTTGAGAAAATCTTCCAGTTGCTGCCAGTTTTCGAACTCTTTAATTGAGCACGCACTCTCAGCACGGCCTTCTAATTGGCTTAAAATATATTTTAAAATTATGTCTTGCTGATGTGATGACGTAAGGCCGATTGCATTTCTGCAATTATTTAAAAATGCGCCCAATTTCTCCCGGTTACCATCGAATTTATTTATGAATTTGCTGATGAAATTTATATCTAATTCCTTAGACATGACGACAGCCTCGTCTTTGGGCATTATCGTAGACAAAACAAAGATAAGGCAGAGTGCGAGTGCGCTATTGGAATGGAATGCGGCACTATTCTCGGAACAGTATGATAAGGGCTTAATACACTGGAATTATTTTATCTCCTAAATGTTATTAAAAGTACTTATATAGAGTTCAATTATAAGTTTCAATTTAGTTTAGAATTACGATGAAATTTGTAAACGAGTATGATCACCAGCACTAATTTTGCAACACGGAATACTGTATTTTTTATTCACATGAACACGAAATAACACTTTTTTATAGAATAGATGTACTCACAGGAGCAATGCAACTGTGACGGCGACACGAATCATTTCGGAGCTCGGAGAACTCACTCGAGGTGAGTGGTTGGAATTCGGAGTATGCCCGATTGACAGGCACGTGACGATCTGGTTCAACCAGCAGGATACAGCGATGTTGAATGAAAGGACACAGCGATTTGGAAATTAAGATTTCGGCACTTTTCACGGTCACGGTCACAACACAAAAGTTCACTGAACTGAGGCGTTCCGAGGATTTCCTTTTACTAAAATCCCTTAAGCTGCCACCAATGTTATACGGGAACCCGAGAAACAGTTTTTAAAAAAAACACTTTGTTGGTTACACGGAAGTAGTAATTTATTAAGGGCTTTAGCCTTGACACAATTCGGGTTTGAACTTGAATAAAAAATGAACTGGCAGACACGCGACAGAATATGATGTAGCCGGCTTAACGGTTGCGCCCGGACTGCCCCACAGGACCGCGGGACGCAAGGTTAGCCTAAAGATGATGATAATGCATTTTATATAGAAATCTATATAATCAATATATTACTGTTAATTAAGGGTTTTCCCTAACATTGGGAAACCATAACAGCACGATCTCTGACATCCCATGGTGAGAGATCGTTGGCACGCATGTTATCTCTTACAACGTCAAGCCAGCACTTCTTTAGTCTATCTCGCTTGTTCCGGCCCGGCGGAGGCGCCATGGCAAGACATTGATTACCCATATAACATGTGTCAGTTTTCGTAAGACGTGACCTTATCAGCGTAGGCGGCCCTCCTGCAGTTTGTATGCTATGCCACGGAGGTGAAGACTGCCACGGATGCAGGAGTTCCTGATGCGGTCTTTCCGCGTAACTCCACACATTCACCGCAGCATATTCAACTCCGTGACACGCAGCTCCTGCTTGTGTCGCTCAAGCACAGGGCACGCTTCACTGCCATACCAAAAAAAAACAGGTCTAATAATGGTCTTATAGACCTGTCCTTTAAGCTTAACCCCAATTTTGGGGTCACAAATGACACCTGTCACCTCACGCCATTTTGATCAAGCTGCGAAAATACGTGCCCTGACGTCGCAATCAATGTAGTCGGATACGTGGAGCACATACCCCAAGTATTTAAACGGGTCTGTGCACTCGATCATGTCTACGTCTATGCATACACAATTGGGGTTGTTGTATTGCTGGTAATGTACATGGTCTTCGCCACGTTGAGTTTCACCCGTGTGGGGGCGTCGCGTCATGACTTGCCTCAGGTGGCCTTGATTCCGGTTGGATCAGGCTTGTTTGGAGTGGAAGTGTGCTGAACCCTGGTGGTACGGCACATCCAATTCTCTTTCGACGACGACTAGACAGGTATAAGCTGTCATGATTTCTTTGCTCCGGGTGTTCCCGAAATACCTAATCCCGCAGGCCGCGTTCAACCGTGCATTATTCTGACACCCGTCAGTTAGTGAAGCCAAGGGTCTTTGTACCGTAAACCAGAAGCGTTAGTCAGGAGAGCTAATCCGAAACGTAGACTCCCTGTCCTTATTTCTTTGTTTTGATGTATCTAGTGAGTGAGAGTGAGTTTACAACAGGTTGCATGTAAATATGCTATTGGCTTGATATTGTTGCGCATAACCTGAGATACTTTTGTAACGACTGAGCCGTGATCACAACGGTTTACCTCACGAATCCTTCATCAAGCGACCCTGAGCTTGCTGAATTGTCTCATGTGGATTCCCTGTCCCACTCCGACCCGAGACGGAGTGAGTCAGGAAATCGACTAGGTGAGTTAGGAGATTGTTTTGTCATATATTTATGACACAGGGTAATTATAAAATAAATTTGTAATTGTATCCATTTATTGTTTTATTTAATGCTCCTAGCTACCAAGTATTTACATAATTAAATTTACTGTAACTGCCGGGTAAGGGTAAAATTAGCCACCCAGAGAAAATAACGTTACAACTTTGATCCTGACCGGATCAGGCTTGTGGAGTGGCAGTGTGCTGGACCTTGGTGGTACAACACACCAATTCTCTTTCGACGATGACGCGACAGGTATAAACTGTCATCATTTCTTTGTTGCGGTTGTTCCTAAAATTATCTATTCCCGCAGGCCGCGTTTCACGTGTGTCGGTGTGTTAACTGACACCCTTCAGTAGCGACGCCAAGGGACATTGTACCGTAAATCAGAAGCGTTAGTCAGGAAGGCTAATCAAAAACGTTAGTCTGCCTGTATAGTTATTGTTGGATGTATCTAGTGAGAGAGAGTGAGTTTAGAACAGGTTACGTCTAAATAGGCTATACTTAATCAAGTTTTATTAATTTCTATATTGAGCACAAGCTCAGATAACTTTTGTATCGATTGAGCTGTGGTCACAACGGTTCACCTCACGAATCCTTCTACAAGCGACCCTGAGCTTGTTAAATGTCTTATGTTGATTCCCTGCCACACTTCGGTACCGAGACGGAGTGAGTCAGGGAATTGACTGGTTAAGTTAGGAGTTCTTTTTTTGTCATATAGTTTGTTACTTATGCCACAGGGTACTTGAAAAATAAACTTATAATTGCATCCATTTATTGTTTCATTTAGTGCTCCTATCTTACCACCTATTTCTTAAGTAAATTTACTGCGGCACGGTCAGACGTTCTTGGGACCCTAGCCGGGTTACAGTATGGATGGTTATGGTAATGAGTACGTGGTGTCTTTGACGAGATCTTAACGCGACAAAAACCCTTTTTCAAGAAATAAAAATATTTTCAACCAATTGAAACTAAGATAACATTAGTGGTTCTAATAATCGCCATTCAGTGAAAACATATATAAGTCACAAGTGCATATAAACTTTTCTTAACATATATCTGATAATGATCTGTAAATTGCAAACGACGTAAAAAGCTAAAGAAGACTATAGTGGTTCACCTTTATTTTTTCGCGTGATTCCATGAACTCTTTTCCGCCACCTTAAAATAGCTTTCGACTTAATATTTTTAAATGTTCTGCAGGTTTTCCTAAAAAAGAACCATCTACCTGTTACAGTTACCTGTGCCGATATGAGTCGCGCCAGTCTGTGCGGCGACATCTACATGTTACAGTTACCTGTGCCGATATGAGTCGCGCCAGTCTGTGCGGCGACATCTACATGTTACAGTTACCTGTGCCGATATGAGTCGCGCCAGTCTGTGCGGCGACATCTACATGTTACAGTTACCTGTGCCGGTATGAGTCGCGCCAGTCTGTGCGGCGACATCTACATGTTACGGTTACCTGTGCCGATATGAGTGGCGCCAGTCTGTGCGGCGACATCTACATGTTACAGTTACCTGTGGCGATATGAGTGGCGCCAGTCTATGCGGCGACATCCACATGTTACAGTTACCTGTGCCGATATGAGTGGCGCCAGTCTGTGCGGCGACATCTACATGTTACAGTTACCTGTGCCGATATGTGTCGCGCCAGTCTGTGCGGCGACATCTACATGTTACAGTTACCTGTGCCGATATGAGTGGCGCCAGTCTGTGCGGCGACATCTACATGTTACAGTTACCTGTGCCGATATGAGTGGCGCCAGTCTGTGCGGCGACATCTACATGTTACAGTTACCTGTGCCGATATGAGTCGCGCCAGTCTGTGCGGCGACAGTTGCTGCAGCGTACTGGCGGCCACACGACGGCGCCACAACGGACTGAGCACGCAGCACGCCTCCTCCTCCTCCCCGCCCACTAACCGGAGCCTGCAACAAGCATTCACATGTAAACCTACCGGCCCATGCCCAGACAAAAGTAGAAATATGGCCAGGATTACATCGTACATTGGATTTTCAACTCAGTGTCACGTAGCAAAAATATAGCAGCAGGCGACATCTTTTGGACACGGGCTAAACTCGTGTCACATATTTTGCATCGAGCCGAGAGATGGCGTTGCGCGAAAGTACGGTCGATAATATAATAAATAAATTCAAATAAAGAACGACTGGGTTAAATAAAATAAAAAAGGAAATAGGATAAATAAATATTAAAAATAAGAACCAACTCATGAGTCTGAAATTAAAATACAAGTCGCGGAACGCACTAGTCTATGGTTCAGGAAAAGACAATTGGGGTGGGTCGATCGCTTGGCTAAAGAAATTTCGAGAAGAACGATTGATGTCGTGCTCGGTGGTGGCTGGTCTGCTGATGTTGCTGGTACGCAAGGAAGGCGTGTTTGCGCCATAACCTTATGGGCTTGAGAGGCTAGCGATTTGGCTGATATTTCTGTGAGTATTCATTTCTATACCCGGAATATTTCTCCGCGTGTTTTCTTGTTCTATAGTGCTGACTTAGGTCAAATGTTGTTCTAGATTTGGCTCTTTTTGGCGGGCCTAGGGCAGGAACCCGTGTGGAGGCGTCGCGTCCTGACTTGCCTCAGGTAGCCTTGATTCCGATTGGATCAGGCTTGTTTGGAGTAGAAGTGTGCTGAACCCTGGTGGTACGGCACATCCAATTCTCTTTCGACGACGACTAGACAGGTATAAGCTGTCATAATTTCTTTGCTCCGGGTGTTCCCGAAATACCTAATCCCGCAGGCCGCGTTCAACCGTGCATTAATCTGACACCCGTCAGTTAGTCAAGCCAAGGGTCTTTGTACCGTAAACCAGAAGCGTTAGTCAGGAGAGCTAATCAGAAACGTAGACTCCCTGTCCTTATTTATTTGTTTTGATGTATCTAGTGAGTGAGAGTGAGTTTAAAACAGGTTGCATGTAAATAGGCTATACTTATCAAATCTTTGATATATGTTGTGCACAACCTGAGATAACTTTTGTAACGACTGAGCTGTGGTCACAACGGTTCACCTCACGAATCCTTCATCAAGCGACCCTGAGCTTGCTGAATTGTCTCATGTGGATTCCCTGTCCCACTCCGGCCCGAGACGGAGTGAGTCAGGAAATCAACTAGGTAAGTTAGGAGATTGTTTTGTCATATATTTATGACACAGGGTAATTATAAAATAAATTTGTAATTGTATCCATTTATTGTTTTATTTAATACTCCTAGCTACCAAGTATTTATATTTTTAAATTTACTGTAACTGCCGGGTAAGGGTGAAATTAGCCACCCAGAGTTTATAGCGTTACATCAGGTGATAAAAACAACGCCTTCCGTCGTTTCAAAGAAGCATATTTGGAGTTTCAAATCTGGGTGGAAAATCCGGTGCGCGAAAGAATTCGCCACGTAAAAGAATTGCCCACGAATCTGAGTTAACACCAGAAAAACAGAAAATTTAGAACATCTAACTAGAATATACATACGGTCATGTTATCTACAGTATTCGGTCGTCATATAAACGGTTGGAACGCAAGATATACTTACGGGACTCGAGTTCGGTATACACTCGGTACACAGACAATCGCAAATGCAACGACGTACTTACGTTATTGTCGGCCTGAGATTTATGTCAACTAATCATTGAAATAATTATACACAAGGTAATTTATACATTCTTAAGTCAGAAGATTTGACAAACAAGATTTAAAAAACAGAAATATTAATATGGCAACATCGATCTACTGAATTACTTAATTCCAAGAGTAGACAAAGAAACGCCTGTATGCACCGTACACTGATACAAAGAAAGCATTCTATTACGTACACCATAACGTTCTTGTAAATAAACTTTACATGTACGGCATTAGAAGTAAGGTCTAAAGTGTAATAAAATCACACCTTACTAATCGGAAGCAATTATTATTATATATTTTTTATATATTAGTATATATTTATTTCTTCGATTTATCCGGTAGTAGGTTTAAAACAGCTGTTTCCGCAGATGCTTTTAAGTAACGCCTTACTTCAACATCCGTTTCAACATCACTTTCACTGCTAGAAGTCGACATTTTACTTTAATTTCAAAATAAAAACAAAACGTAAGACACCATATAAGACACAATTTAGCTTAGAAATTTACCGATATTTCGTGCTTTTTTTTTATTCTTTCAAATTAGTGGCACGGAGATTCCATATTTAAATGATATAAAAACTCCTTGGGCAGGCGCGCGCCATAGATGAATAGGTAAGATAACACATCAGAGATGAATATTAATACAATTTTCTCTCCCGCTAAAACACGTTAGAAATGGATTTTCATACATTTTTTCTCCCACTTATTCAGGTCAAGGAAAAGACCAACGTTCTCTTTTTTTTTTTTCAAGAAATATTGACTACTGTTCCGATCAGGTGTACTATAAAAATAATTACGAAATGATTAATGATACATTAAAAAGCAATGTTTTATAATAGTAGTTTATGATACTGATACATAATTAAACACGAGTGTGTAATACCTAATTATGTACAGTTTCATACACTACTTTATCAATCTCAGTGCGTCTAACGCCAACGCAACACAATTCCATTTATTCAGTTTCATAATTGTAATATGCAAAATGTTAACAATTCTGCACCCTGCATCACAGCGCATGTGCCAAAGCGCGCGCAGCAACAGATGAAAAGAAGATATAATATTAAACAGATATGATATTTTGTACGCTTCAAGTTCAAAACGCTAGTGACTTATCCACCTTAGTTTAATATTATATCAATGGCTGTCTATGGTTTGTACCGTAATGAAAAAAAAAATTATTATAACATTATTTTGTTACAGAAATAATGTTATAATTTAATATTTTAATTCCCTTTCGATATACTATTGGTAAAGTACATCAATATAAACTCCTTTTTAGTTTTATATTTTTAATTTTTTGATAATTATGAGAGTAGATAAAAGTAATTACAAAACTAGAAAGAGAACCTCAAGTAGGTTTACCAAAACATAAAACCTGTAGGCAAGCAGCCATGTCTCGAGTACGTACCTCGTGGCAGCAATCTGCAATCGCGACATATTTACTGGCCATTTGTTTTACGAGCAATGTGCCTCGCTCACTGCCACTTATTTTTGGCAATTCTTCGGGTTATGTCGGCTACATTGGTTCCTATCATAGAGGATATCATTACAAGTTATTACTCACTTGTGTAGCAGTCTCCTCAGCGACTCCAAAAGACTCCTAAGCACGGGAAAGGTAGCGCAGGAAGACAGATCCACCTGTCTCGCTACTGAGAGTAACTGTCGCATGGCCTCGCTGGCCGGTCTACCGCCCAGCTCCTGACGACAGGCAGATTCTAAGGATTCTAGACATCTGAAAGGAAAATGACATCAAGCGTATCATACGCAAAAAAAATATCGTTTGTTCTTAAAGAAAGTTAGAAGTAGAGGGATAGTTCACATATTCTCTACAGCAACATCCTTTAATCAGCACCCTAATTGCGTAATACACTATTGCTATCAGTTGGAATCATTTCGAAGCATATTGCTAATACATTGATTCATGTGTTCGATAATGTTTTTGCTCAACAACGTAAATAACGTAATGAATGTTGTTGAACTGTCAAAATGAAACCCATTGCTACTGATAATGTGTTACGCAGTTACCCTGCTGGTCTGTTTGCTGGTGAGCTACTGCTCGACTAATGATGTCAGGACGTTGTTCTTATGCTATTCAGGCAGTAAACATTGCTTATGCGAAGATTTATCGTGACGTCAGAATAGAAAAAAACCGGCCAAATGCGAGTCGGACTCGCACACCGAGGGTTCCGCCGTACAAACGTAGCGGTTTACAATTTATGACGTACTAGCTTTCCGCCAGCGGCTTCGCCCGCGTGGAGTTCGGCTATATCGCGCTGTTTAAATTCCCCTCGGGAACATCAAATTTTTCCAGGATAAAAGGTAGCCTATGTTCTTTCTCAGGGTCTAAAGATTGACTGTGCCAAACTTCATCAAAATCGGTTGAGAGGTTTAGGCGGGAAAGCGTAACAGACAGACAGAGTTATTTTCGCATTTATAATACTAGCATTGATTTAGAATTTTTCACAGTTTAGAGGCAATTAGATTTAAGAAGTGTTTGATATGAATTTCAACTTTAATATCTTTACGCGTTCATGTGAAAAAGGGTAGGTAGTAAGTTTATAATTATTAAAAAAATATTTTATGTCATGTAAGCAAAAATAATATTTTAATATTTTATGTAACTTCAAATTTATCATTTTCACAATTTTTCCTTTATCTGTCTGTACTATAATATAACGTTGCTTCGTGCCGAATTTCAAGATTCTGAGTTCACGGGAAGTACCTTGTAGGCAAAGGTTTTTTTTTTTTCCTGTGGCAACACTACAGCTGACAGCTGTTTAAATTTCTTCCTAAAGTTTTTTTTAATTTTAAATATTAAATTACTTAGATTTGTAGACCTACTTCCAATTATTCATATAATTAGTGGAACAATAATGTATATTTTGTGTTAGGTTCACATAGATAGTGCGTATTTAGTGTAAAAAAATCGGTGACAGTTACCGGCACAAGTGAATCTTGCATTGTCATCTCGGTATCAGGTATAATATTTTATATTTTACTAGCTATTAGTTTGTTAGCGTGCTTTATTTTAATCAGCAATAGCGTAATTCACCTTTAGAAAGGCTTATTAATTCCAATAACCTCTGATCGTAAACATAACCTTATTTTGGTTTGGTGACAGAACTCCCTTTTAGTTACATCAAACTCGATTATTGGTCAACTTTTACTTTCAAAACACCTTTTATTTACTTAAATCTAAATCTCATTTTTCATTTTTACTGATTATCTTCATTTTCTGCCACAACTACCGCCTCACTTCTAATTTCTTGTCATTTCCTTATTTACCTAGTTTCAATAATGATCATGACTCGTAGTGCCCATGCTCAACTCCAAGAGTCCAAACTCAAAGAGGCTTTGAGCCTACTAAAGGCTTCGCGGGAGTCCTGTGACCAACTACTTAGGGAAATCGATGACAATGAGAGAGTCCTCTCCAATGCCCATGAAGCAAATAAGAAGTTGAGAAATGAAATGGCTCAGCTACATATTCAATACACTGATGCCATAGACGCCCGGGATAGGCTCCAGCTTGTTGTGGACGGGTTCAGCCAGTGTAGCTTAGAGTATGAACAAGTTCTTTGTCAGAAACACCTCTTACAACATCAGCTACATGAGGCTCAAAGTCAAATCATAGAACTAGAGACTTCCAATAATAACATCACTGCCTCGCTGGATCAGAGTCTATTTAGCGAGTTGATGCCTATCGCCCCCACAATGGTTTCTGCAATAAACCCCTCTTACACTATAGATTTGACTGATGACAATGATACAAGGTCATCAAATTCAGTGAGGGTAGTAACCAGCAAAAATAAATTAAAAAAATATATAAAAATTAATAAGTACATTGTCAAAACTCAAAAAATGGTGAAAAGACAAAGGTACTTTATAAAAAGTGTTAAGATGAACAGGGAAAGATTAAATTTGCTGAAACAGTTGGATATGTATTCTTTTAACTTAGAGCAAAGTAATAGGAGGTATGACATAGACATGGAGTCATTGCAATCTGAACTTGACCATCTGCAAGATAAACTTATTTCAATGACTAATAAGTATAATACCTCAGAAGACCTAATGAGAGAATATGTGTTGGCGATGAATGAGCTGGTTAACTCACAAAAAACCAACTGTGAGTGCGGCCTAACATCAGATGTGCTTACACCGGATCATTCGTTGACATCATGTAATACCACCTTGCCGCAGCCCTGTGTTGATGTCATAGTTCCTTCTGCTAATAGTGCCAATAGCCGTGACTGTAATGATCTTAATAGTCTTAAACAAAGCTTGACTAATGATGTTGTGTTGTTCTGTGATGAGATAGGTAAGGGCTTGGGGCGCTTGTTGACTGATGAATGTCCGGGTCACTCAATATTGAACTACTGCATGCCTGGTTGTTCTTTATATGGAATTATGCAAAAAATTATTAAATGTAACTTTTCCCAGGATACAACATTGTTAATTTTTGTGGGTAATAGGGGAAATTTGAGCAAAAGAGAACTGCTTAAGAGTTGTGAAACATTAAGCAATCTGAATATTGGAAAGGTTGTCTTGTTTACATTCCCTTACAGTGACCAGTTGCCACAGGAAGAAAATAGGATTAGATTTGAACTAAATATGACAATGTCCAACTTGACATTTAATAATAAAATATTACATTTAATTGACATTAATAATTATTTTAAGAATTTGTATTTGACAAGAGATAGACATAACAATGTTATGTATTATCTTTCTAATTACTTTAAAAGACAGATAGCTGTGTCGCTATCATATTTTTTTTCTATTACAGCCAAGAATTTGGCTAAACAACTTGCTTCTTTTGAGCAATGCAATGACATTCGAATTAATTCTGCCAATAATTTGGTATCAGTTGACATCATTAATAATTTAAATTAGAAATTAAGACAATAGAGCCAACCTCTAGCTATAACAATATACAGGATTACAAAGGTAACTCGGGAGGAAATTTAAAGTCAATAGATAATATTAATTTGGTGCATCAAAATATTCAAGGATTTATGAACAAAGATTTAGAGGTTGATTTATTCATGAACCATTATGGTATTGATATTCTTTGCATAACCGAACATTGGCTAAAAAGTCACCAGTTCTTGTTTAATTTTAAGAATCACCAGGTTGGTAGTTCGTTTAGCAGAATTAATGCTATACATGGTGGCTCATTAATTTTAGTTAGTAACCTGTTGAAATTTAAAAATCGTAAAGACATTGTGGGCCTGTCTGTTGAACGAACAGCTGAAATTGCCTGTATAGAGTTGGAGGGCTTCATTGTGTTAAGTGTGTACAGACCCCCTTCAGGATTGTATGACTGCTTTGAAAAGGTAATGGATGAAGTCTTACACAAGATTTGTGTTTCAAACAAAGCCATTATCGTTTGCGGTGATTTTAATATTAATTTATTAGAGAACTCTGGTTATTGTAATAAAATTATAAGTCTATTTCAGTCCTACAATCTTGTAAACCTATTTTTGGAGCCCACAAGAATAACACCTACTTGTGCCACGTGCCTAGATAATATTTTTACAAACATAATACCAATCCACAAAGAAGTTTTAAATTTACTTGATTCTGATCACTGCGGACAAAGGATTACTATTCCAAACCATAGTAAAAAAGTGGCCAAAAAGGATATCACTGTTAACCCCAAAACTGAAAGCCGCTTGGAGGTTTTTAGATTTGATCTCATCAATAAATTGCCAGTCTTATCCAGTGCTGTTAAAGCTGATCCTAATCATCTCTATAACAATTTTTTTAATATATACTGTAAGCTATTTGATTCCACCTTTGTTCCCAAGACTATCTCTGTTAATAGTAAAGCATCTTTCTCTGATTGGGCTACCATCGGTATTCATACAAGTAGAACTCGGCTTTATGAATTGTACAATGAGAGGATTTATATTAACACTGTTGAATTCAATTTATATGTTAGAAAATATTCAAAATTATTCAAACAAGTTTGTTATATGGCCAAGTCACGTTACTTGAGTTCAAAGATAAAGAACAGTGGCAATGTAATTAAAACGACTTGGAAAATTATTAATAGTGAAACGGGAAGGTCCAGTGATAGAAATACTGACTATAGCCTGTCTATTAATGACAACATAATTAAATCAGACTCGCAAGTCTCTGAGGCATTTGAAAATTTCTTTTCGGATATTCCTGTTTCAACTACTAAATCCCTAAACTCATCACCTTCTGTTGCGGAGTCTTTGCTTAAAGAAAATGTTAATGTTTGTGATTCGGAGTTTCATTTTGAACATGTTATCAGTAGAGATATAATTAAAATCTTTCACACTCTGAATGTAAAAAAGACTGCTGACCTATGGGGTCATTCGGTGGAAGTTGCTAAGTCTATTATTGATATTGTGGCACCCACTCTAGCTGTTATCTTTAATGCTTGTATTGACTGTGGAGAGTTTCCTGATCTCATGAAAAATAGTAAAATAATACCTTTGTTTAAATCTGGTAGTACATCAGACCCCACAAATTATAGACCTATTTCTGTACTACCTACCTTTAGTAAAATTTTTGAGAAATTAATTTTAAACCAAATGCTAAATTTTTTTAATAAACATAAATTATTACATAGCAAACAGTTCGGTTTTACAAGGGGTCGTTCAACTACTGATGCCGGTGTTGAACTTCTAGGTCATATATATAATGCATGGGAGGATAAATGCGATGCCTTGGGCATCTTTTGTGATTTGTCCAAGGCATTCGATTGCGTTCTTCACGATACGTTAATCAGGAAACTCCGCCACTACGGGATCCGGAACTCTGCACTGGATCTTATTACATCTTACTTGAGTGGTAGGATTCAAAGCGTTGACGTTAATGGAAAAAGATCTTCTGGATCTTTAGTAACAATGGGAGTCCCACAGGGGTCAATTCTTGGTCCTCTTTTTGTTTCTTATTTACATCAATGACCTGCCGTACCTAATAAAGGATAACCACGATATAGTGTTGTTTGCAGATGACACTTCACTTTTATTTAAACTGAAACGTCAGCAGCAGGTTACTGATGATGTAAATAGCGCGATCTCCAAAGTAGTCCATTGGTTTAATGTTAATAATTTACTCTTAAACGAGAAAAAAACCAAATGCATTAAGTTTACTCTACCTAACGTGAGGCAGGTGGAAACTAAAGTGTTGATAAAGGGCGAAGAATTGAAATCTGACGACAGCACAGTATTCTTGGGTATAACTCTGGATGCTAAGCTTCAATGGGGTTCACATATAGAAAAATTGTCTAAAAAGCTAAGTTCTGCTGCATACGCAGTTAGAACAATTCGTAATTTGACTGATGTTGAGACGGCCCGTTTAGTGTACTTTGGCTATTTCCACAGCGTAATGTCGTACGGCATTCTGTTGTGGGGAAATGCCGCCGATATTCAAACAATATTTGTTTTGCAGAAACGAGCTGTTCGTGCAATTTATAAATTAAGTCCGAGACACTCTCTCAGAGAAAAATTTAAAGAGATTAATGTACTGACCGTGCCGTCTCAATATATTTATGAAAATCTTTTGTATGCTCATAAAAATATAAAATTGTTTAAAAAATACAGTGATGTCCATGATATAAATACTAGGAACAGGCACAAATTTATTGTACCTACAACAAGGCTCAAGAAAATAGGTGGCTCTTTCAGATGCCAATGTATACATTTTTACAATGGACTTCCAGAGGTGGTTCAAGATCTGAGCCTGAATAAATTCAAATCCTTCATTAAACGTAAGTTGTGTCAGAAAGCATTTTATAGTGTGAAGGATTATATTGAGGACAAAAAGGCTTGGGCTTGAGCTGCGTCCGATTTCTATACAATGATTGTTCTTTGATTTTTCCTCTTGTAGTTTTAATATGTAATTGTTTATGTTATTTAGTCAAAGCCTGTATTACACACTATGTAGCCAAGCATATTGTACGTTACGGAATTGTATCGCTGACAGAGGTGTTCGGCACTTGTGCAGCTGCAACTGCACAGGAGTTAAACTTTCCACAGATTCGGGAACACTGTTGGAGCTGCTGAACCTTGGACAAAACTATCTTAGCATTGTGTAGATTCAATTTCTTAGTATTGTATAATTGCATGGCAAACGTGTGAGCACAATGTACGAATGTGCTGTAAGGCATTTATTTGTTGGGTTAGTCTTTTTTATTGACTTAATTGTGCTCTGGCTGTTGAGAGTATGTCATGCTCACTCAAATGTCTCGCTGATGGTGGCGTGTGTTTTGGGTCATTGGGTTCCCTTCGATATGGTTGAGCTGAATGATGCTGATCCATACGTCATGTTCGTGAACGGACGCCGTCGGAGGGGACTGGTCATCTCTTAGCTGCCACGGCGTATTTTAATTTCTGAATTGATTTTTGTATGTTTTCCATAATGGACGCTCTCAGCGTACAATGTATTTCTGCATCGTTCTCACACGGTTGATTTCAACATGAATGATGTAATCAAATATTTGTAACAATAGCTTAAAAATTTAAAAGAGTGTCCATGGAGTTTCTTGCCCGTTCTTCTCCATAGGTACCTACTCTTTGGAATGGGCGACTAGCTTCATCTTATTGACTGACCGACCTTCTGACAATTCAAAAGTGCCTGTAACTGGTTTATTTGAAATAAATGATTTGATTTGATTTGATTTGATTTGATTTGAAAGAGATTTAAGATATATAGAGAGGGCGGGCATGTGTCAAAATGGCATAGAAAAACTGTGATCCCATGGCTCAGTTCCGCCATCTAGTACAATATAGCAAAATTAGATCGACAATTGGAGACATCAAATAGTTAAAATGAAATAAGTTTATATAAAATATATTCAGCTATTGCCCGGTAGGTGGCCCTGGCCGGTGTGGTCTATGTTGCCAGATCCGATTTAATACCCTAGTATAGTTCAAATCGGGTAAATAAATATTGAAAAGTAAATAAATTAAGTGAAACTTGTCTTGTACAAACAAAAACTGTTTTAGAATTTTATTCGCTACTATTCATTTACCGTGACACCGTCTTTTGGCATTTTAGATGTTTTATGCTTACGAATTATTTTAACGCTCAGTTTATTGCGATTTTTGAGTGTAATAGACCTTTTAGGCCATAAAGCGCATTTTGTTTTGCAATTTTCGTTTGCATTTCGTTTTTAGCAAAATTATTCATTTTACACGTTTGTTTGCAAATATTTTTAAATGGCAATGCAAAAAACTGTGGTAGGGTTTGTATCATTTCGATATAAAGTTATCGATAATATTCAAAGAAGTTACTACGACGATGTTTTTCGCATTATGATAGCTTGAAACAAAAAATTAGGAAGCAGAATAATTATGGGTAATTTCAAGTTTACAAGTTTCTTATTTATATAATTATTTTAATATAATAGGCGTTAAAGTTTAAAATTGCCGATTAGTACTGAAAATCTAAATAATTGCTTATTTTTTAATTTTTAAATAATTCATTTATAATCAATATATAGGAAGGTCGTTTATGCCTTTGTGATTGAACTCTGAGGATCTAGACTGCACAAACTGTGTGAAAGCAGAACTGCCTCCTGGAAGGAAAACTTCTGGTCACGTAGATAATTGTCCAAATCACGACAAAAATGGTAGTCTGCTGGAGCAAGACCTTTACAAGATTTGTACGCCATTATCTTTAAAAACGGCAAAAAAATCACGGTTATTGTATGGGAGCCCGCCTTCAGGATTTATTTTTATTTTAATTATTTATTTGTAATTTGAATATATAACCAAATATTCTGTGAATATTTTAAGCGTCTATCTGTTTCCGTTATTAATATGGAGCAAAAAACGGCAAAAATTCACGTTTGTTGTATGGGAGCCCCCTTAAATATTTTATTATTTTTATTCTTAGTACTTGTTGTTATAGCGGCAACAGAAATACTAACACAATCTCTGGAAATTACAACTGTCTCGCTATTACGGTTTATGAGATACAGCCTGGTGACAGACGGACAGACGAACAGAGAAGTCTCATGAATAGGGTTCGTTTTACCTTTTAGGTACGGAATCCTCAAAATCACAAAGTAGCTCGCAATCATTGTACTACATATACGTACCTACATATTTTATGAATATATTTCATTATAAATAAGTTATGTAATCTATGTACTTATCCACTTAACCGTAAATTTTATTCCAATTTTTAAGGTTAAGTAAAAAAGTACTGAAATTAATAACTTACTATTTCATTTCTAATACAAGGTACCGATTCTTTTTTTTTTTTTAATTTGATCGACAAGTCTTTCCAAAGTAGATAACTTCTCTTTTAAAATGCATTGAGCATAATTTCGACGAATGAGACGGAAGCCAATTTTCTTCTCTACGGTCTATCTGGACAAATCGTATCCACTTTTTCCCTACGACATTATTTTTATTCGAAACCAAAAATAACAAAAACCTAGATAAATGAATTTATAGTAATTGTTCATTCAATTTTGTTTATTAATATGATATGATTATGTTTAAATAGAGTTAATAATAAATAAACTTGAAATATAGTAATATTTTAAGTTTATTTAGCTATATTTTAAATGTCAATAAAATACAACAAAATGTATTCATCTTAATAAGTATTATCGATAACTAAATCGATAAACAACATTACTACATCTCTACAAGAAAATAGTAAAACTACTCAACAATAGAGGGCGCTTTTACAATAATGGAAAATTTTCTAGAACTAAGATTTTTTTTTAAATTTGAATTGCAGACGAAATATAAATAATTCATAGAAAAACATTCCGAAGTTAGGTCCAGTCGTTTTACTATAACGAGATGTACAGTAACACAAAGCGCAACATGGCATATTTCCTTAGAAAATGTTTATTCTTGGTGGACACAAATTACGTCCTGACGCGCAGACTAGACGGAGCGACTTTTAATCAAGTCGATAACAGTATTGGCTTACGATTTTGTTCGTGATGTCTCGTCTATTGTAAATATAATTTTAATGTCTTTGCTTGTAGGATTTGATTCCCTAGCGTGTGACGGAAATTCGTCTAAGGTGTCGGTATAAACTGCTGTATCTTTTGATCGCTTTAACTTAGAAGTTTGATTTTTTCACTGCTTAAAGGGACAATAGACCTAGGTATTTGGTATAAATTTCAATTTGATACCTTTATTAGTTCGTGAGAAATAAGGTAGTAAGTTTCATTTTATTAAAATATGTTTATTATATTATATAACTAAAAAAATGTGATTTTTGCAATTTTTCCTATATTTGCATTATATGACAATCCTTCATGCCAAATTTCAAGATTCTGAGTTTACGGGAAGTATCCTGTAGGTTTTGATTCCTTTGCGAGTGTCGAAAATTTGTTGAAAATATCGACATATCGGCTGTATCTTTTGATTGGCTTGGCTTAGAAGTTTGATATTTTCACAGCTTAAAGGGACAATAGACCTTGGTATTTGGTATAAATTTCAATTTGATAACTTTATTCGTTCGTGAGAAATAAGGTAGTAAGTTCCATTTTATTAAAATATGTTTATTATATTATATAACTGAAAAAATGTGATTTTCGCAATTTTTCCTATATTTGCATTATATGACAATCCTTCATGCCAAATTTCAAGATTCTGAGTTTACGGGAAGTATCCTGTAGGTTTTGATTCCTTTGCGAGTGTCGAAAATTTGTTGAAAATATCGACATATCGGCTGTATCTTTTGATTGGCTTGGCGTAGAAGTTTGATATTTTCACAACTTAAAGGGACAATAGACCTAGGTATTTGGTATAAATTTCAATTTGATAACTTTATTCGTTCGTGAGAAATAAGGTAGTAAGTTCCATTTTATTAAAATATGTTTATTATATTATATAACTAAAAAAATGTGATTTTCGTAATTTTTCCTATATTTGCATTATATGACAATGCTTCATGCCAATTTTCAAGATTCTGAGATTATGGGAAGTATCCTGTAGGTTTTGATTCCTTTGCGAGTGTCGAAAATTTGTTGAAAATATCGACATAATCGGCTGTATCTTTTGATTGGCTTGGCTTAGAAGTTTGATATTTTCACAGCATAAAGGGACAATAGACCCGAGTATTTCATGTGAATTTCAGCTTGATACGTCCACGCGTTCTTGAGATAAAGGGTGGTGACAGACAGACAGACAGACAGACAGACAGACAGACAGACAGACGGACAACAAAGTGATCCTATAAGGGTTCCGTTTTTTCCTTTTGAGGTACGGAACCCTAAAAAGAAAGAAAAAACGTTTATTTGCAGTAAACATGACGCAAGAGTTTACAAACTCATAAATAATAAGAAATAATTAAGGGAAACATGCGTCACATCCACGCAAAACGGCTGTCGCTCAGCATTATGCTGCGACTCTATGCAAAAACAGAGCCCAGCGCTGGTTTTCAACGACAGCCGGCGTCGACGTACAGACGTCACCCGATGCAACAGACAATTAAAAGTAGTACCGAACCGGTAATACAGTAAATATAAAAAAAACGTAATAATAAAAAGATATAAAAAGTAAATGGTGAGAGTACACTTTGAAAAAACACAAACAGAAATATAAAAAATAAAATACAGGTTAAATAAAAACTATGAGAATATCATCCTCAAAAATGATTTATATCTGGTTCCGGTTTGACATTTAATAATGAGTAGTTCGCATCAGGCTACGTCGATGCCGCCAAAAAACAAAGAAAAATATTTTATTCTGTACAAATATAACGTCTATACGGCGCCTGTTACTGTAGTTTTTCCTTTATGATGATTACATGATAAATGAGACATACCTCTGCAACGTTCCGAAGTACGTGTCCTTGAGGCAATCCACGAATTTCGCTAACTTCAAACTGATCTTCTGACTCAGTTTGGAGAGAACTGAAATAATAGATGGCCAATTTCAACAGCCGATTTATAGATATATATACAGTATGTTAACTAACAGAGGGCGTTCCCGTTAACCCGAAATAGTATAGCATACATACATGCTAAAAAAAATATTTCCATTCGAAAACAAAATGTTTTAAAATTTTTTCAATATGAAAATATTCAATAAAATTTTTAAATATTGACATGTAAAAGAAACACACTGTACACGCGAACTTGAAAGACGGCAACGTCGCAATTTATTCATACATGACGACTACTATTTTCATTTAAAACAGGAGGTTTCAAATTTATTTTCAATTATATTTTTTTTTATTCGGATTTTTTTATGCTTATTTTTCTATGCTGATATTTTTATTTTAATCTATTAATGATATATATTAACGAGTTTAAGGGAACGCCCTCTGTTATTTAAAATACTGTATATTGATATCGTTAGTCGCAGGAGTTGTGGATTAAACTAATATATTATCTTCTGTACTTTTTTAAAAAAGATGCATTGACCTTACATTTAGTTTAGTTTGTGTTGAAGAGGATCGGGGCCTGTATCTGCACTATTACCTGACAGTAATGGCTGCCAGGGTACCTATGCCTTTTTCTTTCACACCTTCCGAGCAGACAGACGAGCCCGGTGCACTCTGGGCGCGGACAACAATCCGGCGTGGAAATTGTTGTCCGTGGCGAATTTCTGCAGGAGTGGAGTCGCTCCCGAGGGCTCACTATCTGTACTCTGCAGCTGCAGAGTGCATGAATAGAGAGCGAGGTGGGGTACACCGCGGGCCGATTTTACAGTCCGCGGTGGTCCAGGGAACGGATTTGAGGGCACTCGGGTGTTGGTGCGCGCCTCATATGTGATGCCCGGGGTAGTTAAGCACCTCACTTCCTCGTGCAGAAGGCGAGGCCCGGACAGACCGGGCCAGCACAAAAGTGTGGGGCTGCGGAAGAATATGGATTCCCGCGGCTTCGCGAGCACGTGAGAGCAGACACCGGGGTGGTTTTTAGAAAAGAAAAAAAAAGATGCTGCTAAACCTAAATACAGTTCCTCCTTGGATAGTCCTCAACATTGAGTTACGATAATGCGAAAGTCATGACTGTTTGATTTTCTTTCTGTTTTCTTGTGTTAATTATAGTGAGTATGTTGTAGTGAATATGACTCCCTGACCTGTCTGCTGCACGTCGAGCGAGGCGTGTCGCGCCGATACCGCGCGACTACAACACGAGCTGGCGCTGGCCCCGAGCCGGCTTGCCGACAGGGAGAACATCTCCGACTCGTTCTCCACGTGGATGTTATTGAACTGAGGAGAGTCTTCTCTCTCAGAGCGAGTCGGCGGCTGTGGCGACTAGAAAGAGAAACGAATCCTTAATACAAGAGGGTGAAAAGTGGATTTGACAACACTGTGTGGCTATCGCAGTAAGATGATTAATTTTTAGCCTACATTGTGAAATAGAGGTGAGTATTAAGAAATGTGTTTAATTTGCATATACGTTATGCGACTTCATTTCCTTATAGTACCTAAAACATACTTAATAATATTTTCAAAGAACAATTTTTACTTTGGTACTATTTTATAAATTACTAGCTTTTGCCCACACCTTCATCCACGTCCGCATGAAATTATTGATCCATAGCTCCACCCATCACCTGTCCCCGCTACTACTTTCTTTTCCACTTACTGTTCTAAGCGATACAATTAGATATTCTAAGAATAATGAAAAAAAAAAAAAAAACACTTGTAAAATAATTAATAATGGGAGTGGTAAATCTGTTAAACAGGATAAACAACTTGAGATTATGATCGACAACAAATAAGTTCTTATAGCCGCTAACGTAACTGAGGTATTTAATGAGTTTTTTGCTAATATACCAATAGCTACGACTCTCTGCTTAAATTCACCACCGTCTAAAGCTGAAAACCTCACCACTCAAACCTTTACCTCATTGCGGAGCTTCAACGCCTGAGGTTCGCATTAGAAACAAGGAGGTTCTGAGAGTACTGTGTCGTCTGGACGTGAATAAGACTAGTGGTCCGGATGGTATACCAGCGATTGTTCTTAAAGCATGTGCGCCCGAGTTGTCTCCTGTATTGACGCGCTTGTATCGCCTCTCATTTAGGACTGGTATAGTGCCCAAGTCCTGGAAGCTTGCTAACGTGCAGCCCGTGCCCAAGAAGGGTAGTCGTGCCGATCCTGCCAACTATCGGCCGATTTCGATCACCTCCATACTTTGCAAAATTATGGAGCGTGTATTGAACTCGCGCCTCTTGGCATACCTGGAAGGTAACGATCTCCTCAGTGACCGACAGTACGGGTTTCGCGCAATCGGTCAACTGGGGACCTACTAGTGTATGCCACTCACTTGTGGGGCGAGGCCCTCGAGAAGAATGGGGAAGCGATTGCTGTCTCCCTTGATGTCTCGAAGGCCTTCGACCGGGTATGGCACGCTGGCCTTTTGAGTAAGCTTCCAGCGTACGGCATTTCCCCTAGCCTGACTGGCTGGGTAAAAGACTTCCTGACTGAACGGTCCCTCCGAGTTGTTGTCGACGGATGCTCTTCTGAGCCCATGTCAACTAATGCCGGTGTTCCTCAGGGGTCTGTTCTCTCTGCAACTCTGTTCCTGCTGCATATTAACGATCTGCTGATGCCCGGTATCTATGGGTATGCAGATGACAGCACAGTTGTAGAGAGATACCTGCCGGATGCTCGGGCTAGTAGGGAATCAATCCGGTCCGAAAGAGAGGCCATGGTTGAGCGAACGAGTGTTGCACTGCAGGCAGTCTCCGAATGGGGTAATGCCAATCTTGTAGCATTCAATGCCGCCAAAACACAGGCGTGTCTTTTCACCGCCAAAAGGAGCCCGTTCACCTTGGCCCCTACTTTTCGGAATGTGTCCTTGGAGTGTTCCGACCGCCTTCAGCTTTTGGGGGAGTTGAGATTTCCTCGAACCTTAACTTTGGGCGGTTCATTGAGTCCAAGGCCAAGGTGGCTGCCAGGAAACTTGGCGTTATCGCAAAGGTCCGGCAGTACTTCACACCTGGGCAGCTTCTAATGTTATACAAAGCACAGGTCCGTTCGTGTGTGGAGTACTGCAGCCACATTTGGGCTGGTGCTGCCAAGTGTCACCTGGCCACTTTGGATTCAGTGGAGAGACGTGCAAAGAGGCTGATTGGTGACCCTGATCTAACTCGAGTTGGTCTCCAAAGCCTAGAGCACAGGCGTAGAGTAGCCAGCCTTTCGGTGTTCTATAGGATGCATTTCGGGGAGTGTGCGAGGGAATTGCATGATTTAATTCTTCCATCTCCGTTCCACCAGCGGACGACCCGTCGTACGGCTGGTTTCCACCCTTACGTTGTTAACACCACTACGATCCGGACGAAGCGTTTCGCCTCCTCCTTTATACCGCGTACATCGAGGGACTGGAACAATTTGCCCGCGGCGGTGTTTCCGTCGGACTACAATTTGAGTGTCTTCAAGGCTAGAGTGAATAGGCTCTTAATAAACTAGTGCGCTTTACCATCAACGATTGCGTCACTGCTTATCATCAGGCAGGATTGCGGTCAAGCGCTGGTTTATAGTATTAAAAAAAAAAAAAAAAAAACCTTTTGCATAGTAGTGTATGTAAGTGTAGTCAACTATTTCACTTTAAATATGTAGGTAATGCGCGTAATATTTTTAAGACGGTTAAGTCAAAAAACACCGGTGATATCTGGGACATCTCTATAAAAGTATTAAGTCATATAATAGACATCATAGCCCTCTATCTAACTGTTACTTTTAATAAATGTGTTGACTTGAGGATTTTTCCTGATTACATGAAGAGACGTAAAGTCATACCTTCATTTAAATCAGATAATAAAAACGACGTTCACACCACGACAATACAATCTCACACCACGGGATGCCAGAGATCGTGCGAAATGGAGGCGTATTAGTAGGAAAGCGGACCCCGGGCCAACGCGAAAGCCGCGGATGCGACCGGGATTATACGCTGAGATGATGATGATGACGAATAAAAACGACGTCGGCGACTTCAAACCCATTTCTGTCTGACCTGCTTTGTGCAATATATTTGAAAATTAATACTTAAGCAGTTCCTTGGCAGAGGCAGCAAGTATTAGTATAGATGTTCCCTAGCAGTTTAGAGATCATACAGTATGTTAACTAACAGAGGGCGTTCCCGTTAACCCGAAATAGTATAGCATACATACATGCTAAAAAAAATATTTCCATTCGAAAACAAAATGTTTTAAAATTTTTTCCAATAAGAAATTATTCAATAAAAATTTTAAATTGGCATGTAAAAGAAACACACTGTACACGCGAACATGAAAGACGGCAACGTCGCAATTTATTTATACATGACGACTACTATTTTCATTTAAAACAGGAGGTTTCAAATTTATTTCCAATTAGATTTTTTTTTTATTCGGATTTTTTTATGCTTATTTTTCTATGCTGATATTTTTATTTTAATCTATTAATGATATATATTAACGAGTTTAAGGGAACGCCCTCTGTTATTTAACATACTGTATATTAATTAAAAAATCATGGTCACCTTCAACTTTCCATAAGAATCGGCAAAACTCTCATCATCAGTCCTAATAATCTCGTACTCATCGAAGTTGTAACTGTCGTAGGAGACGGCTTCTTCGCCGTCGGACGGCTGGTCGCCGGCCTGGAGCTTGAGCGACACCGTGTCCGGACTGCTGCGGGAGCGGGACGAAGAGTAGAATATGGAGTTTGAGAATATGTAGCGCGAGTCTTGATGCCAAGGGAGATCTGTGGGAAGACATGTCGGGTCGTAATAATTAAGAAGGCGATTTAAACATTTACCTCCTTATTCATAAACGTTGCTTAAAGTTTTCACATCACATAACTTTAATCAACGTTTAACGATTATTAAAGTTAAGGGACGTCAAAAGTTCAAAAAACAACGTTTAGGAATAAGGGAGTATATGATAAAATATGCATTTATCTTCGTCTTAAATAGCAGAATAACTATTAAATCCCGAGAAAAACACATGAAAAAAAATATTTATATTTATTTTTTCATGCATTGTATATGGGTTCATTCTTTGATATCTCGAAAACGTTAATTCTGAGGTACGAAGTTCGCCGCTAGCTCTAGCTATAACGAAATATAGATTACCATCAACACTCCAATCCATATTATTGACTTCATCCCTCATCTCCTCCAACACTTCCTGCATTATCTTCAGGAGCTCTCTCTTCTTGTCTCCTTCTGAGAACTTCTCGTTTATTGTCTGCGAAAATAAAACTATTAATAAATATTTTTAAAGGATCTATCGAGATAAACGCTGAGATGATGATAATGATCCATAATCCCGAACACAAAGCAAAAAAAAATATGTACAAACAAAAAACCCACCTGCATAAAAATCTAACGAACTGAAACTTGGCAAAATCGCAGTTGGGGGACTGTTCTATGGAACACTTGCTTATCTAGCTAAGAGGTCTCCCAACTGCGATTGTTCAACTTGTTTCTGCCAAGTTTCAGTTCGTTAGAATTATATTTAGGCGGGTTTTTTGTTTGTAAATAATATTTTTTTATTTCCATCTTTTTAGTTTTCTTATTTAATAATATTTTATTTTTAATATTTTATATTTTTTTTATTTTTAGAATCATTAATTAACATCCTTCATTTAAATACCCCACTCGATATGGTTGGTAGATTTTTCTTTTTTTTACGTCACAATATGGCGTCGAACATCCGTCGTCGTAATTCACGACGCGTAATAATTCCATCTACAATTCTCCGGAATTTTCGACATAGCTAACAGAATAAGCAAGCAAAACTAGGAATTAGTAATGGTGTGGACATAATAAATGTACAACCGATGACTGCTGGCATGTTTTTGAGTGGAAAATGCGAGGTGGGAACACTCAGGGTAGGGAGCGAAGGGTTTATGAAAGCAGCTGGATGAGAGTTGTACAAAATCAAGTTGGAGAGAAGATCCGGCTCGAAGGACCAAAAAAGCTATGTAGGGTGCTTCCCTAATATGTCAATGCAGATGTAAAATGTTAACTCAAATGCAGAAAATGTCAGTGAATGCTCAACGGGATGAATCTAAATAAAACTGCAAGTAATATACTTACATAAAATTCATAGCATAATGCAATATGTCAGTGTCAATGTACACCCAAATGTAGGTCCGTCCGAAGTGCAAATACGCTAGCCTACTGGCTAACTTATTGTAATATATTTTAAAACCCATGTATGTGAGCCGTACAGGCAAGAGGTTATGTCTAGCTATGTACAATTGCGGGCTGATGATGATGATGACACTTCGATGACGGTCATGATAGCCTCCTCTGTCGACGCTATCATTCATATGCACCTTAAACTTACTTATAACTGACCTCATACAATTGTTGTTCTTGTGTGGCCACATACTGTATCTTTTTGGGAACCACTTGTAACTCGCGAGCCATGTCGAACGAAGCCAGGAAGAATTGTTGTAGGAGTTTCACGTGCACCTGTAATTATATTAATATTACTAGCCGCGCCCTGCGGTTTCACCCACATAAGTTAACAACAAACTTCCATCTATCATTGTTAATAATTATAGTAGAATTGCAGGTAGTTCATTCTACTTACATAACACACTACACTCACTAATATAATTATATATTATAATCAAATCAAATTCTAGCTTCCAATTGGCATTGTTTTATTACATATTAGCCTTTTGAACGCCACGCCAAAACGGCATCTCAGTGCTCTATACGCCAAGCCCAAAAATCGATATAAATACCTACGTAAAATATAGGGATTTCAATTTAATATCGATAACCATTATTATCATATATTTTGTCAACACTTGTAGCACATAAAATGGACAATAAATATTATAATTAACTATAAAATAAAATCTTTCACGACTTTTGATTTCTTTCTGTCGAGTATAGATGATCGTGGCGCACACACAGGGCTCGCTTGTGCTTGTATAGAGTATAGCAGACATTGGCGTTCAAAAGGTTAAGCAAATATAAACTTTATACCGCGTGTAAATTAAGTTGTTTTCTGAATAAAGAACACATTTGAAAATGTCATAAAAATTATTGAAATTGCAACATAAACTAATCTTTGCATCACACATGCTCTTAAACAGTGTTAATAAACGCAAGTAAAGTGGGCGGGATGTCCCGTATTGTACCCTCGGGCTTGCAAAATTTCATTATGAGCCCATGGGCGTGAAATGTAATTGTTTTTTTAAAGATATATTTCAAGAAGGTTCAATATCATATAAAAACTAAGTAAGTCTCCCTTGCGGATTTTCGAATTTAGAACTATTCATTAACTTCATTCAAAATATGTAGAAGGCACTAGAAACCAGTTACACATTCATTAATTCAAATTTAGAATGAAAAATGCTAATATTTTGGCTGCATACATTTTTTTTTCGTGCCTTTTATTATTTCAAAAATATTCGGGACCGCCCGCGCAATTAAACCAATCAGAGCGGTCCGTTTTTTTCCGCCATTATGGTTATCATAGATGAGTATATCGTTATTTTTCATAAGCTATTCATTAGTAGTTTACGTACCTACTTTAAGAAAATAATTACTCATACTGCACGAGTTTCTGTAAACAGTAAACAATTATGTCTTCATCAGACGAGTCAATGAATTTAACGCCGCCCGACATTGTAAACGCTGCCCAGTTGTTAAAATATCTTTTGTTATTTAAACTGTCATTTTTATTTATAGTTTACTCGCAAATGTGATTAAAAACATTGTGTTTGCCTCCAGCGGAATAGACATTACAAAAAAAATGTCTTACATCCGCCCTAGAAAAACAATGTACTATTGTGCTTAGGTACCTAATTAGTTATTTTTTCGAAATCACAAAATTAGTGACTGTCAAACTGTGGCAGTTTTTAAAAGGAGAATAATAGAACACTATATTTTCACTTAATAATAGTTGTGTGTGTATTTATTTTGTGTATGTTATAGTAGTTTTGCTTGTACTCATTGATAAAATATTAAACTAAGGTAGATATGTAATTAGCGCACTGAAAATGAAGCGTACAAAAGGAAGGAAAGTCCTGCATCTCGCCTTAGTCACTCTCGATACACTCGTAAAAACAAACGACAAACACTAACAGCGCAAACGACAAACACTAGCTATCTTTTTCTTCTCTATGCTTTAGATTGTGCCCCATCTCACTCACACTGTACCAATGTATGCCGAATAAAAATATGCTTATGTGCTGCTGCTGTGTTCGGCACATTTTTTTTTTTTGGTCAGTTTGTTAGAATATATCGTATCTGTTTAATATTTTATCAATGCTTGTACTGATATTTATGTTAAGTATGTACGTTGTGTGTATGGTATGTATTTTCATATTTTTGTTTGCTTTATGAAAGTCGCTATGTATTATTTATTGTATCCTTTATTGCTGTCTACATCTCTGAATCTAGTGTCTATCGCAGGTATATTGGAAGAAATCTCTGTACCATATTTCTGTTGTTTTTTCTTGTCTGGCTGTGATATATGTGTAGGTATATAAATGGTAAAATAAAATTAAATAATGGGCAAAAGGCGAGTTGATATATGTCACATCTCATCGAATTTTTTGATTCTATATAGGTGTAGTGTATGCGTTTAATCATTCGACACTGACACAAACCAGCACTGTCTCGAGCGCACCACGTCATTTTTACGAGAGACACAGGCAAGAGTAGACGTGTCGGTAGTCTGTACGTTAAGAGCGTGTGCGAGCCTGTTATATCCAACAACAGAAAAGGTTTTTTTTTTCACCTCTTTGAGATGCGATAATTTACAAAAATAAGTCATATAACAAGTATTTAGCTAGGATGGAAGCTGACCACAATATAGGAAAACGCTGCCAGATGATACATAACAAAAACTAACCTCGCTCAACTTCCCACAATACTCCAACAGGTAACTTTGGAGACAATCTGCAGCAAACTTCACGACAGTACTTAACAAACCAGCTCTAGATTTAACAGTCCTTTCATCTTTGTCCTTCGCACAAGTTTCGCTCGCATTTTGTGTGGCGGTGCTGAGGAATTGTGCGGGCGGTTTTTGATCAGGTGTACGAAGGTCAGAATCGTCGAGTACAATGCATTGGCTTTTTACGTAATGTTTTTGAGCTGGTGTTGCTGAAATAAAGAAGATGATCATATTTACTTTATGAGGCTAGCCTTCATTTTTACAATGAATCATTGCGGAATTCACACTGTTGAGAGGACAAATTTATCAAACGTATAGGGACTTCGCAGACGACGGAGTTTTCTCCACGACGGAGAAAAAAGTACGCTCCGCGCATAAAAAGTCCACCGCGGATTTACCGCGAACTCAACGCACACGGTGTGCGGCCATTTGTTGCTCAGAAATGTAAAGAACACACAACGTGGACTGAAGTCCGCCATGTGCGTTGCTTCGCCGAGTCACACGAGTTCTATTTTATTCGGGGACTCCCCTGTACTTTTGTCCGGTCCGCTCTCTGCATGTCCTCGGTTATTCAGGGGAATTTTTGTACGCGGTACTTTTAATCCCTCGTTTGCGTTACTCGGTACAGTAGTAAGTGATCTATTTTAGCGAACAAAAAAGTGCACGGACTCTCGTCTCCGCAAGCTAATAAAGCAATGGACAAAGGTAGCAAGCAAATCAGGGAACGGTGTATGTTCCTAATACTCACACATCATCTCCCACTGGTGCATCAACTCGTTCATGAAGGCGGTTTGCTCTTCATACAGTCTTTTATCCTCTCCTTTGTGCCTCTGCTCCGACTGAGCCCTCTGTGAGTCCAATCTGTTAATTAGTTATAGACTATAAATATCAGAATCAGAATATTTATTTGTGCAACAGGTATACAACATTATCTTTAATTTATACGAAAAGAGTAGAAAAACTAAAACCCAACTACGACAAAAAACGACGCTGAAAAAGTGTAAAACAAGATTTTCAGAATACTGAACTGAACAAAGTTGCTAATGTAGTTGCAAGTAAATGGACACAGTAGACTCTACCAAGATGCCTTCGTTGTAAATTGACAATAATGTCATACAATACTATTCTGAAGTATGCAATATTCACTATGTAGAGATAAATTTTCATGTTTGGAAAGGCGTAGTCACACGTTACATATATCTACCTAGCCTAGCACCTTAACAACGTGATTATTCAAAATGTACAAGTAAAGCGCTTTCAAATGATACCAAACACGGCATATTTATCTTAATTTTATTTTTTTACTCTGTATGTTTTGTCCGCTAGAGGGCGTCACATTAGATTTTGTGAAACCCCATATAGCCTATAACCAGCGGACAAATAAGACGCTTCCAATGATATGTCATTTGTCGAATTCTGATAAGTAGTTTAGAAGTTACGAGGGAACAGATGAATATACATACATACATACTTACATAGCCTATCAAAATCATAACCCTCCTTTTGCTTTGCCGTAGTCGGGTAAAAACTGACTGCAGTTTGTTCCGAATAAGAACTTCAATTGATTCCAATTATTTTTACACCATGTTATATGTTTTCCCAAATACATTCAGAAATTGTTGCAGTGGTTACCAAGCGCACAACACAGCTGACGGTAGATCATAGTATTAGGCGCGTGAAACAGTAACCAAATAAAAACATTTTTGCAAAAAAAAAAACAACCGACTTCCACAGAAAAACACTACAAAGTATACACATGTACATATACATGTTCATGATCAGGGTGTCTTTCGTTTTAGCCACCGACTTCCGAAATTAATTATTTTTCAGTTTGTAGTGTTTTTCTGTGGAAGTCGGTTGTTTTTTTTTTGCAATAAAGTTTTTATTTTACAATTTTTAGTTGCAAAAAGTACTGTACAGCTGCATCCGGTTAGACTGGACACTGGCGCAAACATAGTTGGGAATAGGCTAGCAAGCAAATGACGCCTTTTTTTATTTGACTTTTTACCCGTTGTTTTGGTTTAAATACCAAACTACTAAACCGATTTTTATAAAATTTCTCTGGGGCCGGACCGAATTTATCTATGAGCATTGCTAGATATGACACGATTACGCTTCTTAAGACCGTACCCTCACCAAATGATCTTGCGCATTTGCTCCCTCTTCACCGCGCCCCACCTCTAAATACTTCGTAAAATTTTACTAGCGCCGTCTGGCGGACGTAGTACTTACAAATACAAGTTAGAAACATAGACCACAGAAGTAACAGACATAGCACTTTTATTTATGATTATTGGTGCGCCCAAATCCTTTTGGTTATTATGTACTCAAACAAATGTTGACGATACTTCATAATAAAAATTCTGCAGTGTTTATTTTTTTACCGACTTCAGAAAAAGGTGGTTCTCAGTTCGATTTATTGTGTTCGCTGATAACTTTATGGTTAATGAACCTATTTTGACCATTCATTTTTTATATGAAGGGATATGCTGCCTATGTAGTCCCATTGTTACCACGTCAGTGTCGATAATGGAAATTCTGAGAAATTTAGGCCAATTATCGAAAATTGTAGGCACGCTTCGGGTGACAACTTGATACTCGTGTTTATATCGGATGATACTATAAAACCGTGAAGATTTGGGCCTGACCTGATGATGGAGATGACAGAATATCAAGGGGATCCACATCGGAAGCAACTATCACGTGTTTGGGCTTATTTAATGTGTATTGATTAGACCTTTATAACTAAATATGTTATGACTGTAACTTCAGGGTTGGAAGTTAGTTTTGTAGATTGAAAGTTAGCTAAGTCAGATGGTCAAAGGGATAGAAAAATAATATAATAAAGTTTAATTTATCATTATTTATTATTTTAAGGGAAAACGTAATCAGGGTCAAATAAATTTCTGCAGAACTGACACCTTCAAAAAAAAAAAAACATGTTTTTTTTGGGACCAGGCAAGACTGTGAAATTATATTATTATTCTCGTTTAATAAAACAAATACGTAAATTGTAAAAAATAAAACTATCGTATATCAAAATAAATAACAAATACATATACTATAATATTATTTACACAAAGCTTCCTTTCGCAAAAAATAATAAACATCCGACTAATACAATATCCGATCAGGCTGGACGTTGACGCCAGCATATTTGGAAAAGGCCTGCAAGCAAACGACCTATTTCGTTTGCTTTAATTCCTTTAAGACCACAATGAAAGTATGAGCATTTCTAGAAATAACGCAATGAAATAACACAACTTAAATTCAGTCTCTTGATTTTAATTGATTTTTGCATAAGCATGACGAGTAGGTAGTGTTTATACCATGTTAAAGTAGAGTGTTGTAAATTGTTGAGGAATTCCCTCGACTGCCTATGGTTTTCATCATCTGATGTACTTCAGACTTTAATTTTTACCCATATGGGTGCAAATTTCTCATGAATATAAATGAATTAAGTCCAACCACAAAGCAGCTATTGTAATCCATCTAGGTGTAAAGCTCTTATCAATACAAATTAATCAAGAGATTACACAAGGTAGCTGCTGTGAATCGTTGAGGAGTTCCCTCGAATTTCTCTCGGCTCTATCATCAGATCTATTGCAGACATTCATTTTAACCTACTTATATGGGTGTAAAGTTTTCATCAAGTTTTCAAACCTTTAAGGAGTTCCCTTAACTGGCCTTTGTCTTCAACATCAGAGCTTTAATGATAATCACAACTCATTTAGGTGTAAAGTTCTTATCAATACAAATTTATTAAGCACAAACACGAGGCAGCTGATGTGAATCGTTAAGGAGTTCCCTCGGCTGTCTCCCGGCTCCATCATCAACTCCGAACTTTACTAAATTGTAGTGTGTTAAAACACTTAATGAAAAAACTTAGAAAAACCCTAGACGCCCCTTTGATTTTTTAATTTTCTCCTAGATTTACCTAGTCTTCCATCATCAGACCCTAATTTCCTAAACATGAGACTACCTTGAAGATATCGTCTTTCTAATAAAACAAAAACATGTGGCACTCAGGGCTGCCGCGGTAAAGCTATTTTATACTAGCGGCCGCCAGCGACTTCGTTCGCGTGGAGTTAGTAATGCTCTGCTCCTATTAGTCGCAGCGTGATGTTTTATAGCCTTAAGCTTTTCTGGATTAATGAGCTATCCAACGCAAAAAGAATTTTTCAAATCGGACCCGTAGTTCCTGAGATTAGCGCGTTCAAACAAACAAACTCTTCAGCTATATATATTAGTACTAGCTTTCCGCCCGCGGCTTCGCCCGCGTGGAATTGGGTTATATCGCTTTTTTTAGATTTCCCTCGGGAATAAAACTAATTAAATGACGATTGATCAGTTTTGAAGGATTGATCGTAGAACGGTGAAAATTTAGGATTGTATGTATTTTTGTATGTTGTAAAAAAATAGAAACTAAAAATGTTGTGTAAAAATAAAAAAAACAAATAGGGGTGGACTACCCCTAACATTTAGGGGGATGAAAAACAGATGTTGGCCGATTCTCAGACCTACTCAATACGCTCACAAAATTTCATGAGAATCGGTCAAGCCGTTTCGGAGGAGTATAGGAACGAAAACTGTGACACGAGAATTTTATATATAAGATAGATGTTCGCTAGTACCAAATTTTGTATGGAGAAACGCATGGTACTATACATTGAATCTGCGCTCACGCGCAGGGCTGCAGATCTGCATGAAAATGCAGATAAAAAACGCAATCCTGCGCGTGGCTGCGGGGTAAATCGCAAAGGTGTGCACACCGAGTTCCGCAGTATGTAGTTAGTAGGAAATTTTTTATTAGTTATTTATGACATAGTATTTTTTTTATTTTGCCAATTAACGTATACATTTGTATAAGTATGTATTTTCTTTTTTGTAGTTTATTTATTTTTTACCAGTGACGTCATTAAAGGAGTGCGAAAAACGGTGGCGATTTAGCGACTAAACTATATTTGATGTTTTAGTTTTGACTTTGATAAAGAAATAGAAGCTATGCCACAGCTTATAAATTGGCGTCATTTTCGTGATCAGCGCCCTGAAAACCCGTCACGATACCCAAGTCAAAATATCATAAAATTGGTGTCGGCCATCTTGGATTTCCAAAATGACGTCATTTTCGTGATTAGCACCCACAAAAACCCCTTTCACGACACCCATGTCAAAATATCATAAAATTGGTGTCGGCCATCTTGGATTTCCAAAATGACGTCATTTTCGTGATTAGCACCCACAAAAACCCCTTTCACGACACCCATGTCAAAATATCATAAAATTGGTGTCAGCCATCTTGGATTTCAAAAATTACGTCATATTCGTGATCTGCACTCCCGAAAACCCCTATCACGACACCCATGTCGAAATACCCAAAAATTCATCGAAATACCAAATTTTAGGCGAAGTTATCCGCAAACAAACATAAAAATAAAAACTTTTTACAAAAAAACAACCGACTTCAAAAACCACTACAAAGTGAAAAATAACTAATTTCGGAAGTTGGTGTCTTTGGTTTTGTATATTCGTTTTAGACACCGACTTCCGAAATTAGTTATTTTTCACTTTACATAGTGGTTTTTGGAAGTCGGTTGTTTTTTTGTAAAAAAGCTTTTATTTTACATTTTTTAGTTGTTAAAAGTACTATGTATTCAGTTGCATCCGGTCAGACTGGAAGCTGACGCAAATATAGTTGGGAAACGACGTACTTTTGTTTACTTTAATTTTTACCCGTAAGTACCTATTCCCTCAACTGCCTATGGTCTTCATCATTAAATTTACTGTAGACTATTATTTTAACCTAATGGGAGTAAAGGTCTTTTTAATATAAATGAATTAAGTCCAACCACAAAGTAGCTACTGGAAACCGTTGAGGAGTTCCCGGAACTGGCCTTTGTCTTCATCATTAGAGCTCTTATAAGAGTCGCAACCCATCTAGGTGTAAAGTTCTTATTAATACAAATTAATCGAGCCCAACCACAAGGTAGCTGCTGTCAATTGTTGAGGAGTTCCTTCGACTGTCTCCCGGCTCTATCATCAGATCTACTGCAGACCTTTATTAAATTGTAATGCTTTAAAATACTTAATGAAAATGCTAAGAAATGCACTAGTCGCCCCCCAATTTTTGAAAGTTCCGCTTGTTTTCTCTGGACTTCCACCATCAAACCCTGATATCCTTATCATGGGACCACCTTAGGAACGTCTTCTTTCCAACAGAAAAAAGAATTATCAAAATCGGTTTATAAATGACGAAGTTATGCGCGAACAAACATAAAAAAAAAACATATACGGTCGAATTGAGTAACCTCCTCCTTTTTGAAGTCGGTTAAAAATTTAACATAAAAAAACATATAAATGAGCAACCTCCTCCTTTTTGAAATCGGTTAAAAAAATGAACATCAAAATAAACATCAATAACAGAGACACTCTAAGATAGTATTATACTCTATGCGACATGCGGTGCGTGAGCGAGCAAGCAGATGCTTTCTCGCTCACGCGCCGCCCGCTTATGCAAGCGGAGCGCGCGATGACGAAGGACACGGGTTCCCCCTTCGAGAGCTTGTGGCATACTGAATCTCAATAGCCCGGGCAACCGAAATGATGGCGAATACGCTCAGATTGTTGAATAAAATTTTGATTTTGGTCGTTTTAAAAAAATATTTCTACAATAATGTTCGTCATGAAATTACCTATCCATTAGTGTAAGAACGCAATCTAAATAATGCTTACTTTCCGAGGAGATGCACGTTTATGATAATTATTTCTCTTGTCAGTGGTTTCGTTGTGAAGGAATTATTTAAACATTATACTTAGTAAAAAAAAAAAAGAAATCTACAATTTTGGAGCCAAGATTATGGAGAAAATTTATGTATTTTTAATAAGTTGATATATCTTTTGGATAAAGAGTAGGTAGCTCCGAAAAACTACATAAAAACGGCCTGCGATGTGTTTTTCCCCCGGAACCGCCTTAATTTCAATCTCTTGATTTTTTTGATTGTGGCATTAGCATGGCGCCTAGCAGTGGTTAGTGGTTGTCCTACGTTAAACTTCAATGCTGTAAATTGTTGAGGACTTCCCTCGACTGTCTATGGTCTTTATTATCAGATCTACTAACAGACATTCGTTATAACCCACATGGATGGAATTTCTCATCAACATAAATTAATTGAGTCCAAACACAAGATAATCATATACTGTAAATTGTTGAGGAGTTCCCTGAACTGACCTTTGTCTTCATCATCAGCCTAATGATAGTCACAACCTATGTAGACGTAAGGTTCTTATCAATACAAATTAATCAAGCACGAACATAACGTAGCTGCCGTGAATCGTTGAGGAGTTCCCTCGCCTGTCTCCCGGTTCCATCATCTGATCTACTCCAGGCCCTTATTAAATTGTAGTGCTTTAAAATACCTAACGAAAGTCTTACAAATGCACTAGCCGTTCCTACAATTTTTTGAAAGTTCCCCTTGATTTCTCTGATCTTTCACCATCATACCCTGATTTCCTTATCATGGGACTACCTTGGGAATGCCTTCTTTCTAACAGAAAAAGAATTATCAAAATCGGTTCATAAACGACGAACTTATGCGCGAAGAAACATAAAAATAAAAAAATATAAGTATACGGTCGAATTGAGTAACCTCCTCCTTTTTGAAGTCGGTTAAAAAAGTTCTCGTTGGGTTGTCGCTGTAGATTGCTTCTTAAGTGCGTTTGTTTCGCTTCGACAGTCAAATGCAGACTGTCGAATCGAACATTCCAGAGCTGTCCAGAATCAATAATAATAGCGCCTAATTTCGAGTATGTTCAGCAGGTACATACAGGTACTTCACCAGAGAAGAGTTTCTAATAATTTCCTTGTCGACGCTTCGTTGACAATAGTGATAAACCTGTACCATTCGATAGGCCACCCTAGGTCTAGCAATGCGTTTTATATCGTACCTCTACAATGCCTAGATCTCAAGATGCTCAGGATGCTTTATGCTCTCTCTAGGGCTTAAAAGTTACATACTGCTTGTCACGCAATATTAAACCTTATGCTATCGACATAAGGTGCATTCGTAACAATATGTAGTTGGGGAAAAGGCCAGGCAGTTACTGGGTCCGTGTGCAGTTTCTGTCCTGTCATCGGACGCGTCCCCAGGTGGCGGATAGGGGAGCGATCGCAAGACCAGCCGCGAGCACCGGTCCCCCTATCGTTCTTAGGGAGAGGGGTCCGGGGTTTGTTGCGGCGCAGTGGGGGGGATTAGTGGTCATCTCCACGTACTTCTCCCCCAATCGCAGCCGGGCCGAGTTTAATCACTTTTTGGCGGCCGTCGAGGGAACGGTCCAGAGGGCGGCTCCACGCCCCGTGTTGGTGGCGGGAGACTTCAACGCCAAGCATGGCGCGTGGGGTCTCCCGTCACGAACGGTTTCGGTGAGGACCTGGTGGAATGGGCCCACTGCTTGGGTCTCCAGGTCCTCAACCGGGGCAACACCCCGACGTGCGTGAGGTGGCAGGGTGAATCGATAGTGGATATCACCCTGGCCACCTCGACCCTGGCCAACCGAATCCGGAACTGGCGGGTAGAGACGGCGGTGGAGATCTCGGATCACAGGTACGTCCGGTTCGAGATCTCCACGGCGGGTCCTGCGGCCCCCCTCCACCTGGGCCCCGCGGCAGGCGCCTCCTCATTCCCGAGGTGGGCGCTTGCGCACCTCCGCAGGGACGTCGCCGAGGAGGCGGCGGTGTTCCGAGCGTGGGCTGAACCGCCGGCCCACCTCACTGGAGACGCGGACGGTATGGCGGACCTCCTCGCTGAGGACCTGGAAGTGGTCTGCAGCGCCGCCATGCCGAGGGCCCGGGGCTACCGCCGGAGGAAGCAGACATACTGGTGGACGCAGGAACTCGCTCACCTGCGTGCCGCCAGTATGGCTGCACGGCGCGCCTACCTGAGGTGCAGGAGGCGCGCCGTAAGGGGGCCCGGCGAAGAGGACGGTCTTCGCCGGGCGTACAGAGAGGCCCATCGAGCCCTGCGTACCGCCATATGCAGGGCAAAGGTCGCTGCTGCTGAGGAGTTTCTGGCACTTCTCGACAGCGACCCCTGGGGGAGGCCGTACAGGGTGGTGAGGGGGAAGCTGCAGGGAGCGGCACCCCCCATCTCCTGTATGGAGCCAGCCCTATTGAGAAGGGTCCTGGAAACTCTGTTTCCGGACCCGGGACCCTTCACGCCCCCCAGGATGCCCACCTCCAGCTCATCCATTCTGGAGGTGTGGACCGATGGGCCTCCCGTAACCGACGGTGAGTTGGACTCCGTCAGGGAGAGGCTCAGAGCCAAGAACAAGGCTCCGGGCCCGGACGGCGTCCCTGCGAAGGTGTTGGCCCTAGCCATGGAGCACCTGGGGGATCGGCTCCGAGCGGTCATGAATACATGCATCGCGACGGGCCGCTTCCCCAGGAGATGGAAGGTGGGCAGGCTGTGCCTCCTTCGCAAGGACGGACGTCCCCCCGACTCACCGTCGGGCTATAGGCCGGTCGTGCTCCTGGATGAGAGCGGCAAATGCTTCGAGAGGATTCTCGCCGCTCGCATCCAGGAGCACCTGGAAAGCAGGGGACCGCAGCTGGCGGACTGCCAGTACGGCTTTCGGACCGGCCGGTCCACGATGGACGCGGTGGCTCGCCTCAAGAGGTGGACTGAGGCGGCCACAGCAAGGGGTGAGGGTGTCGTCGCGGTGTCGTTAGACATCGCGAACGCGTTCAACACCCTCCCTCACGAATGCATAGAGGCGGCACTAAAATTTCACGAAGTGCCCCTCTACCTCTGCGCCCTCGTGTCGGACTACCTCTGCGAGAGGAAGGTCCTATACGAGGACGCAGAGGGTCGCGTCCAGTCGTGGACCATGAAGGTAGGAGTACCCCAGGGATCAGTGCTTGGTCCCCTGCTCTGGAACCTGGGGTACAACTGGGTTCTGCGTGGCGCGCTCTTGCCGCGAATGGATGTGGTCTGTTTCGCGGACGACACCATGGTCGCGGTGAGGGCGCGCGAGTGGGAGGAGGCGGTCCATCTCGCGTCGGTCGGCACCTCTCTGGTCGTCCGACGCATCCGCCTCCTGGGGCTGGAAGTGGCCCTCGAGAAAACGAGGGCCATGGCATTCCACGCCCCGCGACGCAGAACCCCACCGGGGCTCCGTATCCGGGTGGAGGGGGTCCAGGTTCCCGTCGAGGTGCACATCAAGTACCTCGGCCTGATCCTGGATCCCCGTTGGGATTTCGAGGAGCACTTTAGGCTCCTCGCCCCGCGGCTGTGTTCTGTCGCAGCCGCCCTCGGACGGCTCCTCCCCAATTTGGGGGGGCCGAATTCGGCGTGCCGTCGGCTGTACCATGGTGTGGTGCGGTCGATGGCACTCTACGGAGCCCCGGTGTGGGCGGAGTGCCTTTCCCGGCGCACAGTGGCGCTGCTGCGGAAGCCGCAGAGGATCATCGCGACACGGACCGTGCGGGCGTACCGCACGGTCAGCCATGGGGCTGCCTGCGTGCTCGCGGGCACGCCGCCGTGGGAGGTCGATGCCCTGGTTCTGTCCCAGGTGCATCGACACCGTGTCGCGGCCCGGGAACGGGGGGAACGACCCGCCTTCGAGGAGGTAAGGCGGGTCCGAATAGCGGCTCAGGGGGAGGCCCTGAGTCGGTGGAGGGAGGCACTCCGCACACCAGCTGCCGGCCACCGGACGATTGGAGCGATTCGTCCGGTGTTGGAGGGATGGGTTGGGCGCCGGCATGGCAGCCTCACCTACCGCTTGGTGCAGGTACTGACCGGACATGGGTGCTTCGGTCACTACCTGCACCGTGTCGCCCGTCGGGAGGAGTCGCCGCGGTGTCACCACTGTGACTCTCTCGACGACACGGCCGAGCACACCTTGGTGGAGTGCCCGGCCTGGCGAAACGAGCGCCGCGATCTCGTTGCGGCGCTCGGAGGCGGAAGCCTCTCCCTGGCAACCATGGTGCGAGCCATGGTTGAAAGAGAGAGTGCATGGGAGGCTGCCGCCTCCTTCTGCGAGACCGTCCTCTTGCAGAAGGAGGCAGCGGAGAGGGAGCGGGAAGAGAATGCTCTTGCCGCTCCCATCCGGCGTAGACGGGCGGGGCGAAGAAGGCGGGGGACGAACCCCCGTCTCCTTTAGCCCCCGAGTGTGACCAGCGTGTGTGGGTAGCTCCCGCACGCGCATTGCACTGGTCACCACGTCTGGGGATTATCCATTCCCGGGTAATCCTCCCTAGGCGCGGTAACCGGCCTACATTAGGCCGGTAAGCCCTGAGAGTGGCCCGGAGTCAGATCTTCGGGCCGAGCCCGGGTCACTCTCAACGCAGGGCTCGAGGGAACCGAGTGTTTTTAGTGGGTATTCCCGGCTCCGGCCGGGCGAGTCCCACACACGCCTGTCGCCTAGCTAGCGGCGGGTACGGTGCGTAACGCAATTTCACCCGTATAAAAAAAAAAAAAAAAAGGTGGCGGATAGGGGAACGGCCCCCAGATATTGGGGTTACCGGTTTACCGGCGCGGACCAAAGCCAGACGCGGGGATCGCTTCTGCGGTCACACGTGCGGCGGGTCAGCCACCACTCCAGGTGGCTGACGTGACCCGAACTCCGGGTCATCGTCGGACAACCCGGGCTCCTCATTGAGGAGCTGGGGGCCTCGTTTACATTCCTGCAAACGAGTGGGCCCAAGAGGAAGGATACCTCGCTAAAAAACCCTTGATACGTCTTCTCGCACAAGAAGACGTACCCAGCCCGTCCCCTTCCAATGGGGGGAACACTTTGGGCCCGCCTTTTAGGCGGGAATCGCCGGCGGGCGATTGGTAGCGCAGGCTCCGCTGGATTCCCATGACCCTGCCACTATGGCGACGTCGGTGTGCCGCTGTGGTTTTTTTGTGGGTATACCGGGAGGCTATCTCCCGGGGAGTCCCACATACCCCTCGGGGATGCGTAATCGTCATTTTCAACAGCGACAAAACAAGGCAGTTATTGGGTAATACGCCCACAATAAAAATACCAATTTATTTTACCTGAATATCCGCTTCAAAGCATCCACATTGATCCTCATCTCGGGCTTCCTGTGCTCTTCAACGTGAGCTTCTGTTCGGTTCATGTCTTCGCTGTTAGAGAAGAGAACGAACAATACTTTTGAGTTCTGGTTTATCTCCTTTATTTGATGGAGATCTACACAGTTCTGTAGGTAAAAAACAAAATTGTGACGAGTTTCAAGTAAAAGAGAATAAAACATTTACGGTATTTCTTAAAACGCTTTTAGAATCAGCCTTTTGCGTTCCCACTGCTGGGACACTGGCCTCGTCTCTGTGGACTGAAAAACACCACGCGAGCCCAGTGTGGTCTGATGGATGTAACAAGTCTATAATTTTTGGTTATAGGACCTGCCATTTTCCTTTACAATGTTTTCCTCCACCGTTTCGAGAGCAAACACGATCGCTAAAAATAGACTGTATTTTTTAATAAAATTAATTCACTGGACGTGGCCTGCATCCAGCACATCTCTGCTATGTTGGTCAGGTCATTCGCCCACCTAGTCGGTGGGTGTACGACGCCCTTGCCGGTAACGTGGTCGTCATTCGAGAGCCTTCCTGCCCAGAATTACTTAAACATAACTGGCCAAATGTGTAGCTAAACCTCTGGCCAATCTTTCGGGAAATCGAGGCAAGGCGGTTCATTCCCCTTTTTCCGCGCCACATGGAACCGATACGCGTGCACTACTTTGTTAATAGTAAATACAAAAACACTCACCTCACTAGAAAATACAGCAGGTTCTCTGGTTCCATGCCACACACTTTTCACCTCACTTTTATCACCATCCCCACTTTGTCCACACTCCCCACTACTCACCCCCCTCGCCATAGAATACAAATTAAACTTATTCCAAAAATCTTCTTCACTCCTAGAAGTTGTAATAGTCCCGGAAATATTGTCACTAAAAATATTCTTCCCAATTTTGTCCACTCCAAAAAGGTATACGGGATTAAAGTTCTTTAATATACTACTTCGTTTGGAATACAGGTCTGCATGGAGTTTCTTCAGGGTCTGGTAGCTGGCAACTCCTGACTCAACATCCAGGTCTGGAGGCAGGATTATTCGGAGTCCATCTTTAAGAAATTGGTTGTTGATTTCAACCTCTAATATTGTTGTGAGATCAGTCTTATCTTGTCTTACTAGGTCCTGAAATCATATACATTTTGATAGTTGTTTTATATATCGCAGCTGAATTGTAGAATCCGATGTTTTACAAAACCACTATGCTTCATCAGTTCAGATAGTTAACTAAACTTAAACCAAAAACCCACGTGACATAGTCATCATCATCTCAACGAGAGAAAGATTCTAAAGAAACTTTTTTCAAGCTTTGGAGTCTGGGGTCCGCTTTACCCTGCTGATTTATATTTTCCGTGGAGCGACTGGCGTCTGATCTCCACAACCCGAAGGCGATATCGAAGCATTGCAGTTAGACCAATTTTTGGCGTTTTAAGGGCTCCAACAAACCGTAATGTTAACAGACTAAACGTAATACCAGTCACTTCAATTGTCATGCTACACGTTCCTAAACTACTAACTATCTAAGCCGATGCAGTAGTTTTTTAGTTTTGCAAAACGTCTGAGCAGCCGGTTCATGTAAATTTTCCAAATAAAAGATTGTCTATACAACGAGTAACAAAAAGGGATTATCTATACAACGTGTAACAAAAACATACCAAGGGCATGGCATCTTTAGATGATATCAAACGGTATGGGAAGGGTTTCAACTCAAAATAAAATACTCAAAAAATTGGTACCAAATTTTCGGTTTCGTGTGTTTCTTAAAATAAAATTATAACAAACGTGGCAGCACACTACATACGTTAATAACTACTCGTTACCCGTCACGTTACTTGCCAAAATCCGATAAATGTCGTCAATATCTCTGTGCGACTACTATGATAGTAGCCTATCACAGGCGGTGTTTTTCCTCATAACTTCCTAACATAAAAAGATAGGATTAAAAAACCCTTCCAATATCGTTTGATATCATGTAAAGATGCCATGCCTTTGTTATGTATATACCCTTTATGTTACACGTTGTAGAGAGTGGTTTGGTGAAATTCAAATCTATAGAGATCCAGAGAGATATCCGAGAACCGTTTTAGGATTAATTAGCGGCTGCGAGTTGACTGGAATGCTCTTTATGTTCTTTCACCTGAACTGGCAGTGTATCCCAGGGCCTCTTGTTGGACTCTAGTTCCTCAACCAGCTCGAACTCCGAGTTGCCGACAGAAAGGTGCACCTGGGGTTGGTTGCTGCTACCGTATTGGATGCGGATCTGAGGACATTAAAATAAATAAAAAAATAATAATAATTCTTTATTGTCGCAAGTTTTACATTCTTTTATGGGCTACTGTTACCCAAACTAAGCCACCAAGGCTTGTGTTTTGGGTAACAGCGTTCAGCCGCAGGAAGTATCGCACCATAAATGCGGAAGCATAATACAGATTTATGTGTCGTTGCGGTAGGTTCAATGTTCTCAAGAATTTTTCTTAATCTAAGTCCATTTCTTACTTAAAACAATCTAGCATATGTGTATCTGTGATGTGTGTGTGTGTTGTGTGAGGGTGTGTGTTTATACAGTGTGAGTGAGTGTGAGAGTTTCTATGTAAGTGTTATTGTTTTTAAGTACGCAGTATATGTATTATGCCAGTAAGTGTTCCGTCTTCTGATAGTCGAGCAATTGAAGCCATTTAGAAACTTTACTTTTGAGTTCATGTTTGCTAAGAGAAGTAATGTTGAATTGCTTGTGAATTGTGTTGTATAGCTTGCAACTTAAAGCCTTATACTGACTCCTTGCAAAGGTGGTCTTGCATGGTTGTTGAGGGCATACAGGCATTTTGCTGCGTCTGTTGGGATTGGGCAAAAGCACGCTTCTATGCTTCCTGATTATTGCTCTGAGTACAAAGAGTTGGCGAACTGTAAGGACCTTGCATTCTGAATAGAGCTGAGATGTTGGATGTCGGTATGGTTTCCTTGCCATCACTTTCAACGCCGCTCTTTGTGCTCTTTCTAAGCTCAGTAGATGCGTTTTTGCGGCCCCTCCCGATACAGTGAAGCAATTTGCACATTAGATTGACAAATGGCAATGGCAAAGTTTGAGTTGTACTAGGGTTCCACTGTCTCTAAGTGTTTTAAATACATGCATGAGTCGTCTTACTCTGGAATTAACTGTGCTTATATCTTTGTCCCACCGCAAGCCACTACCCATATCATCATTCTCCTGCCCTTATCCCAATTTATTTGGGGTCGGCGCAACATGTCTTTTTCTTCCATACATCCCTATCAGAAGCCATCTCGGCAGTCACCCCCTTCTTAGCCATATCATCCTTCACACATTCCATCCATCGTTTCTTTGGTCTTCCCCTACTCTTATAACCATCAACAAGCCACTATCCATATGTACTCCTAAATATTTAACTGATTCCGTGCGAGTGATTTCTTGGCAATTGCAATTGAAACTTTCAAAAATTGAGGGGACGGCTAGTGCATTTGTGAGTTTTTTCATTAGGTATTTTAAAACACTACAATTTAGTAAGGTTCTGGAGTAGATCTGATGATGGAGTCGGGAGACAGGCGAGGGAACTCCTCAGCGATTCACAGCAGCTACCTTGTGTTTGTGCTTGAATAATTTGTATTAATAAGAACCTTACACCTAGATGGGTGGTGACTGTCATTAGAGAGCTGATGATGATGACAAAGGTCAGTTCGGGGAACTCCTCAACGTTTGTCTTAAATAAACCAATTTCCAGTTTTGAGACAAAGAATAAATGATCACGTTAAATTATTAATTAATATTATTAGTATTGTGTATAAGTAGGCACTAATATATGTGTCGTTATGTAAATAAACAAATAAATCTTATTATTATTAATTACGTTCCTCCTAAAAACTCATAACCAATTCATTGTTCCCACTTACCCATCGACATCCTCTGGGCGGAGGGTCGGGCAGCAGCTTTTGTCCTAGCAGACAGTGCAACAACCGCGCGCGTGCCGATGGCGATGTGCCCAGCAGTACCAGCGCTGGGGAACGAAGAGACTGGGTCCCAATCTCTTGCACTGCTGTGAACACTTCTGGGTCTAGAAAAAGACATGTTTTTCATGTTGTAATAATAAAGGTATTCATTCATTTGTATTTCAGATTAGACTGCAAAAAGACTAAAGTAAAAACATAAGTAGGACGTTTCAATGTTCACCTTTCAGTGTGCAACCTATATGCATACTCTCCATCATTCACTCCAACACGACACTTCACTTTCATATGAATCATTAGTTCTGCATTGTTAAATAAAGGTATTCATTCATTTGTATTTCAGATTAGACTGCAAAAAGACTAAAGTAAAAACATAAGTAGGACGTTTCAATGTTCACCTTTCAGTGTGCAACCTATATGCATACTCTCCATCATTCACTCCAACACGACACTTCACTTTCATATGAATCATTAGTTCTGCATTGTTAAATAAAGGTATTCATTCATTTGTATTTCAGATTAGACTGCAAAAAGACTAAAGTAAAAACATAAGTAGGACGTTTCAATGTTCACCTTTCAGTGTGCAACCTATATGCATACTCTCCATCATTCACTCCAACACGACACTTCACTTTCATATGAATCATTAGTTCTGCATTGTTAATTGTTTTTTTCTGTTTTAATTGTTATTTTTTTTTCTGTATTATGTGTTGTTATCATTAACTTTTAACTGATTGTCTCTTTGTGATCTTCTTGGCACTATCAAATGTTACTCAAGAATCTGAAGATCGTATTTTTCCAAACGTGTTACTTAATTGTTTTGCTTCGGGGGGCCCTGGTGACCTGTAACACAGGTTTCTCCTAAAACCTACTTCAGGCACCAGTCTCTTCCAATGGTGGAATATAAGTATAATATTGTTAAACTAATCTTGTGAAGAGAGGAATAAATAAATTGAAATTGAATTGAAATTTGCTTAGTCAACCATGTTGCTGGCTGTATTCGGTTAACGCGGTTTAATACCAGTATCTTACATCGAGCAGCTCCTATCTGACCTCCTCAATCTAGTTGCTGTGTAGTACTGTGTGTAATACGTTGTATGACTTCACGAAAGAGGTGTCTCGTCGAATCCAGCTCGGCTGGGCAGCGTTCGGGAAGCTACGCTACATCTTCTCGTCGTCCAAAATACTACAGTGTCTAAAGACTAAAAGTCTTTGACTGAAACGTGGTCGCTCTCAATGGGCTTCATACGAAGGCTCAAGATAACACAAAGGGCGATGGAAAGAGCTATGTTTGGGGAGGCCTTTGTCCAGCAGTGGAACTCTATAGGCTGAAGAAGAAGAAAACTATATGTTGGTAAGACTGGTTGTGAGACTTTCGGGCTTCTGAAGACCCGTAACGACTGTCTAAGGTCCACGAATACCAGGACCAACAATTTATCGTGCTTTTAAAAGCATGATGGGGTTTTGGTATGAAAGATGGTCGCCCATCTAACGCCCAACCATGTCCAACGCAGCCCATCTGGATCGACAAGTGTGACTGTTATTAAATAGTTGATTTTGGCTAAACTTCGACATTTTCGTGAAGCGACTGCCATCGGAGCTCCACAACCCGAAGGCGATATCGAAACATTGCAGTAAGACCAATTGTTGGACTTTTGAGGGCTCCAACATCCCGTTACGACTGCCATTAAATTAGATGTTCGTAGGGCAACCGGGACCAACGGCTTAACGTGCTCTCCGAGGAACGACCAGACTTTCATATTCATGTATACAAATATTCTATTCATGTATACAAATATTTGCACTGCGCGGGGATCGAACCCGCGCCTCGCTACGCCACGGAGGCTGTAAGCATTAAATAGCCGACTAATAGGTGTCTAAATATTATCTGAGATTCTTATCTCATGCAATGCAAGTGTCCTTTGCGTTTTCACTATTCCCGCAAGGACAGTTCATACAATGTCTAGTAAACCAGTTTAGTTTTGTAATCTATTTATAAACACATGGCGGTCCGGTGATCTCACGATGACGTCATCGTAGTGCCAGTGCCTACAATTATTTTATTACATCCCGTTCACTTGGTACACAAGGTAACAAGCGAGGTAGACCAAATAAGTGCTGGCTTGACGTTGTAAGAGATAACATGCGTGCCAACGATCTCACATCACGGGATGCCAGAGATCGTGCGGAATGGAGGTGGGATGGGAGATATGTAAGAAAGCGGACCCCGGGCTCCAACGCGAAAGCCGCGGATGCGAACGGGATTATACGCTAAGATGATGTGATGACATCCCGTTCACTTGGGTTAGGAAGAGGAGAATTTAAGGTAATCTGTTGCAGTTAATTGGTTAATGTTTTCTTACTGCTTAATTGTCTGTATTTATGCAAAATAGAACCACTCGACACATTTAAATTTCCTCTTTTTTTTAAGATTACTTATTTCTAAATTCTCATACCAAAAATAACCACCTTGTTTCCAATGGAAAAATCATATGGTTCTTTTTTCGAGTGGTTCAATTTTGCATAAATAGAGGTTGGGCAGAATGCCAAAATCGAAATCTGTAAAATATGTTTCAATTTTTAATCCACCACAGGGTGGATTATACAGACACTGGTGTTTTAAAGCAGACACAGGGACAGTCCTTGTACTACGTTTTCTTCATAGAACTTCTGTCACAATTTCCTTTCTCTTAGGTTTATTCTACTCCTTACCAAAGTGCATAATATCAGCTACATCGTGCAGTGCGCGTTGTGTGTCGCGGACGAGGCCTCGAAGCGTGCGCGTGCGCACAGCCACGCGACTGGACCACGCGCTGCCGCCCGCCATCACGGGCGTCCCCTAGCCGAGTGGATGGCGGAGTGGATTGCATGCGGTGATACCTGGAAAGGAAGAAAAAAAAACTGTCTCAAAACGCAAATAAGGACAAAACCAAATCATTCATTTCCAGAAAATCTTCAAAAGGCACTTTATCGTCCACATTTAGGTATAAGAAAATTAGTTGCGTCCCGCCTAAGTATTAGTAATATAAAAAATACATAAAGACCTATTCTCATGCCTAACGCATGTATGTACCTATATACGAAATTTCATTAACATCGGTTTAGCCTTTTTGGAGGAAATCGAGGACAAAAACTGACACAGAATAATTTATAAATAAATAGATATATTGATTTTGCTTGTCGCTGAGATGATACTGCAAATAAATTATGAAAATTTTAAATGCATTAGGCTTCTTCAAAAAACATTATAAACTACAATAGCAATTTTCTTCTTCTTCAGCCTATAGAGGCCCACTGCTGGACAAAGGCCTCTCCTAAGGCTTTCCACTATGACCGGTCTTGTACTGCCCGCTTCTATCGGATTCCCACAACCTTGTTGGAGGCCTATCTACGCTGCGTTTTCCTGTACGTGGCCGCCACTCCAGTACCTTATTGCCCCATCGGCCATCAGTTCTACTAGCAGTGTGCCCCGCCCACTGCCACTTAATTAATAATTTAGCAATGCCACAATGGCAATAATTTATTAAAAATTAAGCAATGACAGAGAATCTGATTACGTAAGCACAATATGTTGTTTACCTATGATAATCCGTTTATATTTAACTACATACACAAAAGATACTTAATTAAATGACTACCGTACTATATCATCATCATCAACAACCTTTTTATCGTCCCACTATTGGGCACAGGTCTCCTCTCATACAGAGAAGGACCGTACTATACATATAAACACAAAAACAAAGGTCACTGACCCCTTATTAAAAAACAAGGATTCTGTTTAGACCGGCAGGGTAATTGCGTAACACATTAGCAATGGATTTCATTTTGACAGTTCAACAACATTCATTGCGTTATTTACGTTGTTGAGCAGACACATTTTCGAACATAGAGAGCAATGGAATAGGAATAGGCTTCAAAATGATTCAACTGATAGTAATGGAGTGTTAGGCAATTAGGGTGCAGGTTTAAACCGCAAAGTTCGGTGCTAAAGTATCACTTCCGTATTAAGAATTTGGTCTACTTTTTTTTCATTATAAAATAGTGCTTGACCGCAATCCCGCCTGATGGTAAGCAGTAAAGCAATCGTTGATGGTAATGCACACCAATTTAATAACCTTACACTAAAAAAAAAAACTGAGTGAATAGGAAGGACAACAGCAGTTGAGCGAGGTGATGCAATGTTAAACAAACAACACGACCAACGATGTTACGGGAGATTGATCTGGAGACCTCCACGACCAAACTCCCGACACAACAACTTTTGGCACATCGTACCCGGCACACATCACAACACAACTGCTCAGACCCGTCCTCCGTACGGCTTCACCAGACATCATGCCGGAACACGACGAATCGCTTGGCGGCAAGACTTTGTCTGGTGGGTCGTAACTTCTCGCGGCAGCCGATGTTGCCGATGATGGCCTACCACGGACCACCGAAATGATACGTAGCTAAACTTAGCCAATATTAAAAATAGTAGGCAATTAAGTACTATATAGAAAAGACATTTTTGATAAATTTTAAGGTCATCTACATGATGATACACTAATAGTAAAATACAAACAAATATGTGAACATTAAATAAACATTGTTCGTTTATCTAATGGTCACTAATGGTTGTTTATGTATCTAATGGTTAATTATATAATCATACGTTTCGTTCGATTGTTGCTTTCTTTAAAAAAAAAAAAAAAAACGTCCCACACTAGGAATTTCTCCTGTATTGTGGGTGCGTTTACAAACATATAAACTTACATACACAAACAACCAGACCTGGAACAACTAATTGTAGGCCATACAAATATTTGTTCAGACTAAAACGATGGTCCTAAAGGCATGATATTTGAAGTAGGGTTGTACCGGGCTTCGCCTCCGCTTCCGTTACTGCGGAAGTTCCGCAAGAAATGGTATCTTCGCCTCCGCCTCCGCACAATTTTTGCGGAGTTATAACGGAGGTTTATTCATGTATTTATAAAATAAATAACGCGCAAGCTGCGATGCTCGACAACCGTCCGGCCGCGTTTGAGCGCGAAATGGTCAAGAATCAACTAGTGCGAGGCGGGAATGCGGCAAACACAATTTTTTTCTCCTTAATTTTCATTACAAGAAGGTAATATTTTTTTAACAGGTATACAACTATTAATGTACGTATTTAAAATAAAAATTTTGTTTTAATTAACCATAAATTTCAATTTTTTCTTTAATTATTTTCGCTTCCGCCTCCGTTAACCTCCGCATCCGCGGAGGTGAGACTCGTCGCCTCCGCATTCGCCTCCGCCTCCGCCTCCGCTAACAAGCCTCCGTTACAACCCTAATTTGAAGGATGTATTCTTCATGAAGAGTATGCACTAGGGAAGGGTTTTACGTAATTCCAAACCTAAGAGGGTGAAATGGGTAGATCATCAAAGCTTTTATGGAAATATTTTAACAAGTTGTCAATATCGAACTAAGTTAAAACAAAAGATAAAGATTAATATGTTCAAGCAACTAATTCGTATTGTATTGACATAGTATGGATCCCGGACTCCCCCACTCACTTGTCGGGACTTCACACACGGATTACACACACGATATCAGTAGCAATCAATGAGTTTCTTTGTGACAATTTATTCAACAACATTCATTGCTTTACATAAAAATGATGTAGTGATTTCAGTGCGTTGCGCAATTTGCATGTATGTGGGCTGGGCGTACTACTAAGTGCACCTCTGAATAACTATTAAATAAATAAATGATTTCACGTTATCGATACTAATATTATAAATGCGAAAGTAACTCTGTCTGTCTCTAACGCTTTCCCCCCTAAACCTCTCAACCGATTTTGATGAAATTTGGCACAGAAAATCTTTAGACCCTGAGAAAGAAGGCTACCTTTTATCCCGGAAAAATTTGATGTTCCCGATAGAAATCTAAAAAGCGCGATATAACCGAACTCCACGCGGGCGAAGCCGCGAGCGGTAAGCTAGTCCATACTAATATTATAAATGCGAAAGTAACTCTTGTCTGTCTGTCTGTTTGTCTGTCTGTCTGTCTGTCTGTCTGTCTGTCTGTTACGCTTTCCCGCTTAAACCTCTCAACCGATTTTGATGAAATTTGGCACAGACAATCTTTAGACCCTGAGAAAGAAGGCTACCTTTTATCCCGGAAAAATTTGATGTTCCCGAGAGAAATCTAAAAAGCGATATAACCGAACTCCACGCGGGCGAAGCCGCGGGCGGAAAGCTAGTGTTATTATAAATCCTCTGGGTCATCTCATTAGTATACAAATGTTACCTAACTCAACGCCACTGAAGTACATATGACGTTTAATTTATATACATACATAACGTTACAATAATGGTCTAATAAGTACAATCACAACAGAGCTCCTAATCTCTTATCGCCGTTATTATGAAAGTAGGTCATGCCATGAAAAGATTAGCTAGTGAGTAAGGTTCGAAGCGGGATGAATGCCTCATGATAATACATCTTACGTAGTTACTGTAGAACCTAAAACTTGTAAAGATTTAGTGAAATGAAATGAAATGAAATGAAATGAAATGAAATCGTTTATTAAGCAAGTAGGATCACTGATCACTTTTACACGTCATGTTTATTTTTTATTTTATTTTTTTAACTAGATGAAGCCGGCATTTCCTAACTGACTACCTCTGAGAAGAAATAGCCGAAACAAACTCAGGGATCATCGTCTTTTTTCAAGCCCAGACATTAAAAATGAAAATGTTTACAATAATTTACCTTATAATTACGCATATTGCTTAATAACAATTAACAATGCTTAACAGAGCGAGCAGCTCAGTCCCAAGCTTTTATGTCTTCTAAATAATCTTTGATTTTATAATACCCCTTTTTGCAAAGTTTGGCCTTTATATGGTTCTTAAATCGTTTAATGGGTAAGTTTCGAATGTCCATGGGAAGCTTGTTGTAAAAGTATATATACATTGACCCATGAACGAGTAGGCAACTCTGTGGAGACGAGTGTGATGTATAGAAAGAAAGAAAAGAAAATACGTTTATTTGCGGTAAACATGACATAAAGTGTACAAAAACAATTGAGTGATCACAGTTGACATGCGTCACATCCACGCAAAACGGCTATCGCTCAGCATTATGCTGCGACCCTATGCAAAACAGAGCCCAGCGCTGGTTTTCAGCGACAGCCGGTGCCGACGTAAAAGACGTCACCCGGTGCAACACACAATCACAACTGACACCGAATCGGTACAAAAAAATTAATAAAAATGCAATAATAATAATAATAACAAAAAATAAAAATCTAAATTTACATAGTGAGAGAACAGTTTAAACAAACACAAACAGGAATATAAAATACAAAAACAGGATATAAAAACTACGAGAATATCATTCTCAACAATGGTTTACCTTTTTCATAGTGGCAACATTAAGGAAGCGTCCGGTTTGACGTACCGCGTAGCGTACGCGCATACAATTCCAGAATGTATCAATTATGAATCAATTCAGCAAAGTTTACATTGTTACATTTGTTACTAATACCTAATATATTTGGTTGAAAAGAATTACGGTATGCCCAGTGATATGTTTAATAAAAGTTACAGAAGTTAAAAAGTTATGTGTTATGTGTCAGTGTTCTCACCAAATTATGCGTCCGCGAGTAATCTGTGAAAGATGAAAGCCTGAAATTGAAAATTGAAAACTGGAGGGTGACCCGACATGCTGCACACTGCACAAGGAGCTTTAGGGCTCCAAAAACAGGAAGGTATGAAAATATGGATGTCAAGAGGCACGAATAGATACACATTCAAAAATAAAATAAAATTAGGAAGTAATACAAAAACAATACAACTGAACTGAACGATTATAGCAAGATTGTGTTTGTTCCTGGTATTTATATTATGAATATCGCTTATTTTCTTAAAATTCGAGATATTTTTATGAACATACATAAGATTTTCAAATATATATTGTGAAGCTACAGTCAGAATGTTCACCTCTTTAAACTCTTCTCTAAGAGAATCTCTAGGACCAAGGTTGTAAATGGCTCGAACAGCCCTCTTCTGTAAAACAAAGATGGTATTGATGTCCGCACAAGTTCCCCAGAGAAGAATCCCATAAGTCTTATGACTATGAAAATAACTAAAATAAACAATTCTGGCTGTATCCACATCAGTTATCTGTCTAATTTTCTTAACAGCAAAGGCGGCAGTCTACCCTACAGCTTCTCAGTAGTGAAGCGTATAATATTAAGAATCTCTATGACGCTTACGTTGTCCAACATCGTTAGCAATCTATCCTAATTAGGATTGTAATCAACACTTTCCAACGTCAAAATTACTTACAAAAGGCAGTTAAGAAAACACCAGTCTCTCCGACCACTTCCTAGTGATTTGTTCTTCTTCTTCAGCCCTACAAAGGTCCACTGCTGGACAAAAGCCTCCCCAAGCATGGGGGGTTGCCATAATCCACACGCTTGGTAGGCGGGTGGGGGTCGCAGTAATTTGATATTCCACAGGAAAAGCTCGGAAGGGAAGCTCGCCTAGTGCCTTTGCTAGGAAGAAATGGCGCAATAATCTCCTCACAAAGAACAGTTATAACACACTTCGGAGCTCGCGGCGCAAAATAACAACCGCATAGGTCAATCAAAGGTTAAGGTACGTTTGTCGCGGTCAGTTCGTGGACGGTTGACCAAACATGACATCGAGACCTATCCGGCAAGTTGGTTAAGGTCGTACCCTCACCAAATGACCTCGAGCATTTGCTCCCTCTTCACCGCGCCCCACCTCTACAATACTTCGCAAAATATTACTAGCGCCGTCTGGCGGACGAAGTACTTACAAATACAAGTTAAATTCATAGACCACAGAAGTAACAGACATGGCACTTATATTTTTGTTTATTGGTGCGCCCAAATACTTTTGTTATTATAGACTGAAACAAATGTTGACGATACTTCATAATAAAAAATTTGCGTATTTTATTTTTTAACAGACTTCCCAAAAGTGTGGTTCTCAATTCGATTTATGTGTGCTCGCTGATAACTTTATCGTTATTGAACCGATTTTGACCATACTTTTTTTATATGAAAGAGTATGCTGCCTATGTAATCTCATTGTTACCACGTCAGTGTCGATAATGGAAATTCTAAGAAATTTAGGCCAATTATCTAAAATTGTAGGCACGTTTCGGGTGAAAACTTGATACTCGTATTTATATCGGATGATACTATAAAACCGTGAAGATTTGGGCCTGACCTGATGATGGAGATGGCAGAGAATCAAGGAAATCCACATCGGAAGCAACTGTCATATGTTTGGGCTTACTTAATTTGTATTGATTAGACCTTTACAACTAAATATGTTATGACTGTAACTTCAGGGTTGGAAGTTAGTTTTGTAGATTGAAAGTTAGCTAAGTCAGATGGTCAAATGGATAGAAAAATAATATAATAAAGGTTAATTTATCATTATTTATTATTTTAAGGGAAAACGTAATCAGGGTCAAATAAATTTCTGCAGACAGGAAACCTACATAAAAAAAAGATTTGATGTTTTTTTTTGGGCTCAGGCAAGACTGAAATTATATTATTATTCTCGTTTAATAAAACAAATACGTGAATTGTAAAAAATAAAACTATCATATAAAAAAAAACAAATACATATACTATAATATTATTTACACAAAGCTTCCTTTTGCAGAAAAATAATAAACATCTGACTAATACAATATCCGGTCAGACTGGACGCTGACGGCAGCATATTTGGAAAAGGCCTGCAGGCAAACGACGTATTTCGTTTGCTTTAATTCCTATAAGACCACAATGAAAGTATGAGCATTTCTAGAAATAACGCAATGAAATAACACAACTTAAATTCAGTCTCTCGATTTTAATTGATTTTTGTATAAGCATGACGAGTAGGTAGTGTTTGTACTATGTTAAAGTACAGTGTTGTAAATTGTTGAGGAATTCCCTCGACTGTCTATGGTCTTCATCATCAGATCTATTGCAGACCTTCATTTAAACCTATATGGGTGTAAAGTTTTCATCAATATAAATGAATTAAATCCAAACACAAGGTAACTATTGTAAACCTTTGAGGAGTTCCCTTAACTGGCCTTTGTGTTCATCATCAGAGCTTTAATGACAATCACAACTCATTTAGGTGTAAAGTTCTTATCAATATAAATTTATTAAGCACAAACACGAGGCAGCTGATGTGAATCGTTAAGGAGATCCCTCGGCTGTCTCCCGTGTAACATGTGGCACTCGGGAACTGCCGCGGTAAAGCTATTGCATAGCATTTTTTATTAATTCATGCAATAGGGTATTTGACTAAAAAAACCTAATTAGTCCGTCAGTCAGATTTCCAAAAAATAGTCATCATCATCATCATCATTTCAGCCGAAAGACGTCCACTGCTGGATATAGGCCTCCCCCAAGGTTCTCCACGACGACCGGTCCTGCGCCTCCCGCATCCAGCGGTTTCCCGCGACCTTCACCAGGTCGTCGGTCCACCTTGTCGGGGGCCTACCCAAAAAATACTAGACACATATTTTTTTCTTTTTTCATATAAACAAAAAATGAAGACGACACAGTGCTTTGAAAACTCGTGTGACGTCACTGCACGCTACACTTTTTAGCGGCCAGTGACGTCACCAGCCATCACTCCTGATCTTTGATGCCTATTATATTTGTCAATTTTTATTGATTTGATAAAATAAAATATACGAAATGTAAAACGTATATAATAAACCTATCCAATATTTTTCTATAATCTGAATGACGGACTAATTAGTTTTTTTTTAGTCAAATACCCTATTATTTATATTATAGTAAAGTTATCCGCAAACAAACATAAAAAAAACATATAACCTCCTCCCTTTTGAAATCGGTTAAAAAACGAACACCAAAATGAACATCAATAACAGAGACACTTTATGATAGTATTATACTCTATGCGACATGCGGTGCGTGAGCGAGCAAGCAGATGCTTTCTCGCTCACGCGCCGACCGCTATGCTAGCGGACCGCGCGATGACGAACGACACGGGTTCCCCCTTCAAGAGCTTGTGGCATACTGAATCTCAATAGCTCGGGCAAGAGAAATGATGGGGAATACGCTCAGATTGTTGAATAAAATTTTTGTTTTGGTCGTTTTAAAAAAATATTTCTGCAATAATGTTCGTCATGAAATTGCCTATCCATTAGTGTAAGAACGCAATCTAAATAATGCTTACTTTTCGAGGAGATGCACGTTTTTGATAATTATTTCTGTTGTCAGAGGTTTCGTTGTGAAGGAATTATCTAAACATTATGCTAAGTAAAAAAAAAAAAAAATCTACAATTTTGGAGCCAAGGTTATGGAGAAAATTCATGTAGGTATTTTTAATAAGTTGATATTCCTTTTGGAGAAAGAGTAGATAGCTCCGAAAAACTAAATAAAAACGGCCTGCGGTGTGTTTTTCCTCTGGAACCGCCTTAAGTAGAGCCGAAGTTTATCTTTGATAGTCGTTAGTAGTTGCGGGTAATCAGAAGCCATGCAGTAGGTATAACATCGGCTGCCGACAGAAGTTATCAGACAAAGTCTTGCCGCCAAGCGATTCGTCGTGTTCCGGCATGATGTCTGGTGCAGCCGTTCGGAGGACGGGTCTTAGCAGTTGTGTCGGGAGTTTGGTCGTGGAGGGTCCCTAGTTAATCTCCCTATGGCGCAGTATCGTTGTTTGTGTGTTGTTGGGTTTAACATTGCATCACCTCGCTCAACTGCCGGCTTCCTTCCTAATCACTCAGTTTTTTGAGTGTATAAGGCTATTAATATACTAGTGCGCTTTGCCATCAACGATTGCATCACTGCTTACCATCAGGCGGGAATGCGGCACAAGCACTAATTTATAATTTAAAAAAAAAGCTGGTGGACACACACAAGTGTGTGCGTGCTCACGTTCATGTCGTCAATTATAATAATAATAATAATAATAAAAAGTGTTTATTTCTCACCACGAGCCAAAAAAACATGTATAAAAAATTGTTACATACAAGAAATACCTTTTTTTTTTTTTTTGGTTGTGGATCGCTGGTGCCTGTGGTAGGTAGTAACACCTGTAATACAGGTCACCAGGTACCCACCTGTTCATGATTACATATTTGATAGCATATTATGAAGATATCACAGCAAGTAACAAAAAATCAAAACAATTAGTGAGCTTAAAAACAAAAATAGAGTAAAAAATAAAAATACGTGTCAGGTGTGTGTGTGTTTGTGTCTGCGAGGGTGTGTTTGTTTTAAGTACCATTCGAGCATAGAATAAAGAGAGGGAAGTACGTTATCTTCATACAAACGGACCGCGCGCGGCTTGTATGTGTGCGCCATAGTATCTATGCGTCGCCGCACGCACACCTAAACACAATATTAGAGTGCCTATGACTGCGCTAGTCGCGGCTAGCACGGAACGAGGTTCGCGCGTCACGGCTTTTCGGCACATTAGCTTTTAATAAATGATCACATAAACTGCAAAGTTGGTATGTCTATTTATGAACAAATACAAGACTTATATTTTTCCAATTATATTTCTAAAAGTTATTTACAAGGATACGGATATATTACACATTAAAGTTTAATAACAACGCGTTTCGTAATAGTCGAAACCGAAGAAAGTAGGTATTTTTCTGTAGCTAATTTGTAATTTTGTATTAAATGTGTGATTCAATAGATGTTATGTTTGTATTATTTATATTTGTATTACTTAATTAAAAATAAATATGGTTCTTTATGTGTACAAAACTAAAAATAAAAATTACAAAAAAAAAAAAACTGACTAGTATATGTAAACTAAATACTAAGCAAATAATTTAAACATAAGCTCTTAGTCTATAAATATTTGTTAGCGGTTTGGGCGACAACCGTAACCGACGAAGCGCGGACAGTCGTCAACCCTAAGACAGTAGGCAATTAAATCGCGGATTGGGTCGCAGATAACCTACTTCCCCTCTTTATTCTATGATTCGAGGACATCGGCATGAATACACAAGGCACATCTGAGGACATTTTCAATACGAGGACATTTTTGTGGGTCCTCGATTTGACTTGACTACTGTATCGTATTATTCGCGCAATTTTGAACATTACTGTATATATGATAAGGAAAACTCAAGAAATCCTCGGATTGGTGGTGATCATTCATGTACACATTTCGACCGTGTGTGACTACTAGACGGCGCCACTAGTGATTTTCACACACTCAATAAACACACGACTCATGTTTATAATACTATCCGAGGACCTAGTGTGTAAATGTTACACTCAAGACCTCGGAATAGTACTTGAACTAGTCAGTGTGTTGAGGTCCTCCTTTCGGGTACAATTTCAGGTTGTATCTGGAAATTACAATTGCTATAATAATAAGAAAACGTTGATTTTAAGTCCGATTGTGAATGAACAAAATCCACCAGAGAGCAATTTGTGGTGCTTGGTCGCAGAGGAAATATTAATTTCCTTCAGTTGACGCCCAACCGTAACTGTCTTTAGAGAGCGTGTGCATTATGTCGTAAATATCTACTCTGTTTTTATTAGATACGTATCTCGTAGATTATAATATTTATTTATTATAACGAGTTGTGTTTTAAATATGATGTTTAACCTGTGTACCTTGTTTTAAGAACACAATCTATACATAATTTAATTTTTAAATATTGCTTATTTAAATTTGGGTGCTTCGTGCATTGGTTTATGTTGAAATTTTTAATCAAATTATAATTTAAAATATGAACATCTCGGAAAGACAACGATGAATTGTCTGGCTTTGGGAGCCGTGTACGCCGTGGTTTGCGGAGAGCCCGTAGCAATTGCTGTGTCTCTGGATACCGCGGAGGTCGTGGCAGACACCGAAGCTATGGCAACCGTGGAAACCGTGGCTGTCCCGGGAGCTGTAGCAGCCGCAGTGGTCCTGGCTGCTACCGACGTCATAGCAGCCAAAGCATTCGCGGAGGTCATGTAGAGGCAGTGGTACAAAGTCGAGGATATCTGCCCGCCCAATCAAGGCGAGACTGACTTACTTACTGCACGGGGTCCATCAGATAGGGGACGGGGACTTCCCCACGTCCCCGCCCTTCTTCGGCGCCCGGTGCGTCTTCGGCGCCCGGTGCGTCTTCTGCGGCCCGGGAAGAGAGTTGAGATCTCTCTATCCCGTTCCGCAGCTTGCTTCTGCGACATCACGTCCTCACAGAAGGACACCACCGCGTCCCACGACTCTGCGCTACCGACCATCCTCCGCACTACTGCCGGCAGCGTCAGGTCGCCTCCTACTTCAGTTGTGAGGACACGGCGCTGCTCCTCTCAAGCTACACACTCGGAGAGCGTGTGCTGCGCAGTGGTCCTCCCCGCATAGGACGCAGTGGTGGCACCGAGCGTTCGGCTCCCTGCCTATGCGACGCAGGTACTTGCCGAAGCAGCCGTGCCCCGACAGTACCTGCGTCACCCTGAACGACAGGGAGCCGTGCCTTCTCCCGAGCCAGTCGTCGAGTACTGGCCGGATCGCCTCGACGGTAGCGAGGCCGGCGGCGGTAGGTCGCATAAGCCTCTGCCGCCAGTCCGCCACCAGGACCTGACGGAGCTCCTCTCGGTGCAACTCGATCTGCCGCTGCACCGGACTGTAGCCCCGTGTCCGCTCCTCCTCGCGTCATCGGTACAATGACGCGAGTACTTTCGCCTCTAGGTCCCAGGGCGGGGATACGGCCAGGACACAAGCCGCCTCGTAAGTAATCGTGCGTTACCCGCGGACGACCCTGACGGCCATGGCCCTCTGCGGTTTACGCAGAATGGTGAGAGTTCCGGCCGTCAGGTCCATCGCCCACACAGGGGCCCCTACATGGTCGTGGACGGCACGATTCTCACGTACAACCGCCTACAGGCGGCGCTCGGGCCCCCCATGTTGGGAAGCAACGTTGATAGCGCGCCTGCTGCACCCATCAGCATGGGCGCCAGGCACTGGAAGTGAGGCCCTAATTCCCAACTGCTGTCGAGCACCAATCCCAAATACTTCATGGTGGGCTCGACAGCTATCCGGGCCCCGCTGACCACGATATGCGATCCCGGCGCTGGCGCACGCCAGAGGCCATTAACTACCATGGCCGCCGACTTGTCAAGGGCCACCTTCAAGCCCAGGCGCCGGATGCGGTTCATCACCTGTGACACCGCAGCCGTGGCTACCAACGTCGCTTCCCTGTGCGAGCTCCCCCGGGCAGTGACAAGCGTGACGTCCGCGTAACACGTCAAGTCGGCGCCCGTCGGGAGCTCGCCTCTCAACACCCAGTTGTAGCCGATGTTCCATAGGAGCGGTCCCAAGACCGATCCCTGTGGAACACCGCGCGACATTTGGTGCGGACCGGAGCTTCACGTCCCCGATAGATGACGCATCTGTCCTCCAGATAATCCCCTACTATGCGGCGGAGGTAGGAAGACACCCGATGGTATTTCAGAGCCTCCCGAATACAGCTCCAGGTGCGTGGTGAATGCGTTGAAGATGTCTTAAGACACTGCGAGACATCGTAGCCTCCGCCAGGACCCTCACGCGCATGATGGCGTCTATGGTAGAGTGCCCCCGACGAAAACCGAACTGGTTGTTGCCCTCTCTGCATTAGAGGCCGACGAGGCGATCTGCGATAATACGCTGACCCTGCTCGTGGCATGCCGTGAAATGGTTGGTATTTTTTTTTAAGTTTACTTTGTAAAGATCTAATGCGAAAATTCGTTAAAAATATGTACAAAATCCATACTAATATTATAAATGCGAAAGTAACTCTGTCTGTCTATCTGTCTGTCTGTTACGCTTTCCCGCTTGAACCTCTCAACTGATTTTGATGAAATTTTGCACAGACAATCTTTAGACCCTGAGAAAGAACATAGGCTACCTTTTATCCCGAAAAAAAATGATATTCCCGAGGGAAATCTAAAAAGCGCGATATAACCGAACTCCACGCGGGCGAAGCCGCGGGCGGAAAGCTAGTTCCTTATAAATTAATCTGATGTTGCTTGTTACAGAAGAAAATAAAAAACAAAGTCTTCGGATAATACTCAAGATACGAAATGCGCATGCAGAAACTGTATTAAAATTACTAAGTATATAAATATATTTCTGCTATTAAATGTAGAGAAAAGTTAGGTACAGAAGAAGGTATAAGTCCTCGATTTAGACATTTGGGACTGGGTAAAACGTCCTCAGATTGTTCCTGGAAAGTATAACACAAGGTCCTCGCTCTGTATATGGCTAAAGAAAATATGTGTGAAAGTGAGTCCTCAGTTTGTCATGTCTAGTCAGGTGATTGGGTCCTCGGAAAGTTCACACAAAAGTCCTCGGAAGGGTATCGCTAGAAGCATGAGCTGTGTATATTAAGGTTCTCGCATTGGTCAAGAAGAGTTTAATAACAAAATGGTGCAATAGCAGAGCAGGAAGATAACTGTCAACCGTAATTTCAAATTTTGTCTCTTTATATCTTATTAAAAAAAACTGTACGATGTTGTTTTACAAGTTTTTTCTGAAGTCCTCGCATAGGTGACCCAAAATTAAAGTCCTCCAATAGGACTCCTTACAAACAGGGGTGTGTGTGTGTGTGTGTGTGTGTGTGTGTGTGTGCGTGTGATTTTGTGTCTGATTAGACTAAGACGTCAAAGAGAGCTTCTGTGGCAGCATATGATTGGCTTTGTAGCCATGCTTGCAGTGTGATTTTAAAATTATATTTGTTCAAAGAGTGCAGGGAAAGAATGCGGTTTAATTTATTGTAAAGATAGGGTCCAAGAAAAATAAAGAATCTATGACTGAAAGAGGTTTTGAGAGGAATAGCTGAGGCAACTATATAGTTTCGGCGATAGGTTTGCTGCGAATAGTTGGTAATAGCATGTTGTTTAATAGCCGTGGCCAAAACAAACAGCTGCCTAACCGTAAGAACTTGACAGTACTCGTAGAGCTTGACGGTGGGAAAAAGTCTTGGCTTAAAACAGCACACCTTAAGAACCGCTCTCTACGCACGTTCTATCTGAATATAATGAGATTTTGCTGCCCCGCCCCAGGACGAAATACAATAAACCAGTATTGACTGACACAGAGCCAAATATATCATTTTCATTACCACGCTATCTGCTGATTGGCGTAGTTGCTTAAAAATGTACATTAGTTTGCGCACTCTGTTAGATAGATGTATTATGTACTCTTTGAATGTAAGGTTGGAATCAATCACTATGCCAAGATACTTTATTGACTTGACTCTTTCGATGTTGCAGTGATCATAGTTGTCTCTGCCGCCGCTACCGCCATTTGGCTGTGTCAACTGGGCAACAACGTTTAACGAGTTTACAATTGACACATTTGTACTTCGGATCGAAAAATTTATAATTTTCGTTTTCGATATATTCAGGGTAAGCAAGTTGTTTTTAAGCCATTTACTGATTGTATCGAAACCCCCCTGAGCAAGGCGATATGCCTCCTCCCAGTCGTTCGACGCAAATACAAGAGCAGTGTCGTCCGCATAGGAAAATATTGTACCACCTTCCAGGTTGAGGCTACACAGGTCGTTCATGTAGATTAGAAATAGACTGGGGCCAAGAATACTGCCCTGTGGCACACCAAAATCAACATTTAGGTGGGAGCTACAGCAGGATCCAATTTTTACACTTTGCATTCTATTTGTAAGATAGCTCCTAAAAAGGGACAGTTGGGTACCTCGTATGCCCAGACATTCTAACTTGGATATTAAGATGGGAATCGAGACCGTGTCGAACGCCTTCGCCAAATCCAGAAATAGTGCAACACACTTCTTACCGTTGTCAAGTTTCTGAGCTATGTGATTGACCAATTTATGAACAGCATCAGCTGTAGATAGATTTTTTCGAAAGCCAAACTGGTTAATTGGCAAAAGATTTCGTGACTCTAAATATACAACTAGCCTTTTATTTATTATATTTTCCAATATTTTGGACGCCGCGGGCAAAACTGATATGGGCCTGTAATTTTCGACACGATCACGGTCACCAGATTTAAAGATAGGGTGGAGAATACCTTTTTTGAACCAGTTAGGAAAAACACCAGAGTCAAGACACAGGTTGCAAACATATGTCAGCGGAGGCACAATAGTGTTCCTATGTCGTTTTAGAAAACTAGACGAGATTCCGTCCCAGCCAACTGCACAATCAGTCTTAAGTGAAAGGATTAAGCTTTCTACCTCTTGTTCATTTGTCTCAAGTAGTACAAATGATTCTTTCTGGGGTTCGGGTAGCGAAATTGATCGAGGGTCCCTGTATATTTTACCAGCTAGTTGTTTGCCCACATTTGCGAAATAGTCATTTATTCGATTTATAGTTTCCTGCTTATTGCAATTTTTCGCCATAAGATCATGTGCTGAAGATTTAAGTTGACCCATATTAGCAACAACCTTAATTACACGCCATAGTTGCTTAGAGTTTCTACCTGCTTTTCCAAATTCCAGTCTCTCATAATCTGTTTTTGCTTTTCGAAGCAGATTTGTACAAAAATTTCGATACCTTTTGTAGGACACCGCGAGGATATCATTTGATGGATCTGTTTTAAGCTTTTTATATAAGTTGTCTCTGTGGCGCATACATTTTAGTAATCCCTGAGTAATCCAGGGTTTAATCGGCCTGCGTCTACGTGAAGTTGAAATTGTCTTTGTGTTATTTGACAGTGCTAGGAGAAGTGGTTCCATTAAATATTCAGTAGCTAAATTAGGATCTGTTGTAGCATAGACTGCATCGAAACTTATTTTGCTAATATCATTAGTAAGTTCGTCCTCATTTACTTTTCTTATTTGGCATGAATTTAAAATTTTGACTCTATTTAGTGACAAAGAGAGTAGAACTGCAAAGTGATCCGTGACAGTGGATTCTAGCACCATGACTGTGTTAGGGAAGGATGTTTTTATATTGGCGTGATCAAGACATGTAGATCCATTTGTGACCAGCGTATGTCCCGGGAAAAGTCCGTGGTGAGCTAATAAATCCAAATAGTCCAATGAATATGCATCTTTATTATAGCGTGAGATATCAATATTTATGTCTCCCATAATTATGACATTTCTAAACGCTTTTAGCTCACATAAAATACTGTCCATAGATTGTATAAATTTTGAGGGATCTTTGAAAGCATAGGGCCTATACACTGCAAGTATGGCCACGTAGGCTCCAATAGTGACTGTCAAACAGTTTGCTTCGGATACGACAGGTTCTATAACTTTTACATTAGCTAATAAACTATTGACGTATACAATTACACCGTCATTTTGATTAAAAGTTTTTGATGAGTTATGACAACTGTATCCGTCTAGAGTCGGAATGACGGGGTTGTGGGAGAGCCAGCATTCTGATAGAATAATAACGTCACTAGGCACCACAATTCTTTGTAAAAGAGCTAAAAGCCCCGCATAGTTAGCACTTATACTGCGAATATTTTGGGATAAAATAGACATTTTTTATTGGGCAACAGCTTTGTGCAATCCTCAGGGTCACATGTTATTGCATTTGAAAAAGTAATATTATCCAGATTATCTAACATGTCATTTACATTATTTGAATTATCGAATGTTATGGCTTAAAACTAAGGGTGCGAAGGACCGTATTCTTAATATTATCACTCTCTCACCAACATGTTGATCCCTATAATATTTTAAGGAAATGCAAGAACCAACTCTAATAACAATTACCAGTCTTGGCCGTGAAACTGTAAATTTTGAAAATGTTTTGTCTGGGTGTGATGCAAAAATGTGTGTATTTTTGTGCCAGTATGACTGTTTGAATATGTGTGTGTGGAAATCAGTGTATTATAAAAAAACCATTTAGAAAAGTCAGAAAGTTGCAAAATTAAATAACAAAAATCAAGAAAATAATCAGAGGTAGGCATGCAGCACGGTTTGAAAGCCTGTACATAACAATAAAAACAACGTTTATCAAAAACGGACATGCAAGTTTTTGTAACAGTGACATAATGACTACACAGTCAGATTTTTGTTAGCTTAGCTAAGTCTATTTCAGAGTTCACTACGACACGCTGCGCTCCGTCCTCTTTGCGCAAGTAAACCTTACCATATGCTGACCAGCAGTGTTTATATTTATGCTGTGCGGCAAAAACTCTTGCTAGATAGTATATCTTTCGGGTTTTCGTTGGTAAGTTATCGGAAATATAGATAGGTACCTTGGGGCCGTCAGCTTGAAGGTGTGTTGTATTTAATTTGTTGTTATAGTTGTTTTTGTTGAATGTCCTGACTGAATCCTGTAATTTTGACTTTAGAATAACGGTGGTAAAATCAACTATGATGGTATTATTCATTGAGCTTTTGGAGTTTATTCTATATACATCTTTAATATCGGATTGAACAATGATGGTATCAACGACATTGCCGATCTTTCTCACCGCGTTTGCCAGGTCTAGTTTCGATTCATCAGCAGTTTTTGGGACATTTTTAATTTCAAGACTAGTCATTTTTGACTGTTTTTCCAGGAGGATGATTTTTTCTTCAAGTGTATGTATGTAATCTTGATTTTCCTTCCTCTCCACTTCATATTCCTGCATTTTTGCAAGCATTTCATCATATTTGGCCACAGAAAAATCGACGAAATCTTGAAGTTTACTGTACTGGTTTTTAATTTCCAACAGCGTTGTTGCCATGTCTGAGCGAAACAATGTTTGTTCCTTTCTTATGTCTTTAAGTACACACATCAAAAGTGTCTAGGGATCAACATATATTTTTGCAATAACTTTTCTCCTGATTGATATTAATTAAAATTTTCTTTAAGGATTCATCAAATAAAGTGTTTTCGTTTGTCACAGTAACGATAAACCAAGTCACCTTTGCATTAATAAAGAAATTTGCCATTTTCCTAATAAAGGGATATTTGACATTTGAACCACTAACACAAAAGTTCGAAAAAAAGACTGAAATAACAGTTTTCTCTAAAATTTTATTGGGTAACTTAAACAATTAATAATCCGTGTTTCTACCGCGAACACTAACAACACAAGAACATCGGTTTGGCATACTCAAAATGAGTTCATCCAAATCACGCTGTGGAATGGCCGCCCATGTTCGTTGCAACAACAAAAAAGGTCTTCTTGCGACTGGATACCCTCCATATTCGGCAGAGCTCTTCTCTGTAGCATATCCCATGCATGCTCAATCGGGTTCAAGTCTGGCGACTGAGCAGGCCAGGGCAGGACATTGATGTTAGCTGCGGCGAGAGTCTGTCTTACAAGTCTTGCGGTGTGCGGTCGTGCATTATCATGCATTAACTGAAATAAGGGACCGATTTGCACTTGTAGAGGAACGATGACGTCTGATACAATCGTTTCAGCATAAATTTGAGCGTTGAGGTTGCCTCTGATCCAAATCAACTCAGTTCTTCCGCCGATCCAAATACCCGCCCATACCATGATGGTTCCACCACTATAAGGATGGACTTCCTGGCAGGATTTTAATCGCTGTTGGCGTCCAGGGGTTCTCCAGTGTCGTATACGTCTTGTATCCGGTCTCATACCAAAACGAGACTCATCAGAAAAGCACACGAAACGCCATTGTTCTTCTGCCCAATTTCTGTGTTCAAGAGCCCATTGATATCGAATCCTACGATTGTGCATTGCTATAGGTGGTACCCGTAGCGGTCTTCGGGAATGAAGGTTCACTTCATGCAAGCGGTTTCTGACTGTTTGGTCGCTAATTAAGTTCCCTGAAGAGTGATGAAGCCTCACGGCTAACATCATGGCGGTTATTGTTGGAGCTCTTCGAGTTAAGATTTGAATGTATCGGTCTTGTCTCCGTGTGGTGCAGCGATACCGTCCTCCATGGCGCTCAGCCACGGTACCAGTGCTTCGGTAACGTGTCCAAAGTCGACTGATAACACTCTGACTTGTATTCAGAGCTAAAGCCACAGTACGTTGCCGGGAACCAGCTTCTATCATTCCCACGGCTCTGAGCATTTCTTCCCTGCTTAAATGACGTCGCCGCTCCATAATAACGTTGGTTTTAATCAGTAGTAGGGAAACAGTAGCACTAATAATGTCTTCAATGCGTTGTATGTTTTTATAGGGAAAATATTGACAGCTGATTTTCATCTTTTACTCGAATTTGATTCACAGTTCCTGATTCAAATTATGAAATGCACCAAAAAGGATCCATATAAATTTATAAAATCATAAATTTATTACAAAGCCACATCTCAATCTCAAGAAATCCGCATAAAAATGCTTGATCCCTAGACACTTTTGATGTGTGTATGTTCGATATTTCGTCTCTCAACTCGTTCATGTTGATAAGATTTTCCTGACCGTTACGTTTTCTTTTATTGCGCCTGGTTATATTTAAATCCATGCAGGAATCACTCGATTCCGTATGCCGTATACTAATGTTAGGGTCAGATCGATGAAAGACAGGAGGCTGCCCACTTTCTAGTCGGTGTTCCTGGTGGAGTGCGACGTACCGACATAACTTTTACTTAAGTTATTTTCTCGATCCAAAACGATGTGCGTTGCTGGTGCACTGCCTAAAGCGCAGTGGTACGATACGGCGATATGTGAAGGACAATCCTTATGCCGCTCAGCCACTGGTAGCACTGTAGCACTGAGATTATTGAGTTTTTTAGTCCAAAATTTGTATATTTTTAACCGACTTCAAAAAGGAGGAGGTTACTCAATTCGACCGTATATATGCTTTTTTTTTTATGTTTGTTCGCGCGTAACTTCGTCGTTTATGAACCGATTTTGATAATTCTTTTTTTGTTGGAAAGAAGACATTCCCAAGGTGGTCCCATGATAAGGACATCAGGGTCTGATGATGGAAGACCAGAGAAATCAAGGGGAACTTTCAAAAATCGTAGGGGCGATTAGTGCATTTCTTAGTACTTTCATTAAGTATTTAAAACACTACAATTTGATAAAGGTCTGGAGTAGATCTGATGATGGAACCGGAAGACAGTCGAAAGAACTCCTCAACAATTCACAGCAGCTACCTTGTGTTTGGGCTTGATTAATTTGTATTGATAAGAACTTTACACCTCTGATGATGAAGACAAAGGCCAGTTCCGGGAACTCCTCAACGGTTTGCAGTAGCTACTTTGTTTTTGGTTTTAATTCATTTATATTGATGAGAACTTTGCACCCATTGGGTTAAAATAATGGTCTGCAGTACCTAAATCTGATGATTAAGACCATAGGCAGTCGAGAGAATTCTTCAAAATTACGGGTAAAAATTAAAGTAAACAAAATTACGTCATTTCCCAACTATATTTGCGTCAGCTTCCAGTCTGACCGGATGTAACTGAATACATAGTACCTACTTTTCACAACTAAAAAGTGTAAAATAAAAACTTTTTTACAAAAAAACAACCGACTTCTAAAAACCACTACAAAGTGAAAAATAACTAATTTCGGAAGTCGGTGTCAAAAACTAATACCTATACAAAAACCAAAGACACCGACTTCCGAAATTAGTTATTTTTCACTTTGTAGTGGTTTTTAGAAGTCGGTTGTTTTTTTGTAAAAAAGTTTTTTTAGAATCAATGTCTATATAGAAATTGTACGGTATTTGAATAAAAAACGATTTACTGCCGGTGCAAATTTTTGTTTAGATCACTGTTTTTTATCGTCACTGTCTACAAATTAGCTTATAATTTTGCTTGTTTTGTAGGCTAATGTCTTAACAGTTGGATATATACACTGGTAGCACAGTAGCACTGAGATTATTGAGTTTTTTGTCCAAAATTTGCATATCTTTAAAATCAATGTTTATGTTGTAATTCGGTGGCTCTAAACGATGATAACACTGCCACTGTTTGTTTACGTGTCTAGTTTCACTTTTATGAGGAAACACTGTTCAAAAACGATGTTTACTATTTTTAGGAATTATTAAATTACGAGCAAAGTTACATCTAACGTTTACTTGACAGCGCCCTCTGGCGGAGATTGAATTTGAGAATTATGATAGTTTTTAAAATCTTATTTGTTTTCTACTAATCAGGATAAGTTCAAATACTAACACTAAATATGTGGGTCTACTGGTCTGAAATAAAAAGTTTGAATTTGATTTTAACATCCATCGGTAAATGAAGTAATTATAGAGCGAGGTCGCGTTGTGGGAAGAACGGTAGGTAGGCCTGCGCCAGCGCATCTAATAACCTAAGCTATGATTCATGCCGTTATCAACCTGCGTAATGACCGTATACAACGTCAAATAATGTTTAAACCTACATATTACAATAAACTTTGTTGGCAACACTACGATCCGGACGAAGCATTTCGCCTAGTCTTTTATACCGCGTCACCGCGTACCGCGCCATCCAGAGACTGGAACAATTTTCCAGTTTTTAATTGTCTTCAAAGCTAAAGCGCTCTTTCTAATCAACAATTGCATCACTGTTTACCATCAGCCGGGATTGCAGTCAGGCACTAGTTTATATGTAAAAAAAAACCGTCAAAAACGGTCAAGTGCGAGTCGGACTAAGGCAAAAAACTATTTATAGTACATTATTGTTGTTATTCTGGCAAGAGAAATTTCAACTGTCCAGCTAAGTAGGATGGATGGTTCTGAATGAGACATGCTGGTGACAGACAGGAAGTGCCGTTATAGTTACATACCTATAGTCCGTTTATACCCTTTGTATACGGAACCCTATAACTTATAACAAGCCACTAAACGTGCGTTAAAGAACGTTTAGTTCAAACTCGGTACAGTGAGTTCGACGCAAGCGCAACAAATACAACCGTTATCGTAGAATAAGTACAGAAGTACCGGTACAATGTTGCGATAGGACAAGCGCACACAACACTGCTTGAACGGTACATTACACTCTATGTTGTAGATTGCTATGACGCAAACTTGCAGTGATCATCCGTCTTGAACCTTTTACTAAAATATGTATATTAGGCACGGTTTCCTCTAGCCACTTGATTCTACAATAAATTGATTTTACAGTAAATTGATAACGCACATAATTCAGAATTTCAGACGCACTGTGTCCTCTTTCTGAACATATTATGTAACAAAAATGCCTTAAACTTATTTTTCCAGCATGAGAAATAAAATTCCAATTTCAACATCTTCAGACATCTCTTTTTTTTTGTTTGGATGGGAAATCATCAAAAGACCTGTCCCGCTCTGTCTGGGCGGAGCGGAAGGGCGTGTCAGACTTTTACTGACAAAAACCCACCCGTGTTCCTTCACTTTCCTGTACGCCAAGGCCACGGTTTCGTTTTTAACCAACCGCAACCCTGACCCAGGAGGCATCGGACTTCGTGGACCCTGTCACGATACATGTTACGACGATTTAATCTTGTTAGACGTCTTTGCAATGTTGCTTCATTATTAGCTGCCCATAATAGTCTTAATCTACGCATTGTCTCTAATTAATTTGAATGTTCACAAATAATAATATGTTTAATTTTATAAGCGTTACCGTGAGGCTCCGATCTCCCTCTAGCGTAGCGTGTTGCGGAAACGCCAACATAATATCATCAACGTTTGTCAAAAGTGACATAAACCTACTACCATTTTGGTAAAAAAAAACGGTTATCTGTGACGCTCGCTTAGGCGTTCCTTTCCACATAAGGAATAGTGACTTGTCTACCAATTTAGCAGCAGTCACGTGACATCTAGTAAACACATGTCAACTCCATACAATATAACTTTTCCGTCGGCGTTAACGCTTACAGAAAAGGGATTTTATCTAGGCATACTGTGTAGGAAATAATGTTGCAAAAAACTCGAGTCTTCGACAACCGGCCTCGGCTGATGAGTTACAAGACTCGACTCATTACAACAGGACACCAAGACTAGAGAACTAAGTTCTCTACGAGCCCTTGTTTGTCACATAACAGCTCGAGTCCTTTTTATGCGGCGAGTCGTACCCGAGTTCTATACGTTTATGAGTCTAGCAATTAAATTGTTGTCATTTACAGGGCGGGGAGAAGGGCTGAGATAAAACAAAAAACAGTATTGATTAAGGATATTTTTAATCATTACTAAATATCATAAAATATATAAATAAAAAGGGTAATTTTAATTAAAGTCCAGCCATGATGCAAGACACATTGAAGCTTGTAAAGTTTTATTGCCGAGACGGTTTCTTTTTTTTTTTGTAATCAAATTGCCGGATCTTGAAAATACCCGCTCGCTTATCACCTATTCGAGTCTTTTCGAATGATGAGTTTCAAGTCTCATCTTCACGCTTCGAGTTTTTCTTGAAGACTCGAGTTTATTTTAAGACTCGAGTCCTTTTGTAAGACACAAGTTTTTGTTAAATGACTCGGACTCGGCTTGACTCTAGACTCCGAACCTTTTTAGCACACCGAATCATGCTTATTTGAGTCGAGTCTTTAAAATTACGACTAGAGGTTTCGAGTTTTTTGGAACACTAGTAGGAAACGGAACCGTACGCTCGGGTCGGTGATGAGGAGGCGGGTATACTCGGCACTAGTCGATCGGAGACACTGTATCGGGTAATACAGATAAAAGACTTCTTATCTGTCATGATAGTGAAACATAAACCTTTCACTTCTATCGTGTGGTCAAGTATAATGTGGTCACGGTATAGAAGTACCCGACTAAGGTAAAAACAGGTCAAGTGCGAGTCGGACTCGCACACAGAGGGTTATGTAAAATCATCTTTAGAAAATGAGAAACATTTTTTCTTTGTTTTAGTTTAATATATATTGTTAGTGGCAACAGAAATACATCATCTGTGAAAATTTCACTTGTCTAGCTATCACGAGATACAGCCCAGTGACAAACAAAGACAATGGAGTCTTAGTAATGATCTCGTTTTTACCCTTTGAAACGCTGAAAAGGAAGGGTTACCGTGGCGAACACGACCACGATCATGGCTTTATAGTGACCATTTTTGTACCTATGTCTTGCTTTGCTATAAGTCTAAAATATTTTCTTGTTTCATACTTTTAGATCACTTTTATTTTTCCTAAGTCGAGTTAGTTTTCTTTTCATGTTTGTCATTTGGCGTCTTTCGTAATCTACATGTGTCGTGTATCTCAACACATTCTCAATCTTCCCATAAAAAAATTATATAAATATATCCATTAGATTAGTCACAGGAAATTATTTTTCATTTTTCTTTTTTTTTCACATTTTTTACATGATGTACATGTTGATAAGGAAGTGCTTACAGGTTGATGACCGCCGCATGCAGCGTTACTAAACTTAATAATAATGGCGCGAAAAAGCAAGTCGATACAGGAACACACTGTCGCCCGCTGATCGGAGGTCATTGAACCAATATTTTAAAGGATGTTTTATTCCGTTTGCAATTTTATGCGATTTAGTTTGTTTGAAATTTTATTTTTTTTTTATTTTTGATGCTAGATTTTTTTCTATTGGTCAGGATTATTCCTATGAACCAGAATGGTCTGTGTTTTCATTTATTGTTGTATTGTCAGCACCACTCTGTATTGTGTGATAACCGTTACGCTGATGATTGATATAATGAATCACATTTCAGTCCACATTTAGTAATTCACGTGTTTAACTACGCCGTTTGATGTTGTGTATGGAAGCGTCACAGCCTAACACAAAAACTGACGATTTCTATCATTTGAACGATTCATCGACGTTCGTTGCGTTATTTACGTTGTTGGGCAGACGATTTTTTTCAAGATAGGAATTTCGTTCAAACCATCGGATTAGGATTGAAAGTGTCTTACTTACGCAATTAGGGTGTAGACATGATTTAGCATTAAAAGCACGATCTTTCATCAGCTTATTTCCTAGTGTTCCTATTGCTGGGACATAGGCCTCCTGTGTGAAAAGGTCAATCCACTACGCGGGCACAGTATGAGTTGGCGCATGTCAAATGTCTACTAATATGTACAGACGACAGCACATCAAGCTACTACAACCTGTCAGATTTCCTTATTAGATTTTCAACTTTATGTCTAAAGCATTAAGGGTCAAGGATAAAATTTCAACTACGTACCTACATATTATGTTTCATTTCATTCAGCTCGGTAAACACAACTTTGAAAAGAATCATCCAATTGGGTTGAACAGTGTTTGGTGAACTTCGTCAAGTCTTCTCGGTATCCGCAATGCTAATCAATACATAGTATAAAACAAAGTCGCTTTCGCTGTATGTATGCTTAGATCTTTAAAACTACGCAACGGATTTTGACGCGGTTTTTTTTAATAGATAGAGTGATTCTTAAGGAAGGTTTGTATGTATAATAAATGCATAATATAGTAGAGAAACACTGAGAAATCTAAAAAGCGCGATAAAACCGAACTCCACGCGGGCGAAGCCGCGGGCGGAAAGCTAGTATAGGTAATAAAATACTATTTATTATTATATTACAGAATACAAATATGAAGATTATACAAAGAATGACACAATAGGCAAGAATTAGGTCTTCTAGCAGTTCGTTATGTCTGTTAAGACATACGATGGCGAAATGTGGACACTGATGTTTAGGCTGGTCGCTGAGCGCGCTATGGAGCGGGCTATGGTATTATTCGTTCTTAAAAGGATGAACTCAGGATTGAAGTTATTAGGAATGAATGAAGATATGATCCGAGGCAACTGACATAGCTTCCAGTGGAAGCAAACTGAAATGGCAGTGGACTGGCCACGTTGGACGAAGGGTCGATAGCTAGTGGAGCAGACGAGTGCTAGAGTGGAGATCGCGTAAATGTAGTGAGGAGGACCTTGGTATGGTGGCTAGGACCGACTTTGAAGGACAGTATTTTAGGCTAGCCTGGGAGAGCCCTATGTCGACGAGAGTCCGAGTTGATTGATTGAGATTCTTAAACACGTTTTCAGTAGTTTAATAAAACAGTAATTTAGTTTTCAACGAAAAATCAATTACGCAATTGCGAGTAGGCAACATATTGTCATTGCCAACCTTGTCAATGACTGTTAAGGTATTCATAATGTCCATTTCTACACAATTCACAACTATGTATGAAAGAGAAAGCTAACAGCTCGCTCTTCCCACCTCTCGAAAACGTAACTGGAAGACGGTACGGCTATTATCTAAGCGACTAAGTTACATTTACCTCAATAAACCTATGTGATAAGCACTAATTGTCGTGTTTACACTATTATCCTACTTTTTCTTTATACTTGGGTAAGTAAGTACTAGGTATGTTTCTTTTATAATGTACATTTACGTTTGCGTTTCTAAGATGCGTTTACAACCCACCCACGATACAGGGTTAATTCTTAGTGTAAAGCAACTTTTTTTAAAACAACAGTAACCGATTTTTATTAATTCCCCAATCTTGCAGCCTAAAAAAAATAGTTTAAAAGTTAGTAGGTAGTTTGGTTTAAAATTAGTTGGTTAACTAAACGGCTCATTAAACCATGGTAGTTGTTGGCGATTGCCTAGCCTATTAACTAAACGGCGCAGATTAAGTTAACGGTCTGAATGATATTCAACAAATTATAGAAGTTGGAACTACGACCAATCAGCAATTAAACCAAGACATCCCAATTAAATGGGTTATGTTAGAAGTGCGATCAACCGAAAAAATACGGCTAATTTAACCAGCCCCCTAATCGGCGAACACATTTTTGTCAAATGATTGCGACTAGTTGGGATCGTTTGGACCGAATGGACCAATGGGCGGGCTGAACGATTCCAACTAATACCAACCAGTCGCAATCATTTGACAAAAAAGTGTTCACCGATTAGGGGGCAGATAGATGCGGCATATATTATGTCGCAGCCAACAGCACCCTAATTGCGTAATTATAAACTAGCGGCCGCCAGCGACTTCGTTCGCGTGGAATTAGTCATGCTCAGCTCCCATTGGCAATATGTACGGCTGCGTTAGCTCCCGTTTTCGCAACATTTTTTTTGTTACTGCTCTGCTCCTATTGGTCATAGCGGGATGTTATATAGCCTAAAGCCTTCCTGGATTAATACGCTATCCAACGCAAAAAGAATTTTTCAAATCGGACCAGTAGTTCCTGAGATTAGCGCGCACAAACAAACAAACAAACAAACTCTTCAGCTCTATTATATTAGTATAGATTGTAATCATTTTGAAGCCAATTGCTAATCCATTGCTCCATATCTTCGGAAAGTATGTTCACTTACGTAAATAACGCAATGAATGTTGTTGAACTGTCTAAATGAAACCCATTGCTGCCGATAGTGTTTTAAAAAATTATATAATTACCCTGCTGGTTAAATTACACAAGTGTTTTAATTGTATTAAAAAAAAATGTTGCCCTACACATTTCTCCTATGTCGTGGGTGTGTTTACAAACATATAGACAAACAGCCAGACCCGGAACAACTACTTGTAGATCATACAAATATTTGCTCCGTACGGGAATCGAACCCGCGACACGCAGCGCAACAGCCAATAGCTTCACCACTGCGCTAACCTTATTTAAGTATTTATATAAATAGTGATAAGTGTTTTTTTTTTTTTATAATTTTTTCTATTATAGTACCCGCCATCTAATCTCTTCACCACCTGTGGTTGACTGGTAGAGAATGTTTAAGGCATTGATCCCGCCTTTGTACAATTCATATGCGAAAGAATGAATAAATAAATAACTTCAAACAATCACGAATCCTCAGAAACTGGTCCGTACTCATTGGTCCTTCGAGACGGGACCTCAATAAACTTCAGCAGACGTTTATAACGTGGAAACATTACAAGGTCATCGCTTCCCGCGATAACCCACAGGACAATTACCTTGAGCGGAACAAACAAACGTCACTCAAACTACATTGTCAACAAATCGCATAGTAACCACTCTTAACCTTTGAGGATTGGTGACTTTTTAACTGATGTTCTGAAAAAAGTAATGTCAGTTATCTGTTAGTACTTAAAACTCGATTGTGAAGAGTTTGTTTGTAGTGTGTTATAATGTGCGTTGTAATGTGTTAAACTCTGAAACTATCGGATGGATTAGTAAAAATGTTTTTTTGCATTTGATAGCCAATTCTTGAGGAAGATATCATGCTATGGACAGATGTATGAATGTAAACGAAGCAACAGGAAGAATCTCTTACTTCTATTGACTTCTACTTCTATTGAAGGTCTTACTTTTATTGACTTACTTGCTTTCCGCCTGCGGCTTCGACCGCGTGGAATTCGCTTATATCGCGCTTTTTTGATTTCCCTCGGAATATCAAATTTTTCAATAAAAGGTAGCCTATGTCCTTTCTCAGGGTCTAAAGATTGTCTGGGCCAAATTTCATCAAAATCGGTTGAGAGGTTTAAGCGCGAAAGCGTAACAGACAGACAGAGTTACTTTCGCATTTTATAATATTACTTAGTATGGATTATTGTTTTGAGATATGAATAGTCATAAAAAGATTGAAGAAGTTTTTTAGGTCGAAAATTCTCAGAAATTGAGAAACAGAAAACACAAAGATGTTAAAAAATCACGAGACATACAAGGGCTCTATCTCTGGACTTCCGCTTGACTTGATGAGCCAGCCATTTAATGTAAGATACGGCAACGCTGATTATTAATAATCAGATTCTATAAAATTTCATAAATTTTAATTACTTAAAACTCTTAATTTTCTACGGCGATAAAAAAGCATTTTAATTTAATTACAAAAACAGTAAAATAATTCATAGATTTTTAGATATTTCATCTCATTGTGAAACTCAATTAATTAAACAAATAAAATATCCGTAGATTCTGTTAATACGTGCTCATTCTTCTAAATGATGAAGTGCCGACTAAATCAGAATGCGAATTAAACATGGTTTGCGCACGCCACAATAGCCACGGTAAGTCCCCTCTTTGAGGATTGGCTAGAGAGGGTACGGCGCCCTCACCTTCCGCCTGACGCAGATCCTTACCGGGCACGGCTGTTTCGGGAGGTTCCTGTTTCGTATAAGACAGGAGGATACGCCAGGGTGTAACCACTGTGTGGATCGCCCTGAGGACACGGAGGCGCATAAGGTAGAGCATGCGATGGAGGTCTGCCCGGCTTGGTTAGAGCACCGCCGTGTCCTTGTGGGGGGCGATAGGCGGCGATCTCTCGCGTCCGACCCTGGTCCAGGCCATGGTCCGGAGTGAGAGTGCATAGCAGGTTGTCACCTCCTTCTGCGAAGCAGTGATGCTAGCTAAGTAGGAGGCGGAACGCTTGAGGGAGCGGGAATCCCAACCCCCTCACGCGCGCTTCAAAGAGATGTCAGCACATCGTGACGGGGTCCACGAAAACCAATGCCTCCTGGGTCAGGGTTGCGGGTTGGTTAAAAAAGAAACCGTGACCCTGGCGCAAGGCAACTGTGTCTGACACGCCCTTCCGCTTCGCCCGGAACGAGAGAGGTCATTTGATGATTTTCCATCCAAAACAAAAAAAAAACATGGTTCAAGTAAGTGAGTAAAGATTTGGTTAAGAACAGTCTCCAAAGCACAGACGTAGGGTAGTCAGCCTTTCTATAGTCTATAGGATGCTCTTTGGAAAGTTTGCGTGGGAATTACATGACTTGATTCTATTATCATCGTTCCATCTTCGGACGACCCCTTGTACGGCGAGTTCCACCCTCACGTTGTTAACACCGCTACGATCCGGACGAAGCGTTTCGTTTCTACTTTTATTCCGCGTACGTCGAGGAACTGGAAAAAATTGCATGCGGCGGTCTTCCCGTCTAATTACAATTTAAGTGTCTCCAAGGGCAGAGTGAATAGGCTCATGATAAACTAGTGCGTTTTACTATCAACGATTGCATCACTGCTTACAAATAGGCGAGAGCGCATCATTCGAAAAGTAAACTATATTATCAATCTTTAATCCGTATCTATTTCAAGGATATTGCTATCCCATTGGTTCATTTATGTTTACTCAACAACATAAACACATTATACTAGACACTTAACAAAACATACACTAAACTAACAAAAAATCCCCGCCGCTCCCCGGCTGACCGGTACCGCCTCAAACGCGACGCCCCGCAGTTTTTAAGGAAAGATAAAGCGACTCTGTTTTATACTATACTAGCTTTCCGCCCGCGGCTTCGCCCGCGTGGAGTTCGGTTATATCGCGCTTTTTAGATTTCCCTCGGGAATATCAAATTGTTCCGGGATAAAAGGTAGCCTATATATCCTTTCTCAGGGTTTAAAGATTGTCTGTGCCAAATTTCATCAAAATCGGTTGAGAGGTTTAAGCGGGAAAGCGTAACAGACAGACAGACAGAGTTACTTTCGAATTTATAATATTACTAGCTTTCCGCCCGCGGCTTCGCCCGCGTAAATTTCGGTTATATCGCGCTTTTTAGATTTCCCTCGGGAACATCAAATTTTTCCGGGATAAAAGGTAGCCTATGTCCTTTCTCGGGGTCTAAAGATTGTGTGCTTTCCGCCCGCGTCTTCGTCCGCGTGGTGTTCGGTTATATCGCGCTTTTTAGATTTCCCTCGGGAATATCAAATTTTTCCGGGATAACAGGTAACCTATGTTTTTTCTCAGGGTCCAAAGATTGTCTGTGCCAAATTTCATCAAAATCGGTTGAGAGGTTTAGACGGGAAAGCGTAACAGACAGACAGACAGACAGTTACTTTCGCATTTATAATATTAGTATGGATGTATGTCACAACTGTCCCTATTGTTATACACCGGCTTCACGAGGACAACACCTTGAAAACTGTCGTTGTTAATGAACACAAAAGTACAAGAATAACCTAATAATTCAGGTATTGTACAGACGTATAAGTTCTCAGCACCCTAATTGACCTTAAATGATTGCCACTAATAGGAATTAGTGGCAATCATTTCGAAGCAAATTGCCAATCCATTGCTTCATATGTTCGAAATTGTGTCTGCTCTATAACGTAAATAACGCAATGAATGTTGTTGAACTGTCAAAATGACACCCATTGCTACTGATAGTGTATTGCGCAATTACCCTGCTGTTCTTTTCACTATTGTTGAAAAGTGAATTGGAATTACATACTTAGGTAATTGATGATTCTTGACTGACTATGATGACACCCGATCATCATTATGGTGCAATTCAGGAGATTGTCTGTATCTGGGCACTGCCTAACCCTGCAGGAGTAACAGGCGTTATGATATGGAGATTACTCTTGGTCCTTAGGTCCACATTGGTCGATAAATGTAATAAATATTGTCAGGCGTTAGGGTTGGAAATGTTGGAATCGCAGGTTTAGTAAATGGATACTGTGTGGCTACCATGACTTTTCAATACGAGACTTGATCATACGCATCGACCGCGTTTGGCGCTCTCATTGGTTGAGTGTTCTTACAAGCTAGAAGCGGGACAATCGATGAGTCAAACGCGGTTGATATCGATGATCAAGTCTTCGTAATGAAAACTTATGGTAGCCACACTTATATTGTTTTTGTGAACCATTGGCTGTACCGGTGGCGGCGTCTTCACCACATCACTTCTTCACGACGAACACATTGAAAGTTTTTGATTGATATTACGTGTGTTGTGTATATTTTTGGTGTTTTTTAGGTAGAGACAACAGCACATCAAGCAACTATAATCTGCCAAATTTCTACAACATTTTTTTTTTTATGCGAAACCCGAAAGACGTCCAGTATTTTAAAGTAAAGAATCTATGTACAAAATTTCAAAAATATATCATGAAAAACCAGAAAGTAATGAGCTTGTTATCCTACTTGGTTGTCCCAACAAAACTATGGTCAACACTGGGCTAGGGCGGGTGAGCGGTGCGTTAACCTGTGGCGTCAGCTCTTGCGCGGGCGTACGCACGCGCCAATTACTATGATCTACCGTAAGCTGCGTGGCGCGCTCGGTAACCACACTGCAGCAATTTCTAAATGTAGGTAAGTACTTATTTGAGAAAATATATAATACTAGCTTTCCGCCCGCGGCTTCGCCCGCGTGGAGTTCGGTTATATCGCGCTTTTTAGATTTCTCTCGGGAATATTAATTTTTTCCGGGATAAAAGGTAAGCCTATGTTCTTTCTCAGGGAATATAGAGATTGTCTGTGCCAAATTTCATCAAAATCGGTTGAGAGGTTTAAGCGGGAAAGCGTAACAGACAGCCTATATTCAGGTTTTATATAAAGAAAATATAACATTGTATATTAGATTTACGTTTATCAATTTTATGAGTAAAACGTTAAGGCTCAGGGTTAATTGGGAATATTTGACAGTTTCGGGTAGGTAGCTGTCGCCCGTACGTGCGAATGTCACTCGCGCGTAAAACGTCTGGACAGGCTCTTAGCACATAGATCATCGGGAAAAACCCGACCATAGAAGTATCTCTATCGACATTGCACAATTCGCAATACTGTGAGTCACGCCAAAATAATCTTAAGCTTTATTTATCACAGTATTGGCGCCCATTTCCTTGTTCATAGACTAAAAAGTTAAGTTATCGTGTATCTTTTTTATCCGTTTCATATAGAAAAGGATAGAAGATACATATTAGTATAGTACTATTAAATGATGATAGTATAAGTAACAATGACAAAAAAGGACATAGGCTACCTTTTATCCCGGAAAAATTTGATGTTCTCGAGGGAAATCTAAAAAGCGCAATATAACCGAACTCCACGCGGGCGAAGCCGCGGGCGGAAAGCTAGTACATTATAAACTAGTGCACCGCAGTCCCGCCTTATGGTAAGCAGTGATGCAATCCCTGGTGGTAAAGCGCGCTAGTTTATCAAGCCTATTCACTTAAAAAACTTAGTGAATACGAAGGAAGACGGCGTTGAGTGATGTGATGCAATGTTAAAACTTAAAACCAACAACGCGACCAACGATGTTGCGCGAGAGGGAGATTAATCTGGAGAACCTTCACGACCAAACTTCCGACCATTTGGCGCATCGTACCCGACACACATCGCAACACAACTGCTCAGACCCGTTCTCCGTACGGCTTCACCAGACATCATGCCGGAACACGACGAATCGAATGGCGGCAAGACTTTGTCTGGTGGGTGGTAAGTTCTGCCTACAACTTTAACCTCTATAATATTAATAAAGAAGTATAGATATGGACCTCATAAGTAGGTCGTATCATTATCCTGGATAAATTTAATCACAAAGTATTGATGATTTAAAAATATTATGAATGTAAGCTACTGAGAGTGACCCAGGACCCTAATTATGATCAAAAAGTTGAACATAACATTATGACAAACCAATTGTTCAATAACAGCTGTACATACATTGCTGTATGTACAGACGACAGCACATCAAGCTACTACAATCTGTCAGATTTATTTATTAGATTTTCAACTTTATCTCAAAAGCATTACAGCTCAAGGTTGATTGGGAATATTTGACAGTTTCGGGTAGCTTAACCTACTGTCGTCCGTACATGTATTGAGACGGTAGGTAGGTAGGTAGGGAGGAAGGTTGGTACAAGGTCGTAAGTTAAAATTCTAAAGGAATGTTTACACAACTGTTAAAACATACCAAGTTGATATTGAAATCTGCTTAGTAATGAACTAATAGACATTTGAGGAAGATGGTTAATTAGTTACCTTATTTGTTTTATTGTTAATAAATCACATACCTAATTATGCAAGGGACTCACACTGAATGGAAAATATAATAATGATGTGGTGTTCTAATCTGTGTCGTCTTCTAATGTTAATTATTTACTGTATACAATCAAGTATGTTTAATCGAATGGATACAAATCCAGAGTGATGGTGAGAAATTCCAGTTGGAAAAACCCAACAACACTGGACAGTGTTATTGGGTTTAGGTTAAGCTTGATCAATAATAACGAGTTGTCCAACTTGGATATTAAAAACGGCACCTCTGCTGACTACTAGTGGTTACAATCACTAGATGAAAAGTAGTTGTGTGAGTTTAATTTATGCTTATTTTATTTCATGCTTATTTTATCATATATATTTAATACTTTATTGTCACTGAAAACTCGCCAAGTGCGAGTTGGATTCGCGTTTGAAGGCTTCAATACTATTAACTATAAAAAAATATTTAGTTTTTAGTATCTCATGTTATAGCAGCAGCAGAAATTCATGACCTGTGAGAATTTCAACTGTTATCACATTTCATGTGTTACACCCTGGAGACAGGCAGACAGACAGTGGAGTCTGTAATAGGGTACCACTTTTACCCTTTGAGAACAGAAGTCTGAGTAAATAGATAACATTTCTCAACTAAATGTTATTAAATGGGTGGTAGGTAATTAAGTGTTTACCTATAATTTTATCCCATGTATCAAACAAATTAAAATACACTCAGGAATTACTTAACAAATGATTTCTCATAACTTTGAGCTCTGTATCTTGAAATGGTCATGCATCGGGAATGTTGAAAATCTGTAATGGGAAATGATATATACTAAATAGTTTGATTACAAGCTATTTTACACTACTTATAGGATCTTTTGCTTAGGACAGTTTTAATTGATATGCAAAAAAAAACATAATACAATTTATTACTTGATTAATTTAATGATAATAAATCTATGTGTTTTGATTGATATTTGTGTACTAAGACATAGGCCACCGGTATCAAGTAAGGTGCTGGCACAGTAATGTAAATTTTGTATGTGCCTACACCATAAACTATTGTATTTTTTCACATAGCAAATTTGGTTAGCTTATTTTGTCCTATTTACGAGCGACTCGCATCTCAGTTTGTACAATTTGACAGATAATAATTTAATATAAACCTTAACTACCTTGACATACTGTCTACAAAAGAATAAAGCCTGCACGTTTCAAGGTTATGCACTCCGCCACGCCTCCAGCTGTGTGCGCTGGGCCTATGTAGACAGTATGTTAAGATAGTTAAGGTTTATATTAAATTGTCTATAATTGCATTCCACTGCACCTGCAGCTGTGTGCACTGTGCCTAACATTTCTTTATTACATTATGTAAGTATAATTTCTTTCCTATATTTTGTAGTGTTGAATGTATTTTTCTATTAATGTATGTTTATGGTGTACAATAAAGTATATTAAAAAAATAAGACTTAACTTGCAAACAAACAAAAAGTGTTAATAAATTCATTTACAATGTATTATTTGAGTGATATCATAAAGGTTATTAACACTTCTTAACTATTACTGTTTATAATTGTTATACTTAACTATAAACACTGGCAACTTGAGTTCAAAAGACATAATACATTCATTATAAAATTATAGAATAATGTATAAATGTAGAATGGTAATAATAATAAATAAATTATATAATATGATTTATACATCCAATAGTACAAAAAAAATGGTTTCTATATTTCTGCAACAATTTGATAACATTCTGCATACAAACAGCGGCAAAACAGTTCCAAAGCAAGCAATATAATTTAAGTAATATCATTTGTACAACTTTTACTAAGTAAACATTTCATAGCTCTTCAAGTAAACACCAGTCTTACATTAAGACACATTAGGAATATTTTTCTGTGCACCTTACAAAACAATCTTAATGCCCCAAAACCCGTTTACCCTCTTTATATTTATACACAATGCGCACATTACCATACGCAAGAATCATATCAACCGGTCTGGAATGAACTACGTCGATATTTTTATCGAAAAATTGAAGGTAAACACAGATCATTTTTGCAAATTCGCGCCATCGAAAATATTTAGCGAATTTTACAGCATTGTGAAAAGTCCGGCTGTAGTTTGCGATCATAAATATAATTGAGGATATTGCGGACTGTTATTACAACATAAATACACTTACCACGGTAGTGAACGTGTTCGGTAAACTTTATCCAATTACAAACTGTTGTTGGCACATAACTTGATTGTGTCGCGTTCAGTACGCCACAAATTAGTAACCGTTAACACTCCAGTTATTTGTTTCACTACAGGTCTGGTGTTATAGCACTCATTATGTTTTGAAACGAAATTAGCACAAGGAAATCCAAACAACAAAAAATTGCAACCAGCCTCCTCCGCTCGACGTAGTGACATTGACGATTCTGTGTTGCTATAGTTAGCATGAAAGGTACCGGGTCATTTCCATATTTATGTTTACAGTAATAAATACAAAAACCGCTATTTAGTAAAGAAAATGGAACATTGCGTCCAAATAGAATTTTCAATCCTTTTTTTAAATTCAAGTTTCAATTATTTATCTTATCTATGTGTACTAAATAATATATTATTATCAAACTAAGATTAGTAGTAATACCCATTAATGACGGAAATCTTTTAGTCTTGCAACATTAAGAAATGTCACCTAGCGTTTTATTTTTGCTCTTTCGAGAATAATGCAACTAGCAAAAAAATTATAGTATCATTATCTAAATTGGAAAGCCAGAATCTGATAATCTGATTTATTTCTGTGAATTTTCTAAATCATTCTATGGTATGAAAATTATTTACTGCTAAATTGTAACGTTAAATACAACATTAAAAAGTCTTTGCAACATGTAGAGGTAAACCTAACAATTTTATCATTTATGTTATAGATAAATACTAGAGCAGCTGATACCTGATAACAAAGCGCCACCTATTTAATCAAACCGTAACTAAACTTAACTTAGATAAGAACCATTAGGAATATTCATCCGCTAGGTGTCAACTGGTGACCTAGTTCCCTCGCCTAGTAAAAATAGCGGTCGACAATAGCTCAAACACTATTTATAGTGCGTATCTAAAAAAATCTTAAATCACACACTGTTATCTCGGTTGTTTTTTTTTTTTTTAACATCACTCGAATACCGTCCGTGTGTCAGTCACGTCGTGGTCCGTAACGCGCAACTCACAAAACCTACCAACACAAGTGCCACTGTAATCGATAAAACCTCGCGTTACAGACAATCAGTTGTTTTTTCGTGAATACCAGTGCCCTTTTAGTTGCCGCTAGAGATTTAGTTAAGGAAACAAGGGAACATGTTATATTAGTGTTTTAAAGTGTTAGATACAATGGAAAGTGTTAAAAGGTACATAAGGAGTGAGTCTGCGAGTTGCGCTCATATGGTTGAAGAAAGCACAGCGAATAACCGGAAGACGGCAGACCCTCACGAGAAGCTGAAGGCTCTGCTGAACTCTCCTGATGATGACACGGATGATACACTCCCTCCGTCAGATGCCCCAAAATTCGGAACAGTTATACACAATAGAATCTTTGTGGGAGGGTTCTCTTTGACCACGACTGATGAAGACCTGTGGAAGTTCTTCTCAGGGTTCGCAACCGTCACTGCAGCCCGGGTGATCTACGACCGAGCTGGAGTATCCAAGTGTTATGGTTTCGTCACATTCGCGAGCCCCAGGGTCGCCAGGCTGATCGTCAAACAGGTTCGTCATAGATCCGTTATTGTAAAACTTTTCAGCAACAATTTTGGGTGTACCCAAACGTTTAATTAAAAATACAGGAGTTTTAATTCATGACGTTTGTGGAATGTTGGGGCCTTTTTTTAAATCGTGGCGAAAACTGTTTGGTTCCATTGTAACGAGTCATTGGACTGGGACAAAGGAGACGCGGATTGGTGGGACAGTTCGATACTTTTATTATCTGTGGATAATGCCTTAAATAACACTGAATTATTTCAGGTACTTATTTACATAGCAGATGAGAATATTTTTGGCTGTCCGAAGTTCTTTGTTTAATCTTGTGTGACGGAATTTTTCGGTCCGCTTTCAGAGGCGTAGGTAGATAGGTAGGTACTGTTCTTTCCAAACTTGAACATATTGTTTTGAAAATCAATCTGAAATCTTTTTAAAACAGGAACTTCTATACAAATTAAAAAAAAAAATATCTATCTACTGCATTTTTTTTTACATTTTTTGACTTTGAACTTCACTGCATTAGCAATAATCTATACGACAGGTAGTTATAGTAGGTATATACCTTAATTATCTAAGGTAGGTACACGACGCGACGTTTGAAGACAGATTGCTGACGAAGAATTGGAGTACACAAGCTCGAGAATTTTTTATCAGATACCAATACGCTTAAATTACGTGATTCTTGATAAGAAATTATCGTGTGTTACTATGGATTTTTGCCATGTGGTCGCTTTTTGGTCGTGTGTTAACGACATTCTAAGGTATCAAGATCATTACCTGAAACCACGTGTGTTCCTAAATATAAAGTTCCTAAAAAAAAATATTTTTCATGTCTTCGTAAGTATACGTACTTAGGTACCTAACCTATCTTTTGTTTCGAACGAAACTTCCCGGAAAATCCTAAATTAAAAATATACCTAGGAACTTTAGTACGGACGACGACAAGCCATGCTACTCAAATCTGTCAAAATAGGTATATTCCCAATCAACATTGAGCCTTAATTAACGATAAAGTTGAAAATCTAATAAAGAAATTTGACAGATTTAAGAAGCTTGCTGTGATGTGCTGTCGTTTGTAACAATAATATTAAACAAAATAAATAATATCCTCATCCATCCATTATTTTTATGTTATCTTCGCCTTAATGTCGCACTGTTGGTCAAAATACTCCTTGCTATCAGTCCACCTCCCTCTGTACAGAGCTGCCGAGGACTAATCTTTGAAAGGAGTCCAGCTCTACGTCTGAGCCTGCTGCGATGTTGTTTGCTATCCAACCGTAGGTAGCCTAAGATACCTGATAATATTCCCGTTATCACCGTGCCTGAATATCAGTAAGTTGTTAACCTAACAGAAGAGAATGTTTTTGACAACCATTTTCCTGATATCTTTCAGGACAAAGCACCGCCGGTTCCTGTACATTATCTCACCGGTATAAAGAACCTGGTTTGAAAATACCACCTGTTAAGAACTTCGTCTAGGTTACCTTTTATGATACGTGTTGGTAATTGGAAGTGGAAAAAGTCAAAACAATATTTTACTACTTTTCACGTAGGTACGGACGACAGCAGGTCAAGCTACCCCAAACTGCCAAACATTCCCAATCAACCTTGAGCCTTAATGCTTTATAAATAAAGATGAAATCTAATAAAGAAATCTGACAGCATGTACCTAGTAGCTTGATGTGCTGTCGTCTGTACTTACAATACTAAAAATATTTTGGAAGCAAATTGTCACTAAGTTTTGTAGACTTAGGTCCCAAAGAAGTAGATACGAAACTTCTACCGCGGAAACAATAGAAATCTAAAATGCAGCTTTGCTTTGTTCACAATCCTGACGATCGGGAAGAAGCTTTGAATAGCTTCAATGGGTTATTTGGCCGAATGTGGAATACGATGAACCTAATGGCTACATCCAAATTTTTCGAGCCCAAAACTTACGCAGCCCAATATGATCTAACATCCAGGTTTTTCTAGGTAAGTCGCAGCCGATATTTGCATAAGACGTTTAAACGTTCCTAGCATATTATCTTGATTTAGATCAATCAAAACAGTTTAGGATCTGACGTGCAGATAAGTAAACGCGTATTGTGTGTGCGCAGAAAATATGGATGTTTTTCATGACAAGTTTCGTTTGAGGTAGATAATATGATTGTGATCTTAGGTGAATAGAGTACCTAAGTCAGCAGAAAGATCATCTATAGTCACGGTCATAAATAAGTAATTACGTAAAAATCAAATCCCTTTGTCTCGTAAACAGTATTGGAACTTTGAAAAAATACCTGAGTATTTTATAATCTACTAGCTTTCCACCCGCGGCTTCGCCCGTGTAAATTTCGGCTATATCGCGCTTTTTAGATTTCCCTCGGGAACATCATATTTTCCGGGATAAAAGGTAGCCTATGTCCTTTCTCAGGGTCTAAAGATTGTGTGCTTTCCGCCTGCGTCTTCGCTCGCGTGGAGTTCGGTTATAGGTATCGCGCTTTTTAGTTTTCCCTCGGGAACATCATATTTTCCGGGATAAAAGGTAGCCTATGTTCTTTCTCAGGGTCCAAAGATTGTCTGTGCCAAATTTCATTAAAATCGGTTGAGAGGTTTAAGCAGGAAAGCGTAACAGACAGACAGACAGACAGACAGAGTTACTTTCGCATTTATAATATTAGTATGGATTATGTAGTTTCGTTAATACTATAATAATTCATAATCCATAAAACATCTTCTCTAGCAATAGATACTTAATTTGGAAATCAATTATAAGTTAACCTAGATAAGCTTCAAATAGGACGATAATGACGATATTCCGTTGGTTTATTAATTGACTGACCAAGTAGGTTTTACCTATGTATTAATATTATTTAAGTACGCAATTCGTTGAAGCCTTTAACGTGTAATAATTCGTAATTTATGGTATACCAGCAGCAGCCCGTATGGTGGTCCGAAATCATCACACGGGAACGGAAAGTATTCTACGCCCTAATCTAACACGCATGATGTTCCTGTATGCCATGATCTAACCAAATTCGTTGTGTAAGACACACAGACAGACAGTGTTGCGATCGCATTCATAGTAATAATTATTAGTACCTATAGATATGAATTATACCTGTCTATCTACACATGTGTATGTAGGTACTGATACAGTAATGACTTAATTTTTATATTGTATTCCGTTAAAATTTGTAGCGAAGCCGTACGGAGCACGGGTCTGAACAGTTGTGTTGCGATGTGTGGCGGGTACGATGCGCCAAATGTTGTTGTCTTGGGAGTTGGGTCGTGGAAAGTCTCCAGATCAATCTCCCTCTGGCACAGAATCGTTGGTCGTGTTCATCTCGCTCAACTGCCGTCATCCTTCCTATTCCTAAGTTTTTTAAGTGAATAGGCTTAATAAACTAGTGCGCTTTACCATCAACGATTGCATCACTGCTTACCAGGCGGGATTGCAGTCAAGCACTAGTTTATAATTATTAAAAAAAAAACAACTATAATCGAATACAATTTTGGAAACAAACACAAATTCTTCGACAACAGTGTTGCTATTCTTAATAACCCATCATCATTTGCCCAGCTTTTTCTCAACCATGTTGGAGTCGGCTACTAGTCCAATCAGTATTAACTGGATCCTCAAAAACTCATATCCCGATTTGGTTAATAATTGGTAATTCCGCTAGTAGCGTTCCATGGTCGGATGATCCGTTGTACGGTGAGTATTCCCTTACGCTGTTGACACCGCTACGATCGGGACGAAGCGTTTCGCCTCGTCTTATACCACGTACATCAAAGGACTGGAACAATTTTCATCATTCACGCTTTCCATCTATCGTTTCTTTGTTCTTCCTCTACTCATATTGCCATTGACATCAAAAACTATCATATAAAATTACCAATATATTAAAAACTTTAGCCAGTTCTAATGATTTAGTTTATGTAAGTAGGTTAGTACAAACAGTTTTTCACATCAATCATATTTTAAAAACTAGATCATATCTTAAGAACTACCTACCTCGGTAGGCGTTTTCTATCTGAATACATAGAGAAGAAAGGCCGAAACTATCTCAGAGGGCACAGTCTCTTAAAGTCCAGACAATTTTAGTCAGAGCATATGGAGACCATATCTGGAGATTGATGTCTTAAATAGTCTTTCAAGGAAAGAACCAGACAAATTGAATGCATTTGTCCAGTCAGTAGTCACATATTTGTAGGAGGTTATGCAGCTCAGATGGAAGATATAGATAGTAAAGAAAGTAAGACAGTTGAAATAGAGATGGGCAAGACATATGACAAGAGATAGTGGAATAAAATGAACCAAAATCATAATGGAGTGACAAACACGCAGTTGTAAAAGAAAAAGATGCAGGTAGGCAAAAAGGTGGACGGATGATATAAAAAAGTCGGAGAAGCTACCTGGTCAAGAAAAGCCAGAGACAGAGCCGAGTGGAAAAAACTGGAAGATGCCTATGTGTCACAGGATACGCTCATCACTAATCAGGATAACTGATGTGTTAGTTCATAAATTAGATTAATTACTTAATGTTTAGTTTCAGCAATAAAGGTTTATATATATATGCAGCTCAAATCAAAACTTAAGAAGCTTAACTAATCCACGAACTCTACAGAAAGAGTGTTTGGGTAGACCACAGAACATATTCAAACCGCTAGACCATGTCAAAAACTACCAGTACCGAGAGAACAAACACAAAATTGTAGCATGACTTTTTGCGTACCTATATAATATATTATTTAAGTAGCAAAACTTCCAACAAGTCAACTTGCAGCTAACATTTCCACGTTGCAAGTCTGTAACTGCGACATATAAAATTAAACTTGGTAGTGGCGAGCTCTGCTAAGTTCAGAATGTGAGACAATAGAAATAACTGCGATGCAAACTGTAGAATAGAATACTCTTAGATTATAAGAATAGGTACTTTAGAAGATGTACAGCATCTTCGGGCAGTGTCTTTGGCATCTCAGAAGTGACGTTTTTTTTAATATTATAAACCGCAATCCCACCTGATGGTAAGCAGTGATGCAATCGGTGATGGTACAGGGCGCTAAGCCTATTCACTAAAAAAAAACTCAATGAATAGGAAGGAAGATGGCACTTGAGCGAGGTGATGCAATGTTAAACCCAAAGGGAGATTGATCTCTAGACCTTCCGCGACCAAACTCCAGTCCAGACACAACAACATTTGGCACATCGTACTCCATACGGCTTCACCAGACATCATGCCCGAATATGACGAATCGCTTAGCGGCAAGACTTTGTCTTGTGGATGGTAACTTCTGCCGGCAGCCGATATTATGGCCTACTAGGTACCGAGAAAAATTATAACCTAACTAAGCTAAGCTGACTAAGTTCTAAAAACTGTGGAAGATATGATTAAAATGAGTCGCTTACATAGTATGGTCTTTCAAGTCAATTATTTCAAATAGGCTTAATGATAGAGATTTAAAAGGTAATAAATACTGAAATTACAGCTGACTTAGCGCTGATAGAGACGTGCGGTAGGAGAAAACTTGTATGGGAGTGGGTATGATTGTTAACCGCAAAAAATGGTAAAAGGGTTGGTGAATGATATATAAAAAAGAAAAATCGCTGTGGATAATTGTCCCGGAAGATATGAACAGAAAGAAAGAAAAAAGGTTTATTTGCGGTAAACACGACGCAAAAACATAAGAAATAGTTGAGGGAACATCCGTCACATCCACGCAAAACATAAGAAATAGTTGAGGGAACATCCGTCACATCCACGCAAAACATAAGAAATAGTTGAGGGAACATCCGTCACATCCACGCAAAACATAAGAAATAGTTGAGGGAACATCCGTCACATCCACGCAAAACATAAGAAATAGTTGAGGGAACATCCGTCACATCCACGCAAAACGGCTTTCACTCAGCATTATGCTGTAACAATTTTAAACCATATGTTTAGAAGAAAATATTTTCTTATTAAATAGGGGTAAGTGACAGACAGTCACATCACAGAAAATATCCGCGATACCGAGGTCCCTCGCCTTGTGCCAGGGACCAATAGAACGAACCCGGGTGGGTTTTTAGTCAGTAAAAGTCTGACCCGGAAGAAGAGTTGGTTCTTCCCCAAAAAAAATAGATTGTGATACAAACACGGTTATCGAAGTATATCTATGGATAAATGCCAAGAAAAAGAACACCTTTCTTCATAGGACTTATATTGAAATCGGTAAAAATCATTCTTCCATTTATTTGGTAGGATGTTGTACCATTTAATTTGTACGGTGTTTATGAAATGTGGGGTTATCTACACACTTCTGAAATACGCTGAATACTCGGTTCCTGTAAATGAAAACTGGCATATCCTTATTAATATTATAAATGGGAAAGAAAGAAAAAACGTTTATTTGCAGTAAACATGACGCAAAAGTTTACAAAAACACTAAAAATAAGACATAATTGAGGGAAACATGCGTCACATCCACGCAGAACGGCTGTCGCTCAGCATTATGCTGCGACTCTATGCAAAACAGAGTCCAGCGCTGGTTTTCAGCCACAACCGGCGCCGACGTAATGATGTCACCCGGTGCAACAAACAATTAAAAGTGGCATCGAGACGGTAGTACAGTAAAAATAAAAACATAAAAGTACAACAAAAAATAAAAACATACAAACGAAAGTGAGTTTGTTTGTTTGTTCCGCTTTCACGCCGTAACTACTGAACCGATTGCTTTGAAATTTGCAGACGTAAAGTTAGAAGTCCGGATTAAATAATAGGGTACTTTTCATCCCGGAGAAATTTGATATTCCCGAGGGAAATCTAAAAAGCGCGATATAACCGAACTCCACGCGGGCGAAGCCGCGGGCGGAAAGCTAGTAAATAAATATTTTCGTAAGCTAATTATACCTATGATAGCTACTTCGATGCTTTGGGACTATCCTAAAACCATGAGATTTTTGTCTTATTATTGATCTTAAATTTTACTAACCACCAGCTTAAATTTTAAGAATCGCAACCATTTACAATAATACACCACTTCCGATGCCACTTGAAAGTTGATGCAACATCGTTCACGCGTAACTTTTTTACATAAAACCATCATCATCATCTTCATCATCAACCTTTTCATCGTCCCACTGCTGGGCACAGGTCTCCTCTTATACAGAGAAGAATAAAACCAATAGCAATAAATATTGGATATCGACCTGATGTCATAAAGATCTTTTTAAATTAGCTATTGTAATTTCTGATTTCAAAAATCCTTCTATTAGATATTTTTATGATTTCTTTTTAAAAATAAGTCAATATTCATAATTATGGCCGTTGATGATACTATGATCACCTCCAGCACAAGGAAACAAGTAATCAGTGCTTTCACAAATTCCACTTTTAATCATATTTCTGTCATAACAACTACACTCACACGAGTCGCTATCAAAATGAATATTGCCGGGTTCCGAATTGTTTCGTCATTTCACGAATATTCACGATATTAACTAACCAAATAACGACGTGAAGGATGGATTTTCATTCAAAAGTGCTTTGTATGCCTATCCTACTAATATTATAAACTAGCAGCCGCCCGCGGCTTCGTTCACGTGGAATTAGTCATTTCACATTTTATTTTAACCACAAAATAGTTATTTTAAAAGTGTAGTATATTTAAGCTGTTAATCAAAAATAAGTGATGTCAAGGACAATTTTGTTCAAAATTAAATAAGTAAGAATCTACTATTAATTTATTTGGATAAGGATTAATATTTGTTTTTTTTTATAGTTGTTCCGTTCCTATTGGTCGCATCGTGATGTTATAATATATAGACTACACTCTAAATCCTTTCTGGCAAAAATATTTTTTCAAATCGGACCCGTAGTTCGTGAGATTAGCGCGTTCAGATAAACAAACTATTCAGCTTTATATATTAGTATAGAAACTAATAAATATACTATAATATACTACAATTAAACTAATTTTAGAAATTCCTAGAAGATCGAAACTATGCCGGTGAACTTCAACTTGTTTCAGTATGTCACTTCTGTAGGTATTTCATGGTATAGGTAGCATAGGTATTTCATCATTCAGGTGCTGGACCTGATTGTATACCACCCTTGTTTTTAAAACGCTGCTATCATGAACTTGCCCTACCACTGCAGATTATTTTCAATTCTTCTCTTGCTGAAGGAATATTTCCTGAAGTATGGAAAAGCGCAAGAATTGTCCCGGTTTTTAAAAAAGGTAATCCTGCGAATGTTCAAAACTACCGCCCAATTTCAATATTATCGTGTTTTCCTAAAATATTCGAGTCTCTTGTCTGTCCAGTTATTACTCGCCACATTGACAGAATTATTTCACCAAGTCAGCATGGCTTTAAAGCTGGACGCAGTGTAGAAACAAACCTCGTCGAGTTTGTGTCGGATGTGACTCTAGCTCTTGATAAAAGACTAGAAGTTGATGCCGTGTACACGGACTTCAGCAGTGCGTTTGACAGGGTTGACCATTCTCTATTACTCTCCAAGTTAGAGTATAATGGCATACATGGTTCACTTCTAAACTGGTTCAAATCTTATTTGCTTCATAGATCGCAGACTCTTGTTGTTAACGGTTACGAATCCTATCCATATTATGCTGACTCAGGAGTTCCTCAGGGTTCTCATCTTGCACCCGTTTTGTTCTTATTGTTCATCAACGACATTAGCGCCCAAATCTATCATTGTAAATATCTAATGTTTGCTGACGATCTTAAAATTTATAAAATTATAACTTCAAATAAAGATACTACCCTAATTCAGGAGGATTTGGATAGAATTGAACACTGGTGCAACCTTAATCACATGAAACTTAATATACGTAAATGTAGCCACATACGTTTCACAAGGAAAAAGCAATCCAGTGCCGTCTCATATAACATAAACGGAGTATTATTAGAAACTGTGAATGAGGTTCGCGATCTTGGTATCACTATGGATAGTAAACTCAACTTCATAAGCCATATTGATAACATTGTTACGAAATCGGCACGGCTACTAGGATTTCTTAAGAGAAGCACTAAGGGATTTAGGCTGGTAAGAACAAAAATTGTATTATATAACGCATTAGTCCGTAGTCACCTCGAATTTGCCAGCGTAGTGTGGAACCCGCACTACGCAGTACACTCACAAAGAATAGAAAGCATCCAAAGGGCCTTCACTAAACACCTAGCATATACCTTCTGTGGTGTATCACCCCGGTGTCCATACGAGCAACGTATTCAACACTACGCAATGACAACACTGCGCGACCGGCGACTGGTACAAGATATTATGTTTTTTTACAAATTAGTGAACAATAAATTAGATTGTATTAACTTGATTAATCAAATTGGAATAAAAGTCCCCAATAGAATACCCAGATATCCCATTACCCATTTATTCCATACTAAAGCTTCCAACACAAATATAGGAGAAAATTCACCTCTCAATAGGCTCAGCAAAGAGATAAATTGCTTGATAAAATCAAACCCAGATGTTGACATAAACCACAATACTATGAAAACCTTCAAGCGTTTTATTCTAAGTCAAAAAGCTCTTAAATAATAGTTTTGTCTGTTTGTTCCCATACATTTGCAATCTTTTTCTTGTATAATTTAAGTTATTCTGTGTATTTAATTTTATAAGTTTCTTAGTTTAAGTTTTTTAAGTTTTATTCTAATTTTTGATCTCATATTTAATTTTAGCTTTGTATTCCTTTTTTTTTTACTTAAGTACAACTCTAACTTTGATAATGTCTTTGTATAGTTTATATCCAGTTAATATTAGTATTTACATTTATCTAGTTTAAGTTATCACTCATGTTGGTGAATGTTGGTTCACCTGTTATTGGCAACTGTATAAGCCTTTTACTCATATCTACTCTATTTGTTAATTTTTATACAGAAGCTGTTGGTGTACCTTTATTAATAAATAAAAAAATAAAAATTTCCGTCGCGGAAACTTGTGACAAGCTCTAAACAACTTGTTTCGTTTGTTTCCTCCGGAGTCGCTGTCAAAAGACATGTCAGTTTAAATTTTATAATTCCCTTTTTTAATGTAGTTACCTACCTCAATTTAAGATTTATTCTGAATAACTAACTAGCTTTAGTTACCCACGACTCCGTCCGCGTGGACTTCAGTTTAGAGCGTGCGGAGCTGAGTTGATATAAAATAAACGCCTGTTGAAATAATAAGAGGAACATGTTCCGCGTTCGCTCCTGTTTTCGCAACTTTTTTTTTTACTGCTCTGCTCCTATTCGTCGTAGCGGGATGATATATAGCCTATGACCTTTCTCAGGCTCTATTTGTGTACCAAATTTCATTACAATCGGTTAAGTAGTTTTGGCGTGAAAGACGGACAGACAGACAGAGATAATTTCGCATTTATAATATTAGTACTATGGATTGCTATTAGAACCGAATATATTAATTTGGCGTACATGTGTTTATCATCATCTGTCCCGCTTTAATGTAGCAACTGTGGTGGAAAAAATAAACGTTTATTATTATTAAAAAAAAAAAAAAAAAAAAAAAACTACGTTAGCATCGGCTTGTATTGGAACCTTTTTAATATGTATTATGCAAATAAATTATTCGATTTGATTCAACTTGTGTAACTCGTGATAGTCGGATAGAGAATATTTAAATTCACCCCTGTGTCTACACATCTGCCCATTCCACCATCCGTCCTTAGTCCTCCATTTTACGACATCAAAACGAACAAAGAGTAACCTATTCCATGCCGGAACATAATGAAGCTTACTCCTTCATACATGACTTTTGCGACAAGCTTTGGCAATATTCTGGAAAGTTCAAGGGCGAGGAAGCATTGAATTGTTATAACATAGTGGTATGAAATGACAAACAAAAACATTGTCGGCTTAACTGACCGACCCCACTAGAAAACCGGCCAAGTGCGAGTCGGACTCGCGGACGAAGGGTTCCGTACTTTATCCATATCCATACTAATATTATAAATGCGAAAGTAACTCTGTCTGTCTGTCTGTCCTGTTACGCTTTCCCACCTAAACCTCTCAACCGATTTTGATGAAATTTGGCACAGACAATCTTTAGACCCTGAGAAAGAACATAGGCTACCTTTTATCCCGGAAAATTTGATATTCCTGAGGGAAATCTAAAAAGCGCGATATAACCGAACTCCACGCGGGCGAAGCCGCGGGCGGAAAGCTAGTTAATATTATAAATGCGAAAGTAACTCTGTCTGTCTGTTACGCTTTCCCGCTTAAACCTCCCAACCGATTTTGATGAAATTTGGCACAGACAATCTTTAGACCCTGAGAAAGAACATAGGCTACCTTTTATCCCGGAAAATTTTGATGTCTAAAAAGCGCGATATAACCGAACTCCACGCGGGCGAAGCCGCGGGCGGAAAGCTAGTTAATATTATAAATGCGAAAGTAACTCTGTCTGTCTGTTACGCTTTCCCGCTTAAACCTCCCAACCGATTTTGATGAAATTTGGCACAGACAATCTTTAGACCCTGAGAAAGAACATAGGCTACCTTTTATCCCGGAAAATTTTGATGTTGAAAAAGCGCGATATAACCGAACCACGCGGGCGAAGCCGCGTGCGGTAAGCTAGTATCTTTAAAAACGGCAAAAACATCACGTTTGCTGTATGAGCCCCTTAAATATTTTTTATTTTTTTTATTTTTAGTAGGTATTTGTTGTTATAGCGGCAACAGAAATACCTACATAATCTCTGAAAACTTCAACTGTCTAGCTATTAAGGGTTATTAGATACAGCCTGGTGAATGATGGACAGACGGACAGCGAAGTCTCATGAATAGGGTTCCGTTTTACCTCTAAGGTACGGAACCCTAAAAATTACCTTTTTATCATAAAAAATGCTCAACCCGTCCACTCAATTGTGCTCGCTATTATTCAATTCATGACTGTTCAGGCCATTATACCTACAGGTTCTATCTAAAGCGTGAAAAGGTACATCCTGCATATATACCAAAATCATTCAAATTACAAATCTGGCTAAAAACTTGGCACTTAATGACTATGAGCCTATCGTCCACGACATAACTCAAATTAAGGCGTTACAAACTGAAGTCACTAGCCAGATTATCACACCATTTGTAATGCCGACACGGTTTTCTTGCTATGTGTAAGCACAAACTTCAATAGTGATCCATACAGCACTGACAACCATGTTGTATGGAACACTATTGAAGTTTGTTGACAGAAAACATAGACATGACTTTTCTGAAGCGGTTTATATGCTGCATGTAGAGAGTTCCAGTGTTGCATTGATCACTATAGAATCTTGTGTATGGACACATTTCTCTACGACGCGGATTATACGGTATACCATACCGTATGCAAAAGACCTTTTGACAGTGTCGTGGACAATGGGCTTTAGAGTTTATGTTTTTCAATCCGAATTGGTACCTACCATAACAAAGTACTTATAACTGTTGGAGACTTATTTAAACTAAACCTAAAATAACTGCTAGTCTAATTAAGCTTAAACAGAATATACGTTTTCGATCACAGTATCAAAAGGGTATAACATGAACCCGCGACCTTTCGATCGATAGGCTTCTCTGGGCATGTGTTATTATTGGATGTTTAGAGCACTTGCCTAAACTGTGTGCTATTTTACATAATAACGATTTAAACAATCATAAGGGCCCGAACACAAAATGTTGTAAAAGCATAATGACGGTTGAGAGGGAAATGGAAGAAGAAAACATGTTGCGGTAAACCCGAGTAAGCAGCAAGCTGATGAATAATATTGCTATATAGGCAGCTAAGGCTTCCTTCCTTCTCTGATGAGAGGAGACCTTTGCCCAGCAGTGGGACGGTAAAAAGTTGATGAGGATAGGCAGCTAGCTGATATTAAGCACGCCGTTTAAGTTCTGTCGTTTCCATATTTCCCGGTAATTTTTAATTTGGGACTGTCCACAAGACTTGGGCGAGATGGAGCGACGACATCAAAAAGGTGGCTGGTAGCGGCTGGCGGAGAACTACTCAAAATCGAACTTGTTGGCGTGCCATGGAAGAGACCTATGTCCAGCAGTGGACGAGTAGAGGCTGATGATGATGATGACATGACTGTACAAAACAGTTAAAAGTATTAGGATTAATGCAATTTATGAGTCACAGCTTCGATTAGAAGCTGTCAGGATAGGTACGAAAAGGAATCTTTCTAAGGAACATGTTCTTGCAACATTTTTTTGCAATTTTAGAAGAGGTCTGACACGGCTCCAGTCTTTTGAAGAACTAACATCTGTGTTTAGTGATGAAGCCCCATGTCTGTGGAGTGTCGAACGCTGCTGTGTAGGATTCCAGCGTGAACATACTTATTAGTGTTAGTGACGAATCTCGCGAAGGATGCTCCTCCTAAAGATAACATCATTACTATGAGATAACTAATTCTCGAAGATCGTTATGTGACGTATCGAGATTAGAGGCTTTATTAGTAAGCGCTTGGTGTGAGAAAGCTAGTTTGCCAGTTAGTTAGTTCAGAAAGTCAAATCACGTCTACGACATCATCAGTGGTCCCGAATCTTGGATCTATGCCTACGATCCTGATTTCAAACAACATTCTACAATCTGGGTCTTTAAAGACGAGCCAAAGCCGAAAAGGTTGTTCGTTCTCGAAGCACTTCAAAGGAAATGGTGGCCACTTTCGTTGGTAAAGCCGGCCATGTTACGACTATTGCACTTGAAGATCGTAGCACGGTTAACGCAGAGTGGTAATACCAGAGTTTGTTTACCACAAGTCGTCGCCGAACTTTGGAATTATAACTCAAAAGACGCATCATCCCGTACCACGACAACGCAAGCTCACTCAGCGCTCGTCAAATGATTGAGTATTTGAAGCAGGAAAAGTAGAAATCCTTGACTATCCTCCATACAGTCCTGACCTAAGTCCTAACGATTTCTTTGCATTTCTTAAAATTAAGAAAAGTCTTCTTGGTCAAAGGTTCCAGTTCAGTGAAGAAGCAGTCGACGCTTTTAGTTAGCCATTTTGAACACCCCACTTTAGAGTGGAATAAATTTTATAATAACTGGTTTGAGCGAATGGAATAGTATATTTTTAACACCCTTGCTCGTAAAGCTGATGTAATCCCACCGGTTTTAAATATGTAAAGCGGGCCATAACAAACGCGTGTGTTATCAAAGCAAATAGTTAAGTTATAGTCCATACAAATTCCATAACAGCATTATTTGTCATTTCAAATAATTAAGGAACTGATCGCCGCCGCGTGGCTCTAGCCAGTGAGCAGCGCGCTGTTCCATATTTGAAATGGCAAATAATAATACTAATGGCGGGAAAGCAACAGTGTGCATTCACAGATTGAGTTTATTTAAAATAACTGATGTCCTATTTGAAATAAACAAATTTGTATTTGTTTGTATTTAAATGAGTATTTGTAAAAAAAAACAGTTTATTCGGTAATTTAAAAACTTGACTGCATGTTCTAGCATCTTTGCCAAAATTTTCACGCAGCTACGGCAGAAAATAAACCTGGCGCCATTTTTCTCAAAATTTCTTTTCTTTGTACTTGTATTCTGAATATCTTTTTTTCTGTTTCCTCGCAAGTGTGTTAAAAAATTTCGTACGATATACGTGCGTATTGGTTATAACATGCTCGGCTCAATTACACCTTCGCCTTCGGCTCGGGCTGAAATTCCGCCTCGCATGTTATAACCATCATTACGCACTAATATCGTAATGTATTATAAGCTACGTGCTGAACACTTTGAAAAACAATAAAAAGTACTATTATAAAGTTCTAATAGTGGCTTTTTTCTTCAAACCTTCTTCAAAACTTAAAAGACGTGCCTCGTATCACCATCATTATCATTTCAACTTAAAGACATCCACTCCTGGACATAAACCTCAACCTAACTCCTCCACTACGACCGATTCTGTTTCTCGCGTTCAGCCGGTTCCTGCGGCCTTCACATGTCGAAGTCTTAAGAAGTCATATGTCGCTACCTGACATGTGTGATGTGGTAAATAATTTAATTTAATGTTCTCTCTCTCTCTCTCTCTCTCTCTCGTTGTGTTACTTACTTTGCATACCTACTATTATATACAACGTTATTTCTTGTTTACGCGAAACCTGAAACACGTGTCCAGTATTTTTAAGTAAAGAATCTATGTTGTTGTACATAGATTCTTTACTTAAAAATACTTAAAAATTCTTTATTTAAAAAATATATCATAAAAAGCACAAAGTTATATATGCTTGTTATCTTACCTGGTTGTCCCAACAAAAATATGGTCAACGCACCGCACGCCCGGCCGCGCCGGTAGCGGCGCGGCGCAGAGGCGCACTGTCTCACTGTGCGCCTAGTACTATGATCTAACATCAACTGCGTTGTGCGCTCGGTAACCACACTGTAACAATTTCTAACTGTATTTGGGAAACAGTATAACATGGTGTAAAAATGATTGGAATCGATTCAGTTGCTTATTCTGAACAAACTATATTCAGGTTTCGTATACAAAAATAACATTGTCGTCGTAGAAGCAAGTTTTTCTAACTGAACAGACAACTGTGCTGCTGGGCTTGTGCCACGGCGTAATTTTACTATTATTTTATTTTTATGGACCATTATTTTTATTTACCTGTTTATTTATGTAAATGGGGTGACTGGCAACTCGGCTTGTGAGGCGATTTGGGAAAAGCGACCAGCCGCATTGCGAAAATTAACCAAGTGTTAATCCTTTATTACCACTGGACAACCACTCCTATCAACATGTACTTATCTTTAATGTTTCCATAATTTTTTAAGACTGCTGTGTAGAGATTTGATAGAGTTGGAAGAATTAGATTGAAATACTGTCTACTGGGAAACAGCCTCCGTGGCGTAGTGGTAGCGAACGCGGCCGCTGCGCAAGGAGGCGCGGGTTCGATCCCCGCGCAGTGCAAATATTTGTGTGCGTGAATATGAATGTTTGCACTGGTCGGGTCGTGCCTCGGAAAGCACGTTAAGACGTTTGTCCCGGTTGCCATACGAACGTCTAATGGCAGTCGTAACAGGTTGTTGGAGCCCTCAAAAGTCCAACGATTGATCTAACTGCAATGCTTCGATGTCGCCTTCGGATTGTGGAGGTCAGACGGCACTCACTTCACGGAAAATATCGAAGTTTAGCAAAAATCAACAGTTAGACTGTTAAAACGGACCCAGACTCCGAAGCTGAAAAAGTTTCGGATGCAACTGGGACTAACGCTGAGATGAAGAAGAGGACTGTCTACTGGGAGAATGATTCATCCGACATGCCGACATGCCATTTGATAAGTTTTGGCACAGATCTGTTGTGTCTATTATTGAGGCAGTCCAATTAACTAACAGCTAACCTAGAGATATTATTTGTTAATAGTTTGTTAAACATGATGGGGATTAACTTAAGATGTTTTGTTTTCTCAATTAATTTGATGAGAAGTTTAATGGGCGTTCCATTGGGATTTTTAGTAGAAATTTGGAGTTTGGAACCCCGTATATTGAAAAGCATTTGTCAATGAAGGATGAGTTGCTCCAATCTCTGGGCACACCCCACTCCAACTATGTTGTAGTAGATTTCTTGTGCAACCGAATGCAGATGAATTTCAGTATGTTACATCGGACGGCTGCTTATCACCTCCATAACCAAGTCCACAAAACTAAGGCCCGTATTCCGGAACCTCACTCATAATTTAAGCTTTACTTAAGTCTAGTTTGAAGCTATTTGATTAGTTGAAACTAGTTTTAAGTAATGTTTAAACAGAGATCAATGCTTGAGGTTCCTTCTGGAATACGGACCTAAGTATACAATAATTGACAAAAATAGGTTTTATGTATTAAAAATAATAATCGTTCTCGTGAAATCCCTTGGAAGTCATATATTATATCCTATGACTCGGTCGTTAAAGTTAATGAGTAATAAATTAATGATTAGCAAATGGCTGTTGTAATCAATTACGAATAATTTTTAGTAATAGACCAGTAACGTGTGAAATAGCAATAAAGTTACATTTTGGAGGAGTCACAACTTATTAAAATCAACACAAAATAACATAACATCAGGGCTGTAGTCCCTAAAGCGTGCGGCAGAGATGTAACTCCTTGTACTCCCGCATGTCCACCAAACTATGTTCAAGTCCCATGTCATTAACCCTGCACAAATCCAAACTCTAGAAAAAACCCAAAAACACGAGTCGACCTAGGAATCGAATCTAGAATCTCAACTTATGTCGCAGTGCTCACGACCACTGGACTAATAGGTTTGTCTCTATATTAAATACTAGCTGCACCGCGCGGTTTCTCCCGCGTAGGTATCGATATTTTAGGTTTTTTTTTGTATGCTCCGCTCCTATTAGTCGCAACGTGATGTTATATAGCCTAAAATCTTATCTTCCTGGATTAATGGGCTATCCAACACAAAAAGAATTTTTAATATAAAACTAGTAGTTCCTGAGATTAGCGCGTTCAAACAACAAACAAACGAACCCTTCAGCTTTATATATTACTAGCGGCCGCCAGCGACTTCGTTCGCGTGGTTTAGCTATGCTCCGCTCCTATTAGTCACAGCGTAATATTATATACCTTAAAACCTTCCTGGATTAATGGGCTATCCAATGCAAAAATAATTTTTCAAATTGGACCAGTAGTTCCTGAGATTTGCGTGTTCAAACAAACAAACGAACTCTTCAGCTTTATATATTAGTATAGATATAGATTTTACCCGTCGAACCATTGAATCGTGGTAGAACCGTTGGGGTAAACGAGTCCTCGAGTGGAGCCGCGTCTCGGCAAACGTAGCGTAGGACGCCCTTGGGCGAGGTGGAGCGACGACATCAAAAAGGTGGCTGGTAGTGGCTGGCGGAGAACTGCTCAGGATCGAGGTTGTTGACGTGCCATGTAGTGCCTATGTCCAGCAGTGGACGAGTAGAGGCTGATGATGATGATGATGATAGATTTTAGCACCTACGATATAAAAGTAGACGGTACAAAATCTTTAAAAATTAAATTAAAAACACCCATGGAGCGAACATGTAACGAGATTGTTTATCCTGAAGCTACAATGGTAACTTTTCCAACTCCGTACTTTACTTTTACATTTTCGAAAAAATCTGGGACAATATAATTATATCAAAATGCGGCTTTTTCCTCAATGCAAATAACCGCTCTTGAAGATACTTTATAAAATTTAATCTTGCTTTTATGATTCGACGTCGAGTCATCTGCTTGCCATGGTTCGCTAACACGATCATTAGAAAATAAGTACAAAGTAGAAATGCGCCGAATACGCGCGGTTTCATTTAATAACCGAATACCGAGGAATATTCGGTAAAATTCTTACTGATCCGAATAAACTGCGGGGTAAAATGGTTCCCCGTTCCATAATTGTACTGAGATTTCCAAAGTACCGCGAGCGAACTGGGTGAGTGGTACTTTACCTTACGCTAGCCGCTGATTCCCGCCACTGTCTTTGCGTACGAAATAACAATACGGATACCAGATTTTACTGCAGTTGTCGATTATTTAATTAAAATGTTATGAAAACATGTATTCAATTCACTTTTCCCTAAAAGCTGATTTACATTGATTCAAACAAATACACTCGGCATTTTAAGCGAAGCATTAGGCCTAATACGAATACCTCATCTGCCCTATAGGCCGAATATCGAATATATTAAGGATATTCGGCGTACCATGACTTAATTACCGAGAGTAGTGGTGAAATAGCTGTGGCTCAGCGTAATGTTAAAACTCGCAGCACTGGTTTTCAAAGGCAGCCGGATTTGAAAAAAAAAAAATAATCCCGGTGATTAGAATTCGTTTCATATCTTTAGAAAAGAAAATCTAGAGCAAATCGTTTTATTCTTTCCTCGACAGATTCCATTTATCCTCTAAAATGGCGTTGGTGTCTACTTAGATATATAACACGTTGATGTCAAAGATATTTTTGCCCCAAAAAGGAGAGAGATTAGAGCCTCAGACAGGTGGCAAGTCGCAACCCACGTCATTGTCAGCCGTGACGTCATATTAAAAAAGAACAGAACTTTTTACGAAATTAGGTTGGCCATGTTTTGGGTCCATTTCGAAGCGAAGCAAAAGTTTTTAGGGGCCAGGGTGTGTATTATAGCCATCTAAATATGTTTAAGTGGGATTAAAAGTCATTTCTGTGTTGGCAGATAAAAAATTTGAATGTATTTTTATAATCAAAAGTTTTTGATTGCTTTGGTGGATTAAGTTGAAACATTTTATAAATAAAAATGTAATCTATATACCTACTAATTTAAAGCTGAAGAGTTTGTTTGAACGCGCTAACCTCAGGAACTATTGGTCCGATTTGAAAAATTATTTTTGCGTTGGATAGCCCATTAATCCAGGAAGGCTTTAGGTTATATAACATCACGCTGCGACCAATAGGAGCGGAGCATAACCACGCGAACGAAGTCGCTGGCGGCCGCTAGTTTTAAATAAATATCTAAACAAGATATTTTATTTTAAATTACATATAATACTTATGATTCATTAAACTAATAATAGGCTAGAAAAGAAATAGGAATAAGCTTAATAAGCTAGTGCGCTTTACCATCAACGATTGCATCACTGCTTACCATCAGGCGGGATTGTAGTCAAGCACTAGTTTATAACTATAAAAAAAAAAAAAACTTACGGAAAATACATAATAAAACAAAAAAATAAGAAACGTGTCCTTAAACATTTTTTCTTTAAACTTTCTAGAAACAAGTAATGGATGCTGTACTAGAGAGGAACAAAGCAAGTTTGCCAAAAGATAGAGCAAATCTTTAGCCAAGAACCGTTTGGGTGTAAAAACCTCCTCAGAATTGGTCGCAATCCAGAATTACAACATGTTCTCTTTGTAACGGGTGACTTTAATATCCCTCAGAATTAATTACCAGTACTAATTTACTTGCTGTAGCTACACAGAACGGTATCCTTAGATTATAATGATAGCTAGCTACCCACCCCTAATTCGCCCGGATTTTACGACATGACGAGTCATCCCGAGAGCAGTAGTTACGGCCCCGATTAAAAAGTTGTAGGTCGTGGGTTCTGACCCAGGGAGAATTTGCTTTGTGTAAATAATTTTATCACCACTGCTCATAAAGCTGTTAAGGAAAACATCGGGAAAATCGGTACTTTTTTTTTACAAATTATAAACTAGTGCTTCTTGGTAAGCAATGATGCAATCGTTGATGGTAAAGTGCTCTAGTTTATTAAGAACCTATTCACTCTAGCCTTGAGGACACTCAAAATGTAGTCCGGCAGAAACATCGCCGCTGGCTTGTTCCAGTCCCTCGATGTATGCGGTATAAATGAGGAGGCGAAACTCTTCGTCCGGATCGTGTCTCAACAGTGGAAACATTTGCTGATTTAGGCTGATTATGTAATTATCGCGGATTGTCTTGATAACTTAGGTATTAAATAATATATTTATGTTTATTTCTATATAATTTTGTATACTTTGTGTCTACTTTACCTTTCGGAATCAATTTTTAAATTAAAAACGGAACAAAATCCGTAATACGGTCAACAGTGAAAAATCAAAATATAATTTATCATATTGGGCTGTGAAAAAGTGTAATAAATGTTGAATGTTATAACTACATAATATAGGCCCCCAACTACCCCTACTAGAAAGTAGTGAAGAGCAGGCTGCCGATTTTCTAATGCTTTCCCTGAGAAGAAGTGCTGTAACAATCTTATTTTTTTTTACTTACTGAAAGTCGGAGCAAAAATACATATAACTGAAAGTTGCAAGACATATAATTGAATGAATTCGTGTTAAATTTCAGGATAATCATGTTTACATAATAATTCCGTGCTAAACATTAAAATTTATTACTTTCGTGTTCCGGCATGATGTCTCGTAAAGCCGTACGGAGGACGGGTCTGAGCAATTGTGTTGCGATGTGTGTCGGGAACGATGCACCAAATGTTATTGTGTCGGGAGTTTGGTCGTGGAGGGTCTCCAGATCAGTCTCCCTCTGGCGCAGCATCGTTGGTCGTGCTGTTGGGTTTAACATTGTATCACCTCGCTCAACTGCCCTCTTCCCTTCCTATTTACTAAGTTTTTTTAAGTGAATAGGCTTATTTAACTAACGCGCTTTACCGTCAACGATTGCATTACTGCTTACCATCAGGTGGGATTGCATTCAAGCACTAGTTTATAATGATTAAAAAAATATACTCACTGATAAAATACATAGGGACTATACGGCCTACCCTTTCGAATAATACAGTAGTCATAACCTCATCTAACTCCCAATCAATCCACTATCTCCTACCTAACACACACCACTGAAATACAAAGATCAAACATCTTTTACCATCAAAGGGGGGATCAAGATCCACGCCTTCAAAAGCCACGAGTGACACTCGAAGACTCGGCTCCTCGAGAGTGAGGGTCTGGTCCTCGAGCTGGAGTGGAATGTCTACAGTTCTTGAGACAATGGCTGTCTTATATAGTTGTATTTATTTTGTAAGGGGTACTAGATTTTTATTTGACAGCGGTTGTTATTTGTAGGTACTTAAGGGTTTGAATTCAATTTGGTCGAGTTTTTATGGTTACTGTAATGATAAGAATAAACCAGGATGCTATTTGTGGTAGATCTAACTATCACCTAAAGTCAGTCCTTTAAGTACTTTTTTATATACAGTATGTTAACTAACAGAGGGCGTTCCCGTTAACCCGAAATAGTATAGCATACATACATGCTAAAAAAAATATTTCCATTCGAAAACAAAATGTTTTAAAATTTTTCCAATAAGAAAATATTCAATAAAAATTTTAAATTGACATGTAAAAGAAACACACTGTACACGCGAACATGAAAGACGGCAACGTCGCAATTTATTTATACATGACGACTACTATTTTGATTTAAAACAGGAGGTTTCAAATTTATTTCCAATTAAATTTTTTTTTATTCGGATTTTTTTATGCTTATTTTTTTATGCTGATATTTTTATTTTAATCTATTAATGATATATATTAACGAGTTTAAGGGAACGCCCTCTGTTATTTAACATACTGTATATACAATATGTAAAGAAAACCCTGTCCGATCCGTGAAGGTATTGTTAGGTATCGTTAACTGATTCTAATAATGCCTATAAAGCCGGACTAAACTTAAAAAAAAATCCCCCAAAAAAAATAAATGTTATTTCGAAAAAGCGAAGTAACTTAATGCATGTGCGGCAGGCAACCCGATAGGCATACATGCGCGGGTGAAGGGGGGCGGGGCATGCGGCACGTGGTCGCATCGCTATTCGCTCCGACACAAATGGTGTTGTCAGTTTTTTAAAAATTACCAAATTTCGGGGAAATTGGAATTAATTCCCGAGAAAAAAAGATTATTTCAAAATTCATTATTATTGTTACTATGATGATTATGTAAAATTTTATATTTTATTTGGTCAAGTGTTTACCTAACCTTTATTAGCCTTATGGGTCGGACAGGGTTTTCTTTACATATTGTATATCATAAACTAGCGCTTGACCGCAATCCCGCCTGATGGTAAGCAGTGAGGCAATCGTTGATGGTAAAGCGCACTAGTTTGTTAAGAGCCTATTCACTCTAACCTTGAAGACACTCAAATTGTAGTAGGACGAAATAAAGTAACATTCAATTCAAAATCGATTCATTTAAATTGATTTTATGAAAGGATGAATATTAGTAAAAGAACAGTATTTATAATGGCATCCATGATAATTTAAGTTGAGCAACAAAAATATTGAACTTTACCTAATTATGGTTTTGGCATCACATCATTAACCAGATTGTGTTTTTAAAAAGGATAACTAGTAGTATTAATTTGAAACATTTCTTATAAAACTTATAAAGTGATTTTGTTGAGCTTTGCAAATAACTTTATACACATAATTCCTAACATTTTTAAATAACATCTATCTACATTCTAAGTCTTTAATCTAAATGTTGAGTGCGCTACAATATAGTAATGCTAAGGATCTGTCTGTTTGTTTTGAGTAAGTAAGTAAGTCTTATTGGATCGATACAGTAGGTTTAGAGTGAAAATTAACTTTAATAATATTTACGTTGATTCGAAACTACAACGTACCTACTCCTCACTCCTCCACAATCAACTACATTATTTGAAAAAACTTCAACCAAAATTGATCAATTTACTTAAAATCTCTAAATCAAAACGATATTTCATTTCACAACTCTAGTAGAGCTAGTGTGACAACTTTTTTTTACATGACTGTACAAAAGGAAGTTTTCTTACAGCAGCTCAGTTTATTTTTTTTCTGATATTTTCTGTTTTTGCTTTATTATGTACTACAATATTTGTACGCCTTCACGGCAACACATAGCGCCCATTTAACTAACCTAACCTTACCTAATATAAATAGATACGTTTAACTAAATACATTTTACCGTATAAACGTACCATGTGTTTCCGGGCTTAGAATAGTATCCATCCCATATCCACCCGTGGGTGTAGAGAGAGGCGACTAAGAGAACTGTCACCAGGAAAGCGGGCTGCAGCTCTTCTTCTATGGAATATCGAATAACTGCGATCCCTAACCCGCGTGACAAGCGTGGGGATTATGGCCAACTCCGCCAATCATGGAAAGCCTTGGGGGAGGCCTTTGTCCAGCAGTGGACCTCTACAGGCTGAGCGGAAGAAGATACGTTTAACAAATAACTATTCTACTTCTAATTCTAATTAAAAATCTGATCATAGTCATAATTTAGTATTTTTACAACTAAATAGGTAATGCTCGTGACTTTACACGCATTATACGGGGTCGCAATGGTGGCATTGATATTAATTGTAACTATAGAGGGTAGTAGTAATTGTAACTGTAGTCGTGGTGGCCTAGTGGTTAAAGCACCAGCCTCTCAAGTATGAGTGCGCGGGTTCGATTCCAGGTCAGGCAAGTACCAATACAACTTTTCTAAAGTTATATGTACTTTCTAAGTATATCTTGGACACCAATGACTGAAGGTGAAGGAAAACATCTTGAGGAAACCTGGACTTTAAAGTCTGAAATCGCCAACACGCATTGAGCAAGCGTGGTGATTACGCTCAATCCTTCTCTGTATGAGAGGAGACCTGTGCCCAGCAGTGGGCCGATAAAAAGGTTGATGATGATGATGATGATGATAGAGGGTAGAAATTGTAGGTATCGGTTTTCAAATTATGATGTTTCCTGCCTATATACAAAGATATATTTGAATTTTCATGTTTACCTCATTGCTGGCTACATCCCCCTCGAAAACCATTAAAACTAGCTCTCTTTTTCTCTGTCTCTTTCTTTTATATGTTATAGAAAGTCATGTGAAAGGGGAATTGCCGTTTTTCGTTGATTGAGAATTGAAAGTTTCGTGACGATTTTATCAGCTCACTCTTACTGCAAGCTCCGTTAAAAAAACACCGTTCTGAAAATTAAATCAAATCACAAACAGCTTTACATTTATAAACTTACACACCTACATTAAAATCCTTAAATCCCCAAACGCTCCCATTAATCTTGATAAAACAACCATAACAGACCGCACCCTGCAGTATTTTATTAATATGAAAATAAATCCAAATAATTCTCGTGGTCGAACACTTAAACGTAGATGTGGCTCCGATATGGTCCGAAATGAAATCCATTTGTTACAGGTAGCGTGCCACGAGTAAATAATATGGGTACGTTGGGATAGATCTCATTAACAGCGAGTAGCGATAATTTAACAACGTTTTTTGTAAAAAAATATCATAACATATTATTATTTTTTCTCGGTGGTAGGCCATAATATCGGCTGCCGGCAAAAGTTACCACCCACCAGACATAGTCTTGCGCCAAGCGATTCGTCGTGTTCCGTCATGATGTCTGCTTAAGCCGTACGGAGGACGGATCTGAGCATTTGTGTTGCGATGAATGCCGGGTACGATGCGCCTAATGTTGTTGTGTCGGGAGGTTGGTCGTGGAGGGTCTCCAGATTAATCTCCCTCTGGCGCAGCATCGATGATCGTGTTGTTGGGTTTAACATTGCATCACCTCGCTCAACTGCCGTCTTCCCTCCTAAGTTTTTTAAGTGAATAGGCTTAATAAACTAGCGCGCTTTACCATCAACGATAGGATCATTGCTTATCATCAGGCGGGATTGCGGACAAGCAATAGTTTATAATTAATAAAAAAAAAAACATGTGACCAGCTCATACTCTTTATCTGAGGGCACGGCAGTGCCCTCGCCAAGTCGAGCGCGAAGCAAACACTGCCGTACCATCTTTACCCGAACCATTTCGCTGCATTTTCAGGCCCCTAATTATGAACATCTGGATAGTACCAGAACGCTGAAATTTTGGTCATCCAGTAAGCTGTATTTACACACTTCAAATCTAAAATTTCAAGTCTGTAGGTCATCCAGTTCTGAAGTTAAGCGAAAGTAAATTTCCGTGTTTTCGACACTCACTCACTCATGATCATCAAAATAGAAGTTGTACTTCCCATAAACTCAGAGAGCTGAAATTTGGTACAGAGCCAGGGTTTAATGGTCATATAAAGGGAAAAATATAAAAACTAGAATAATCGAAGATCTGAAGTACCTGGTGACCTTGATTAGAAAGCAGAAGAGCCCAACCAAACTAGTAGAGATTGACGTACCTACCACCGTCAATAAAATATTCAACTTGGTGGGCCGCTTCATCAAGTGACTTCAAAAAAAGGGGCGGGTTCTCAATTCGTCGTAATCTTTTTTTTATGTAGGTGTGTTCACCGATTACCCTAAGACGCCTGGATCGATTTTCAAATTTCTTTTTGTTTAAAGGGTATACTTTCTAGGTGGTTCAATAGTTACCACGTCAGGATCTGATGATGGAAGACCAGAGAAATCAAGGGTAACTTTCAAAAATCGTAGGGGTGACTAGTGCATTTCTAAGTATTTTCAATAAGTATTAGAAAACACTACAATTTAATAAAGGTACAGAGTAGCCCTGATGATGAAGCCGGGAGACAGTCGTGAGAACTCCTCAACGATTCACAGCAGCTATCTTGTGCTTATGTTTGATTAATTTGTATTGATGAGAACTTTACACCTGGATGGGTTGTGACTGTCATAAAGGCTCTGATGATGAAGACAAAGGTCAGTCCCGCGTACTCCTCAACGGTTTACAGTAGTTACTTTGTGTTTGGACTTATATCATTTATATTCATGAGGACTTTGCACCCATATGGATTATAATGAAGGTCTGAAGTAGATTTGATGATGGAGTCGAGAGACAAACGAAGGAACTCCTCAGCGATTCACAGCAGCTACCTTGTGTTTGTGCCTGATTAATTTGTATTGATAAGAGCTTTATACCTAGACTAGCTTTCCGCCCGCGGCTTCGCCCGCGTAAATTTCGGTTATATCGCGCTTTTTAGATTTCCCTCGGGAACATCAAATTTTTCCGGGATAAAAGGTAGCCTATGTCCTTTCTCGGGGTCTAAAGATTGTGTGCTTTCCGCCCGCGTCTTCGTCCGCGTGGTGTTCGGTTATATCGCGCTTTTTAGATTTCCCTCGGGAATATCAAATTTTTCCGGGATAACAGGTAGCCTATGTTTTTTCTCAGGGTCCAAAGATTGTCTGTGCCAAATTTCATCAAAATCGGTTGAGAGGTTTAGGCGGGAAAGCGTAACAGACAGACAGACAGACAGACAGACAGACAGACAGAGTTACTTTCGCATTTATAATATTAGTATGGATAAATTGTTATTGTCATTAGAGATCTTATGACGAAGACGAAGGGCAGTTAGGGGATTCCCAACGGTTTACATTAGCTACTTTGTGTTTGGAATTAATTCATTTATATTTATGAGAACTTTGCACCTATATGGGCTAAAATTATGGTCTGCAGTAACCTTAGAATTAGATTAGAAGGAAGAAATGTTCGTCGTTCAATAATCTATAATCAAATCTACTATTGCTACATAAAAAAAAATGATATTCATTGCAAGCATCCAGCGTAGTGGGACACATATATCTTCTAATTTAATCTGCTGGAAATGCCTCCCCTTCTGCTTTGATAAAAACTGTGGATAAGACTAGACTGTCTTTTATACTCTTTAGTTTACACGAAGAAATAGTCGAACGATTACTAACTACTACTTACCCTAAAATAAATTTCACTCAAAATTTGGTCAAAATATAATCCACTAGTTTTCCGCCCGCGGCTTCGCCCGCGTGGAATGAGGTTATATCGCTTTTTAGATTTTCCTTGGGAATATCGATTCTTCCGGGATAAAAACTACCCTATTATTTAATCCGGACTTCTATCTTTGTGTCTACAAAATTTCAAAGCAATCGGTTTAGTAGTTATGGCGTGAAAGCGGAACTACTGATTTTTTTTAAACAATGATCTTACGTTGTATATTAGACCGCTGGATGATTCTACGTTTGTTGAGATGTCAAAAAGAACCAAAGTAGGATTGACAACTCAATCAGACAGAGAAGCTTAACGATTGATACTAATGAAGGAATGTTTAATGGAAATATGTAACACAATGTTTGAGGGACGTACCAAAAGGTACTGTTTGTTTACTACCGTCGAGAAATATGTGTATGCATAATACTATATTCAAAGCAGTTCCGCAATCCGAGATAAAGTTAATTGCTAAAAATTCTTTGGATTGTTCAAAATGTATGATAACAAAAGCCCGGGCTTGTTAAAAAAAATATGAGGATGATGCGACGATGACTGCTGGACTGGAAGAAACTATAATCATTGAACAGGGAGCTAAAGTAATGCTTAAGAGAAACATTGATGTTTGGTTTAGTTAATGGTTCGATAGGCTAGTACAAAAAGTGAGGTGGGACCGGGAAGACCAAATAAAGCCTAAACAATTGTTAGTAAAATTTGCTTATCATTTGATTCACGAATTAGTACTTATTATGTAAGTTATAATTTGAGATCATACCCCGGGAATGCTTGTACAGACAGCAATTTCTAATCTGTGTGGCGTATGTCCTAACATTTCACAAGAGCCAAGTTCTAACTCAAAAAAATGGACTTTGGCACCTCCATATTCTCTCGTGGCCAAGCTTATATGGCACTTTCACCAGTAAACAATTTTCATTGGGCGCACCTCATATTGATTGAAGAAGTAAACATAAATGTTGACTTCAAGAGTATAAAAACTCAAGCTTCAGCGATCACTGAATACAACAACGCGCGCCACGCGAACGGGCAATATATAAAGCTATTGCTACTGTACAAGAATCAGAACCGGAAAAAGAAAAGGAAGATTTGTAATAACTACTTCTAAAAAGAAAAAAAAACTGTGTTAAATAATAAAATCAATATAATACGCTTCTACAAAAATAAGTGAAATCCAACCCAAAACATTCTGTAAAAAAAATGCCAAGCCTCGCTAGAGCTGCTAGTTTATCTATAAAAAGTATTGAAATCTAGACAAAGCCGTGCCAAGTTGAAGGTTCCTTATTGCGATTTCTTCAATATTATTATAGTTAATATTGTGTGACTTGGCCGTTGAACATTATACGTTAGTGCGATTTTGTTAACACGTAATGTTTTAACTGTTATAACTACCTATGTTTGTTATGTGAGAATAATAGCCCATACTGGTATTTGTAATTGGACTTAATACATTGTGCAACACATGTATTAATCATTGACAATGATGACTTCTGTTCTTTTTGGAGCGTCAAATCGACCACCTATCTAATATAAAATAGACGTACAGACGGATTTCTTTGAATGATTAGTCCATCTGTACTGGAAATGACTTTTTTGCTGTTCGTTTCCGGCTCGTCCATACATAGACGACGACCTCCGTGGCGCAGCGGTCAACACGCCTGCCTGCGATGTGGAGGCTCCGGGTTCGATCCCCGGTCAGGTCATGATGGAAAACGATCTTTTCCTGATTGGCCTGGGTCTTGGATGTTTATCTATATATGTATTTATTATAAATATAGTATCGTTGAGGTAGTATCCCATAACACAAGTCTCGAACTTACTTTGGGGCTAGCTCAATCTGTGTGTGATTTGTCCGTATATTTATTTATTTTATAAGTATTTTTGAAATGCGCAACTTTATCAAGCCCTGGTTATTGAATCAACGTTTTCCAAGTGGCAATTTTCCATCGTCAATGGGTAGCGTTCTGGCGACAGATTGGTGCAATGGTGTCATGGAGCACCTGAATTTGTAACCTTATATACCCTTCAACGGCCAAGTCAGAAAATATTAACTACAATAATATTGAAGAAATCGCAATAAGGAACCTTCAACTTGGCACGGCTTTGTCTAGATTTCAATACTTTTTATAGATAAACTAGCAGCTCTAGCGAGGCTTGGCATTTTTTTTACAGAATGTTTTGGGTTGGATAAGACTTACTCGTCGATTCTATGTGTATATCTCAAGCATTAGTTCGGGTTGACGGCACAGTTGGCGCAGTGGTTAAGAAGCTGTGAATAGACAACTTTTAGGTATTTGAGGGGGTGAAGCAGACGAAGTGGGACACGACTAGCCCCGCCCACTGCGGGGCGCTCCGCGCGAGTACATCGATGCGTAATACGTCGTGCATCGAGTAATACGCACGTTCTATTAAATCTATACCAACCATTCTCTATTCCATCTACATTTAGAAGCGTAATTTAACAACCCAGTCGCAAAGCATGGTTGGCTCTGTTCGTCACAGTCCCGGTTCGCATTAGACATCCGCAGCGAGCACCAGGTTCGAATCCCACATCCGTTTACTTTACCTTGCGATTTTCGAAAATGTATATTTTTTACATATTTTCATTTTTTATTATTACTTGCTATAACTGCTGTATTGCGTGTCGCGGGTTCGACTCTCGCACGGAACAAACATTTGTATTACTTATAAGTAAGTAGTTGTTCCAGGTCTGGCTGTTTGTGTATGGGGGTTTCTAGGTTTGTAAACGCACTCACGATACAGGAGAAATTCCTAGTGTAGGGCACGGTTTTTTTAGAAAAGAAAAAAGAAGACGGCTCATTCAACGCCCACTTCACCTGTTCTCACACTGGAGTGGTTACATAATCGCACTTCTGTGTACTGTAGGGATTCATGTTTTACAAAATGAAAGGAATCGAACCCGCGACACACAGCTCAGCAGTCGATTGCTCAGCCACTGAGCTAAACGTGACGTCGAAATTCAAGTATGAATATAATATAGTGGATAAAACAAAAGTTGTCGATTAAGTTAAGCAAAACTTCTAAATCAATCAATGATTTTCCAGTCTGTAATCACAATATTATCTTTGTCTTTATACTATAAACTATATGTATAACCTGTATACTACTAAATAAACTGCTTGTTATGCAAGCCTAAATCACTCATATAATTCGAGTTTGATATCGTTTGATGAATGAGGTAAAAATATTTTTACCTCAAGGCGCAAATATTTTTAAGGTTAGGTTACAAAGTAAAATATGGCTTGGTGGTATACAAAAACAATATATTTTGCAAAAATCCTTCGTTAACCGGATTTCAAGTTGTGTTTCCCTCAATAGAATTTTATAGTTAGGATTTATCATCCACATCGCTCCTATTTTATTAGTAGCAAGCAAGTTGGTGTTGGCGGCCACGTACTGGAAGACGCAGCGTAGGGAGGCCCCCAACAAGATGGACCGATGACCTGGTGAAGGTCGCGGGAAGCCGCTGGATGCGGGCAGCACAAGACCGGTCAACGTGGAAAGCCTTGGGGGAGGCCTTTGTCCAGCAGTTGACATCTATAGGCTGAAGAAGAAGAAAAAGAAGTTGGTTTTCCTCTTAATCTTAATTAATTCTTTCAAAAAATGTTGTTTTTTGGAACGCCACCTTATACGAGGAGTTATTTTGGTATCCCATAATTCTAGTTAATGAGACCACATCAAAGAATCAACTGGCATTTGAATTGTATTTAAACCATACTTATTTTTGTTACATAACATAATCAGCCTTTAGTGTTCCCACTGGGACACAGGCCTCCTCTCGATGAGAGGGAGTGGGCCGTAATCTACCACATGGGCCCAGTGCTAGTTGGTAGATGGCGGGTTGTTAATCTATACTAATATATAAAGCTGAAGAGTTTGTTTGTTTGTTTGTGCGCGCTAATCTGGGGAACTACTGGTCCGATTTGAAAAATTCTTTTTGCGTTAGATAGCCCATTAATCCAGGAAGGCTTTAGGCTATATAACATCCCGCTATGACCAATAGGAGCAGAGCAGTAACAAAAAATGTTGCGAAAACGGGAGCTAACGCAGACGTGTACATATTGCTTCCATTATTTTAACAATCATACTGCGACCAATAGGAGCGGAGCATAACTAAACCACGCAAACGAAGTCGCTGGCGGCCGCTATAATATATAAAGCTGAAGAGTTTGTTTGTATGTTTGTTTGTTCGCGCTAATCTTGGAAACTACTGGTCTGATTTGAAAAATTCTTTTTGCGTTGGATAGCCCATTAATATAGGAAGGTTTTAGGCTATATCCAATAGGAGCGGAGCATAATTAATTCCACGCGAACGAAGTCGCTGGCGGCTGCTAGTGTTTAATAATTCGATAAAGTCACTATTATTAATGTAATACAGCTTTATGTGAAATATGACAACGTCGCATTTTAATAGCTTTAAACACGAATTTGGTTTGCATGAAAATTAATTACTTGTTTATCAAACTAAACAAATTTTCATAAAACAAAAACTAACGAAACTTTGATACCTACACACATTTTCTCACATTAAATCTTGCAAACAATATATTTTTGGGCTACTTATTCTAGGAGTTAAGATTAAAAAAATAAGATACTCTATAGTCATTTTAGACGTGGTTAAAACATGGCACTGAACATAAATTTAGTGGAGTTGATGAAATGAAATGAAATCGTTTATTAAGCAAGTAGTATCACTGATCACTTTTACACGTCATATTTTTTTTTAATCTGGATGGAGCCGGCGTTTCCTAACTGACTATCTCTGAGAAGAAATAGCCGAAACAAACTCAGGGATCAGCGTCTTTTTTCAAGTCCAGACATTGAAAATGAAAACGTTTACAATAACATAAGTGATTTAAAAAAAAACAGTGTTTAAAATGTCATAATTACGCATATTGCTTAATAACAATGCTTAGCAGAGCGAGCAGCTCCGCCCCAAGCTTTATTGTCTTCTAAATAATCAGTGATTTATTATACCCCTTTTTTGCAAAGTTTGGCCTTTATATAGCTTTTTAATAGTTTAATGGGTAGGTTTCGAATGAATGAGTAATTGTCACCACTATCACTCTTATCCTTTTCGGTGATTCCAGTAATTTTTATTAAAACTAGACGATGCCAATTGCTTAAATTTATGAATATTTTTTCTCGCAATAAGGCGGGAAAACTGTGTTCAACTCTCCACGCTGTCAGTCGCACTATGCCCTCGCCTAGCCCCAGATATAAAGGTCGGTAAACCAGCTTAGTTAAATGAAATCTCAGATTTGTTTTATCGGCACTGTAAAAAATGCCTCAGCAGGTACGGGGATCGCCACATTTGTTTCTGTCTCATATTTCACGAGGTTTTTGTTTTGGCTGCGTAAGGAGAAAATATTTACGAAGAATTATATCGAAAAGTTTTATTGCGAAATCATTTTGAGCAATCGATTACTCTGTGCCGAATATATGATTGAGTTTTGAAACTTTCCAGCTATTAGAAAAAAGATTTCTGAAAACCTACTTAAGAATACTGGACAACGTTGATAATTAGAGATATGGTTTAACTCATGGTTGGGAACATTAATATAACAGAAATTCTCCCCTCCTTCTTTTCTCAGTTTATCTTAAAGAAGGCCCCCAATATTCTCCCGCCGTATGTCACCACACGCTTAGAATAAATGTTGCGTAGACGTACGGTTGCTACGCCGTAGCACATTTCACCGTTACGCGAGCGAAACTTTCGTAGCAGACTTCTGATACTGCTACGCTAAAAGTCTTTCTTGAACTTTGCTGTGTATTAAGACATGGTCTTATAACATATTTCTGTATGTGCCTTATTTCACCGCCAACTTTGTTTTGCCTAAGGTGGATCTCATTCTAGAACGCTCTGTGCGAAGGGCTCTAAAAATGTGACAGCGTGCGTGGTTTTTTTTTTACAAATTCCGTATTAAAAACTAGAAATTTGTTTCTGTTTCCCGCTCCTCGTCACGTAGCGCATTGTAGAGTGTGATCTGTCAAAACCATTTTGAGACAGATGCATTATGATGAGATAGCAGCATATAGACTACTTTTCATTCTGAAAATTTCTATTGGTAGTAAATCTATACCAATACTAACTCCCCGCCCGTGGCTTCGCCCGCGTGGAATTCGGTTATCTCGCGTTTTTTAATCTATTTAAATGACGATTGATCAGTTTTCGACCGGACATGAAAAATGATTAAATTACTAAAAAGGCTATTAAAAAATAAGGGTTGATCGTAGAATGGTAAAAATTTAGGATTGTATGTATTTTTGTAAAATTTATAAACTTTTTTTTGGTAAAAATATAAACTAAAAATTTTGTCTAAAAAATAAATAAAAAAAATTAGGGGTGGACTACCCCTAACATTTAGGGGAATGAAAAATAGATGTTGGCCGATTCTCAGACCTACTCAATACGCTCACAAAATTTCATGAGAATCGGTCAAGCCATTTTGGAGGAGTATGGGAACGAAAACTGTGACACGAGGATTTTATATATAAGATTATAAGCCTGAAAAGCCTGATAGCCCATTAATCTTGGAAGGCTTTAGGCTATATAACATCACGCTGCGACCAATAGGAGTGGAGCATAACTACCTCCACGCGAACGAAGTCGCTGGCGGCCGCTAGTAATTAATATTTGTTTAAAACGGATAACGTTTTTCTCCAAAACAATCGCACCGATACTTTATATCTCCCTAACGTATGTATAAATAGTTCCGCCCATACTTTACCGTTCGCCGCTCATAAAGTTTAACATACTGAACTGCTTCAGCAAAAACTATGCATTCAATTTAAAAAATAAAACGTAATGCTGAAAACTGCGCTTTGAAACAGCAGCTTTTAACTATAAAAGAGAGAGAATCCATTAAAATGCTATAAAAGGTAATCATGTTCTTAGCGATTGCATTAAAATGGTCTTAAGAAGATGTGATATTCAGCGAGGCAGTGCGGGCTCGCTAGTTCGGTATAGCTCTTAAGTTGCTTTTACGTATTTGGATGCAAAACTACGCTTGCGAGCAGGGCTTGAAATCCTGGCAAATCTTTTACTTTTTGTAAATAATTCATCACCACTGCTACGTCAGACCACAGAACGATATTCTTAGATTATAATTATTGGTAGCAACCTGTCTCTTCTTCTTCTATAGCCTATAAAGGTCCACTGCTGGACAAAGGCCTCCTCCGACGCTTTCATTACATGCGGGGGTTTGCCATAATCCCCGCGCTTGGCGGGCGGGTTGGGGATCGCAGCAAATTGATATTCCACAGAAGAACCACTGCTGCCCGCTTCCCTGGTGCGTTCAGGCGCTTTTGCCATACCTATTATTGGAATCAATTGTAACAGCAAATACCTACTACTTAGGACCCATCAACTTAATCAAATGTTATTCCGTGGTGCTTGGCAATCTGGGCTTCTCCCGAGTTGCAATAATGTCCCTTTGTGCCGATTGGCCTAGTTCTGTTCTGTCTCCTGCTTATTATGGAGGGAAGTGGAAATAATAAAAAGTTAAAAACTAAAACCCAACTACGACAAAAAACGACGCTGAAAAAGTATAAAACAAGATTTTCAGAATACTGAACTGAACAAAGTTGCTAATATAGTTGGAAGTAAATGGACACAGTAGACTCTACCAAGATGACTTCGTTGTAAATTGACAATAATGTCTTACGATACTATTCTGAAGTATGCAATATTCACTATTTAGAGATAAATTTTCATGTTTGGAAAACCGCAGTCACACGTTATGAAAGTGCTACGGTAGGTATATGTAACGTGTGACTACGCCTTTCCAAACATGACCTACTTGCAACTATATTAGCAACTTTGTTCAGTTCAGTATTCTGAAAATCTTGTTTTATACTTTTTCAGCGTCGTTTTTTGTCGTAGTTGGGTTTTAGTTTTTTAACTTTTTATTATTTGTACTATTTTGGTGTTAAAGTGTATTTGTGGCGCATAATATTAATAAAAGTTAAATTGACGAACTAAAAACTAGGTAGTTAACATACGACATCTCTTTTGACTTATGTATTGGCGTATAGTAATATGTAGAGATGTCCTATTTTACTATTTCGTAGCGCTTGAAGCGTAGCGCGTATAGCAACGGTTTCACCGTATGCAGCTCCCGGTTTTTCGTAGTAGCGACGCACATTTGCGTCGATGGCACCGAATGGGTCATGAATTAGTGGACGAGGCCGTTAGTATAAATAGATTGGATGTTTTTCTAACGGTGGTAGGCCATAACATCGGCTGCCGGCAGAATTTACCACCCACCAGACAAAGTCTTGCCGCCAAGCGATTCGTCGTGTTCCAGCATGATGTCTGGTGAAGCCGTACGGAGGACGCGTCTGAGCACTTTGTGTTGCGTTGTGTGGCGAGTACGATGCGCCAAATGTTGTTGTGTCGGGAGTTTGGTCGTGGAGAGTCTCCAGATCAATCTCCCTCTGGCGCAGCATGGTTGGTCGTGTTGCTCTTGGATTTAACATTGCATCACCTGGCTCAACGGCCGTCATCCTTGCTATTCCTAAGTTTTTTAAGTGAATAGGCTTAATAAACTAGTGCGCAGGCATCAAGGATTGCGTCACTGCTTACCATCAGGCGGGATTGCAGTCAAGCGCTAGTTTATAATTATTTAAAAAAAAAACTTATATTAAGAGGACCTGGGAAGATGTCTTAATCTATCTAATTCTGCTAACGATCGACTGTCATGTGGATTTTTAAGTAATTTATTATGATCCAAGGCACTTATAAATAATCCCTCTATGGTTTTAACTCTACTGAAAGCGACATAGGCCTGTCCTTTAGCAAACAATGACTTTCCTAGATCTGTAATTTTTTTATCTAGAGTACAACTTTGTAATTTATGTACAGTACAACCCCAAGAAAGAATCAGCGGGAGCATTTTACGCTGAATTTGCCCAGAACCCCTCAAGCCGTCAAATTCAGTGAGGCAAGGCTCGATTTTGATAAGTCCGTTAGATCTGTTTTTATGGATGCGTCGTCAAATTGTATGAGAACAGCGCTTGGCTGTTCTCCTGTTCCAACTAATCGCGCCGAAGAGCAGGCCATTCGAAGGCCTTCACCACTCCCATCGCTCCGTTTACCAAACCCTGGTTTACATTCAAATTTCTACGAAGCATTACTAGGGATTATGTACAAACATAAAGTACTCGTGAAGCTCTTTCAGATGATACCAAATACGGTATATTTATTTTAATTTTGTATTAACATAGAACTATTTGTCCGCTAGAGGGCGTAATACTAAATTTGGTGACAAGCTTTTTAGCTCATAACCAACAGAATATCAAGGCCCTTCTAATGGTTCTGCAGTGGCCTTATTCTGATAAGTAGTAAAGAAGCTATCTATGAACGAAAAAATGTGAATTATATGCAATCAGCCCATGAATACAGGTAAAGTCACAAGCAAATGCTAGTAATATATATATATTTAAAATGTACAAGTTAAGCCCTTTCAAATGATACCAAACACGGCATATTTATCTTAACTTTATTTTTTTACTCTGTATATTTTGTCCGCTAGAGGGCGCCACGTTAGATTTTGTGAAACTCCATATAGCCTATAACCAGCAGACAATTAAGACGCTTCTAATGATATATCATTTATCGAATTCGAATAAGTAGTTTAGAAGTTACGAGGGAACAGATGAACATACATACATACATACATACATACATACATACATACATAGCCTGTCAAAATCATAACCCTCCTTTTGCTTTGCCGTAGTCGGGTAAAAATATCTTTTTTCTTACTCCTCCACTATTCTTTTCTGATTAATTTCGTTGCGGGACCCAAGACAGTTGAATCGTTTCTCCGGGACTCGTCGAGCTTCATTGCTCGGTGTTTTTCTGGCGGTCTCCACTGTTGATTCTGGCTTTCAGGAGTTGCAGTGGGTTGGGAACAGTGTGGCGGGTTTTTTCCCTGGTGAGAGTTCCCTTAGTCGCTTCCTACGACACCCACAGGAAGATATGGGATGGTTATTGTGGATATTCTAATCGCGGTTCCACACGGGTCTCTAATTTGTCCGATTTGCTACTTTACGAGTCATCTCGGACGCAGTGCTTCTGGCGCCAATTTGAAATTTGCAAGCCGTGGATAGTGACCCAAGAAGCCTTTACTTTATGTAAATAATTTCATCACCACTGCTCTAAAGCAGTGAAGAAAAACGTTGTAAGGAAACGGGCATGTCCTATGATCGAAATTCAAAGACACAAACCGCACAAGACCGGCGTGGTGGATATGGCCCACTTCTTTTAAAAAGAGAGCAGGCCTGTGTAGGGTAAAGTAGAGGCTGATTATGCTATGCTATGTACAGATGACACCATTACCACTGGATCGCTACTGCTCTCGAATATCATTAGGTACAGCAAGACAAAAAGTACCATCATCATCACAGCGTTTATCCCGGTTGCATCCTCGGCTTTCACGTCCGAGCCCGGGGTATGCTTACCCTGCACATTCTCCTCCATTTTAGCATCCTGTGGTAAAAACTTGTTGGCATGCATGTCACCTCTTACAACTTCAAGCCAGCATTTCTTTTATTTACCCCGCTTGTTCCGGCCCGGCGAGGCGCCATGGCGACATTTGTTACCCACGTAACATGCCGGTTTGCGTAAGACGTGGCCGTACCAGCGTAGGCGACCCTCCTGCAGTTTATTTGCAATATCATGGACACGAAAACTGCCACGGATGCGGGAGTTCCTGATGCGGTCTTTCCGCGTAACTCCACACAACCACCGCAGCATATTCATCTCCGTGACACGCAACTCCTGCTTGTGTCGCTCAAGCACAGGCCACGCTTCACTGCCATAAAGAAGAACAGGTCTAATGATGGCCTTATAGACCTGTCCCTTAAGCATAACCGGCATTTTGGGGTCACAAATGACACCTCACGCCATTTTTCCCAAGCTGCGGAAATACGTGGCCTGACGTCGCAATCAATGTCGTCGGGCGCGTGAAGCACAGACCCCAAGTATTTAAACTGGTCTGTGCTCTGGACCATGTCTCCGCCTATGCGCCATGCACTGTCATGTTGCTGGCCAAGTACACCTCTCGTCTTCGTCACGTTGAATTTCAGACCTACGTTCGCAAGCGAGTTCTTCCACGCATTCACACGCCGCACCAACCGTTCCCTTTCCGCGTCCGCCAGCGCGATATGGTCAGCATACATAGTAGCAAGATAAAAAGTACCATTTCCCAAAAATACCGATATTTCACCCTAATTTTTTATGCCAGTTATTTACTTAAAAGCCTTCGTTCCTATTTCTATCTTCACTTTCAAGCAACGTTGCTATGTTCTAGTTTGATGAAGATGTTGTGAGTCCTGACATTACATTACAGGCAAGTTATGTGACTGTCCAACTTTGTCTGGTACAAACTTATCTGTTCCCTGTCTTGTACACGAAGCACAGGTACCGATACATGTCTGCAACTTGTGTAAGGCACATGCTTTACGTTCCTTAGTGCAGAATCTCGGCCTTTGAACGGCTATAGATTTTTATACATAAATAAGCGACCCACGCCTTCCTCGCACAGTTTTTACGGCTTCACAAAACATGAAGATTTCACTATGCTATGTTGCTATAATATAAATCGATTTACATCCATACTAATATTATAAATGCGAAAGTGACTCTGTCTGTCTGTCTGTCTTTCTATCTATCTGCCTGTCTGTCTGTCTGTTACGCTTTCCCGCTTAAACCTCTCAACCGATTTTGATGATATTTGGCACAGACAATCTTTAGACCTTGAGAAAGGACATAGGCTACCTTTTATCCCGGAAAAATTTGATGTTCCCGAGGGAAATCTTAAAAAGCGCGATATAACCGAACTCCACGCGGGCGAAGCCGCGGGCGGAAAGCTAGTATATTATAATAATAGAACTTATCAGTTTGTTTGTTTGACGCACTTATCTCTAAAAATACCTACTCGTTGAATTTGGAAATATATTTTTTTCATTTGACAGATCAAATTTTGCGGAAGGCTATAAACTATTGTAATGTCAATTTAAAAAAATAAACACCTGATTGCACTCCGGGGGTGCTGATAGCTGGAGTGGGCATGATTGGAATGGTCAAGACGTAGTTTTACGTTGCTTCCGGGGACAGATATCACAGAACAGCACAAGAACATGCTAGAAGTGATGTGCCATTTTATAATATAAATATGCATGTTTAGGTTAAGGTATTTATGTATAGGCCTATGTCACCTGAAATAAATAAATAATTTCGTACGAATTGCATTATAGAGCCATCACTGGTCCCCCTCCATGCACACTCGCGCAGTCGCTTTGTGTTTGTATGGTAAATAAGAGGAGGATATTACTTCCTCTCCAAAGCCGCATCAGTGGTCTACTATCCATCCGTCTTACGAATTTTCGATGACAACATGTGTCATGATTAACATTCTTAACGCATTCTAAAAAAGTTCAAGACGCCACTAAAGAAGTTTTTAGTTCCAAAAATCTATAAATAATGCTGAGCGAAAACGAATACTTGCATAGGGGAAGGCCGGGGCAACAATAAATAAAACAAACTATTAAAAAAATGAAATATCGGGCAAATACTCGGGCAGCGACTTTAATTTATAAATTTAACAACTATAACGGAACGCAAAGAGTGTATCATACATAACACAGGTATGAGTTATTTGGATGATATCAAACGATATTTTAACGATATTTTAATTTTTTATTTATTTATATTTTTTTAATCCTACGAGTTCATATTCGGAAGTTATGACTAAGAATACCGCCTGCGGTAGCCTACTACAATACTAGGCGCGCAGAATTACGAAAGAGATTTATTACTGAAGTGACACGTTTATTATGATCTGAGTTTAAGAATCATATCAAACTGATTTGGTTGGTATCAATTCTTAGAGTATTTGCTTTTGACTTGAAACTCTTCCAAAAACATTTGATATTATCTAAAGATGCAGTGCTATTAGTATGCAGCCTTTCTTCTACACGTTGTACAAGATAATCATATATAATTATATAGGTATAAGTCATCCGGAATGATGGTAAAACCCGAATCAAAATTCGTAGCGTATTTTACCAAATTAATGCATCAGCAAATGCAAATGCAGACAAACAAAAGTATCTTATAATACTAGGGGTACAAAGCAATAGAACTATTGAAAAAAGAAATCACCCTTAGTTTATATTCCAAACACGTTGTAGACCATCCATCTTCCATATTTTCATATAAACTCCGTTTCATTTGACAGTAGGTACGTACAGTGTTCTATGTATTCTCACAAATTCGGTTCCATACGTTGTCCTAATTATTTTTCCAATACAGAAGTGACTGGCGAAACCTTTATAGCCTGCCTGGCCATATCGATCTAATGACCGCATTCTTTCGCCAAAACTTGTCTGGACTTATCTGGTTTGAGTGCGTAGGCATTGACTGTAAGGTCCTTCTTTCTTCTGAATATGTCTATTAGTTTCATCCACAAAAGTTACGATCCCGCGAATAACGAGATTAAAAGTATCCAATGTGTTTATTCTATAATAAGGTAATTGACGACCTGCGACGTGGAGGCCTCGGGTTCGATTCCTGGCCAGGTCATGATGGAAAACGATCTTTCCCTGATTGCCCTGGGTCATGGATATTTATCTATATATGTATCTATTATAAATATAGTATCGTTGAGTTAGTATCCCACAACACAAGTCTCGAACTTACTTTGGGGATAGCTCAATCTGTGTGATTTGTCCTTGTATATTTATTTTATATTTATAATTACGTAACATTCTATCAGTAGCAATGCGTCTCATTTTGACAGTTCAACAACATACATTGCATTATTTACGTTGTTGAGCAGACACATTTTCGAACATAGGGAGCAATGGAACAGCAATAAGCTTCAAAATGATTTCAACTGATAGTAATAGTAAGTTACGCTATTACGATAGTTGTTTTGGCGCCAAGAGTAACAAACGGCCCCAGAGGACGCCTTGCTCTGTAGTCAGTTGTGTCATTTCTTTAAGGCACGCATGGCAAAACGAGCCGACGACCCAGACCTGGCCTCCGTGTAACACCCGGCATTATGAATCTATGGTTGATCTAACGTTTGTCTATGTTCGTCCTTGAGACCCAGACAGGGAAATGAACCTTTTGCTATAATAACATAAATCTCTGCGGAGGCGCCAGGCGCGAGGCTAGGCGACAGATACTTTATGGCGTTATTTTTTAAGTCTAGTTCCAAGTCAGACGTGTTCAATATTTTGATCAATTGTCAATATATCAGACTAGCGGCCGCCCGGATTAGTTATTTTATTTTAACCCCAAAAGAGTTATTTATAATATACATTTTTTATTAAAAATTGTAGTACCTGTCTTATAAGATATTAATCGAAATTAAGTGATGACAAGGACAATTTTATTCATAATAAATACTCTTGATTTATTTGTATGAGGATTAATATTTGTTTTTTTTTATATATGCTCCGCTCTTATTGAACGCAACGTGATGTTATATTATAGCCTAAAGCCTTCCTGGATTAATGAGCCATTCAACGCAAAAATAATTTTTCAAATCGGACCGGTAATTCATGAGACTAGCGCGTTCAGATAAACAAACAAACCCTTCAGCTTTATGTATTAGTATAGGTAGATTCAAGACAGTCGAAATCTAAATATTTATAACAATTTTATGAAAACGCTTACATACCTTTAGCAGAAAATAGATTGCTAATTGCACTTGGAGCAATAAAGTATTGCCCCCGTTGTACGAGTCAGCCATCGTACATGACATGCGCACATTACATAGAACAGCTTTTCCGTCGCCTTGTACAAATTATACTGTAAGGATCACACGATCAACGTTCATAGACTACTCATTTACACATCATTCATATATCATTTGTTACGAGTTAGTTCATCATCACCATCATCATTTCAGCCGAAAGACGTCCACTGCTGGACATAGGCCTCCCCCAAGATTCTTCACGACGACCGGTCCTGCGCCTCCCGCTTCCAGCGGTTTTCCGCGACCTTCACCAGGTCATCAGTCCACCTTGTCGGAGGCCTACCCACGCCGCGTCTTCCGGTGCGTGGTAGCCACTCGAGAACCCGTCGGCCCCATCGGGCATCGGCCCTACGGGCAATGTGCTCAGCTCACTGCCACTTTAGTGTTGCAATTCTTCGGGCTATGTCGGTGACTCTCGTTCTTCTGCGGATCTAATCATTACTGATTCGATCGCGCAGCGAAACCCCAAGCATAGCCCTCTCCATTGCCCTTCGAGTGACTTTGAGCCTTCTTATAAGGCCCATTGTTAGCGACCACGTCTCAATTCTATAAGTCATCACTGGTAACACACACTGACCGAAGACGAGTTAGTTAAATATATTTTAATAAGGCATCGTCTTTGACTATCCGTGACCTATCATTCAAGCTAATAACCAAGGTGTGTGCGAACCATTCAGCAGCGCATACACCCGCTTTATTTTATTGAAATTCGCTCTGTTTGAACTATTGGGTTTAAGATTCCGTCCGGGCATTGTTTTATTGCGTTTTGCCATCAGTGATTTCTCAGTAACAGCCCTGAGCATGGATTTGAGCCCGGTTGATGACGATAAGCTCGACCCATATTCTTACCTACAGTGCACAGTGTTGCATATCCCCACCCTGTTTAAAGTTATACAAATATTAACTTTATTTCAATGACATTTAAGTTAATTTCAGACTAACTAGCAGTAAAAAAATATACAAATTTGAACGTGTACCTTAAAAAAAAAAATTGTTGTGTAGGAATTATTAATTCATAATTATTTGCTTATATTTTTGGCAAACGAGTCCTATTTGCACATAGGACATAAGCAAAACTGACGAATTTGCGAGTTAGGTACTCGCAAATTCGTCAGTTTTTCTACAGCTGCACATCTGCTTAACCCCTCGAAAACACAGGCGCGGTTTTATTTTTTTATTTTTCGAATGGGATAAAGCCGCCCATTGTATGTTTTTTTTTTTTATCAGTGTATGTTTTTGGTGTGCAATAAATAATATAAAAATAAATAATTTTACCTACATAATCATACAATTATGATGTAAATAGAAATTCAGAAGACTGCACGCTATTGGCTGCGGGTTCGATCCCCACATGAAACAAATATTTGTATGACCTAGAAGTAGTTGTTCTGGGTCTGGCTGTTTGTGTATGTAAGTTTATATGTTTGTAAACGCACCCACGATACAGGAGAAATTCCTAGTGTGAGGCAGCGCTTAAAATAAAAAGGAATTTAGGTAAGTAATTCTGTGATTCCCTTTTCCTTTAGTACACCCAAAACGTCGAGTAAATTATTTATAAAACACTAGCTTTCCGCCCGCGGCTTCGCCCGCGTGGAGTTCGGTTTTATCGCGCTTTTTAGAGTTCTCAGTGTTTCTCTACTATATTATGCATTTATTATACATACAAACCTTCCTTAAGAATCACTCTATCTATTAAAAAAAACCGCGTCAAAATCCGTTGCGTAGTTTTAAAGATCTAAGCATACATACGGACATACAGCGAAAGCGACTTTGTTTTATACTACGTATTGATAAACAATAAAAAGGAACATAAGACAGCACTCGCCCTCTACCGAAGCAAATATTTGTCGTCTCAAATTGTTTGCTAACCAATATTATATTCCTGTGTAGTCCGTTGTTCTAGAAATTTGATAAGTTGTTACTATATTCCATCAGTTTAAGCAGTCAACTAAAGGTAAATAATGCAGAACGCGTCTGAGCAGTTGTGTTGCGATGTGTGCAGGTACGATGCACCAAATGTTGTTGTGTCGGGAGTTTGGTCGTGGAGGGTCTCCAGACCAATCTCCCTCTGGCACAGCATCATTGCTCGTGTTGTTAGATTAAACATTGCATCACCTCGCCCAACTGCCGTCTTCCTATGGAATAGGCTCTTAATAAACTGGCGCGATTTACCATCAACGATTGCATTACTGCTTACTTTATATAAACTGCTTATTTTAATGTATAAAAATAAATAAATAAATATATATATACGGACAAATCTCACAGATTGTGCTAGCCCCAAAGTAAGTTCCAGACTTGTGTTATGGGATACTAACTCAACGATATCTACTATATTTTATAATAGAATATATATAGATAAACATCCAAGACCCAGGCCAATCAGGAAAAGATCGTTTCCCATCATGACCCGGCCGGCGATCGAACCCGGGGCCTCCACGTCTCAGGCAGGCGTGTTGACCGCTGCGCCACGGAGGACGACCACCAGGTATCTACATATAATTGCTGGTTGTTCGGGGTTTGCATACCTATTTCTACTATGAGTATCTACAGCAATTTTTTTTTTTTTGTATGTTATAAACTAGCGCTTGACCGCAATCCCGCCTGATGGTAAGCAGTGATGCGATCATTAATGGTAAAGCGCGCTAGTTTATTAAGAGCCTATTCACTCTAGCCTTGAAGACACTCAAATTGTAATGTGACGGAAACACCGTCGCTGGCAAATTGTTCCAGTCCCTCGATGTACGCGGTATAAAAGAGGAAACGCTTCGTCCAGGTCGCAGTGGTGTCAATAACGTAAGAGTGGAAACTCGCCGTACAACAGGTCGTCCGATGGTGGAACGGAGATGCGGGAATTAAATCATGCAATTCCCTTGCACACTCACCAGAATGCATCCTATAGAAGACCGAAAGGCTGGCTACTCTACGCCTGTGCTCCAGGCTTTGGAGAACGTTTCGAGTTAAGTCTGGGTCGCCAATCAAAATTATGTTCTCTTGAAGTTTCAGCGACTTAGTTTGTATAAAACCTGTCATCTTTCTTATAAACAAACCATGCAGGGAACTACTTCCCTTATTTAATTACTACGGCATGTTTTAAAGCTTAACCATAAAAAACCCCTTTGAGGACACGAGCAGCCTAAAAACGAAAAGCGAAATTATACGTCAAACCAAAATATCAAAGAGCTCAAAAATAAAACAACACAGATCCCAGCCTTTAATGACTTCGTCTGGCTCAAAGCTAAAAACAGACATAATCCTAAAATCCAGAGCGAGAGCCATTAGGCTATCATTTCAAATAGCCGTTGTGTAAAAATATGGCCGCCACCACCTTCCACTTTCAGGCTTAACCTTTTAGAGCCCGTTTAACATTTAAAAGGTGAGTATAAATATCTCTGAGTATGCTATATGTTGCTCTGATAGCTACATTCTCGTTAGAGATAATTTTTCAATGTTGAATGAGAAGTCTTTGAATAAGTAATTTTACTGATTTCTAGAAACTAGTCTAATGAGGAGTCATCCTGCAATCTTAACCAGGTCGTCAGAGCGCCTCATCAGCTGTCTCACATATCGGCTTCCAGTCCAGCACTGTTCCACCCCATGAAAACTGCCTTGTCAATAAATTAACAAATCCCTCATCAGAGGGTGTTATATTCCTTTCAAGTTAGCATCTTCCAAATATGTATAGTGTTTCTATTATATTTTTTATTAATAATTATAAACTAGTGCTTGACTGCAATACCGCCTGATGGTAAGCAGTGATGCAATCGTTGATGCTAAAGCGCACTAAATTATTAAGCCTATTCACAAGACCAACACGACCAAACGATGCTGCGCTAGAGGGAGATTGATCTGGAGACTCTCCACGACCAAACTCCCTACACAACAACATTTGGCGCATCGTACCCGCCACACAACGCAACACAACTGCTCAGACCTGTCCTCCGTACGGCTTCACCAGGCATCTATACTTCATCCATACTATGTAATGTTATAAATGCGAAAGTAACTCTGTCTGTCTGTCTGTTTGTTACGCTTTCCTGCTTAAACCTCTCAACCGATTTTGTTTGGCACAGACAATCTTTAGACCCTGAGAAAGAACGTAGGCTACCTTTTACTGAAAAATTTGGTATTCCCGAGGGAAATCTAAAAAGCGCGATATAACCGAATTCCACGCGGGCGAAGCCGTGGGCGGAAAGCTAGTCTTTAATAAAAGTGCCCAGTGCTGCACACCCCATCCTATTTGAAGTTAAGCCAAAATTAACTTTACTTCAATTATAATTAAGTTGATTTATATTGCATACATTTTGTTGGTTGCAACATTATTGTACACACAGCAAATTAGTTTGCAGAATAATGAGGCGTGTTATTTAAACACATTTTGTATTTTCTTTTTTATTCAATCAGACAAATTAAAAAAGAAGGTTTCACAAATTCTTCCTGGAATAATCTCTCCTTTTATTTGAACTCAAACTTAAAGCATTTATTTCAATTAAACCATTTCCTTTTGAACTTTCAAGGCAAATAAGACTTTAAAATATTTGACCTAATTATCCAAAGATTTTCACAACTTCTTAGAAAGTATGCAAAAGGAATAAATCCCATTAATAATTTCATTATGGAAAAATTCCTGATTTTCCTTTACTTAAGTATTTGGTTGACGATATCTTCAAATTGGCGGTAAAACTGAAAGATGCTTGGAATTGGGAAGTGTGGCAGGATAAAGGGGAAGCAACGATCCTGATCGTTAAAGCCTACTCCCAGCAAAGGGTTTTTCCAGCCTAAAATAATGATAATGATTATTATACTTATTCAGTTAGAATAAAGAATATTATCAAAGTCATCCTAAAATATGTCCCACTTTACGTAGGTATGTGACCAATCCGCCAACGTTAATTAATATCTAGATCCATGGAATTTAATCCATTCACCCAAGGGTTCCAATGTACGGGCCCCATGAAAACTAAAGCGTCATCATCGATATTTACACAACCGCGTGGTAATTACGTAACACACTGTCAGTGGCAATGGGTTTCATTTTGACAGTACAACAACATTCATTGCGTTATTGACCAGACGCCTACTAGCAATAGATTAGCAATATGCTTCAAAATTATTAAAATGAAGAGTAGTGTATTCCGGTGTTGTATGTATATGATGCGTTACAAACAAATTCAAAGAATATTCTGTATATTATACAGATATGTATAGTCGCCAAAGGAAATATGCGAGCAGGGTCGTCGGTTTAAGTTGGAGTTTATTAAGAGGTTGATATATATTTCCGAATGAAATTTAATTTCGTAAATGAATTTTGTAATAATTCAATTATTTTTTTGTTAAATCTTTCTCTTTAATTTCACATGGTAAGTATGTTTTTATGATTAAACTAGCTTTCCGCCCGCGGCTTCGCCCGCGTGGAGTTCGGTTATATCGCGCTTTTTAGGTTTCCCTCGGGAACATCAAATTTTTCCGGGATAAAAAGTAGCCTATGTTCTTTCTCGGGGTCTAAAGATTGTCTGTGCCAAATTTCATCAAAATCGGTTGAGAGGTTTAAGCGGGAAAGCGTAACAGACAGACAGACAGACAGAGTTACTTTCGCATTTATAATATTAGTATGGATTCCAGTAGCCCTACTCGTGTATTAAATTAATATCGCCATCGTAACGGCGCTTTGTATACACGGGTTTTTAATCCGTTCTCGCAACGGCTCCATTGTACAGCCTCTTCAAGAAAACTCGCCCCATTATCGAAGTGTACACACCATATGATGCGTTTTTAATGAGAAACCTCCCGTACGTGCAAGCGGCCCATTTTCATTATGACGTCACGTTTACAGCGCTTTTTTATCGCGGTTCGCGATACATGCAAGGGTAATGAGGTTCTTGCGTGCATAGGAAGACGTTTGCCGTGGTGCGCGGCCTTTTACGTTTTGGTATTTTTTTTAAATTAAGTTATGGTTTTAGGGTAGGTATGTTGTAAATTAGGTTGTTACTTTTAAAGAATTATGTGATTATACTTTCGCTTAGGTATACAAAATAAAGAAATAATATAGGGTGGCAGAGAGAACTTGTGTTCATGTAGACCTGTATACATGAACCGCGTTGAGATTTTACTTTCTAAGTTTTTTTTTTTCGGTTTGTGCCACCTTTTGACCCCAGTCATGCCAGATGGCACGGTGCCCAAAACATACCTGTCACTCTTGCTTTGAAGGCAGACTTAAATAAGAGAGGGGACACAGTCGGCTAGAAGGGCATCCAGCGCATTGGTCAGCGGACCGGAACCCATTGTGCCTATCCCCTTTATTCAAATACGCAGATGGCTACAAAAGCATACTTACGAACAAGCGGAGATTTGGTGGTTCTCGTCACCGGGCTGCAGGCAGTCCAGGGAGGCCATGCCATCCCTGGATGACAGGCTAACCAAAAGGTTGCTGCGCCTGGATAGGAGGAACCTACGATTGATGACGGGGATCATCACGGGCCACTGCTCGCTGAATAAGCATCTCCACACAATAGGCATAACAGACAGCCCTCTGTGCAGAGCCTGCATAGAGGCTGACGAGACAGTTGCGCATGTACTCTTCGAGTGTACAGGCGTTACCCAAATTAGAAACGAAACCATAGGAGCACCAAGATCTTACACAGATGTTATCAACAAGCTAGGAGACCTGATGGGCTTCTGGAGGGAGGTGGGCTGGTTGGAATAACAGCCAAAGGCCGCCATGGTGCACGCACAATGGTCCGCTGGAAGGACTGAGTGCGGAAACCAAACCAATAACATAGAACATAGAGAGGGGACACATACGCTGTTTTGACTAAACAAGTTTCAATTTACGTTATATTGAATAATAAAAAGTAAAAAAACTAAAACCCAACTACGACAAAAAACGACGCTGAAAAAGTATAAAACAAGATTTTCAGAATACTGAACTGAACAAAGTTGCTAATGTAGTTGCAAGTAAATGGACACAGTAGACTCTACCAAGATGCCTTCACACCGCAGTCACACGTTATGAAAGTGCTACGGTAGGTAGATATATGTAACGTGTGACTACGCCTTTCCAAACATGAAAATTTATCTCTACATAGTGAATATTGCATACTTCAGAATAGTATTGTAAGACATTATTGTCAATTTACAATGAAGGCATCTTGGTAGAGTCTACTGTGTCCATTTACTTGCAACTATATTAGCAACTTTGTTCAGTTCAGTATTCTGAAAATCTTGTTTTATACTTTTTCAGCGTCGTTTTTGTCGTAGTTGGGTTTTAGTTTTTTAACTTTTTATTATTTGTACTATTTTGGTGTTAAAGTGTATTTGTGGCGCATAATATTAATAAAAGTTAAATTGACGAACTAAAAACTAGGTAGTTAACATACGACATCTCTTTTGACTTATGTATCGGCGTATAGTAATATGTAGAGATGTCCTATTTTACTATTTCGTAGCTTTTGGATCGTAGCGCGTATAGCAACGGTTTCCGCGTATGAAGCTCCCGGTTTTTCGTAGTAGCGACGCACATTTGCGTCGATGGCACCGAATGGGTCATGAATTAGTAGACGAGGTCGTTAGTATAAATAGATTGGATGGTTTTCTAACGGTGGTAGGCCAAAACATCGGCTGCCGGCAGAAGTTACCACCCACCAGACGAAGTCTTGCCGCTAAGCGATTCGTCGTGTTCCAGCATGATGTCTGGTGAAGCTGTAGGGAGGACGCGTCTGACCAGTTGTGTTGCGTTGTGTGGCGAGTACGATGCGCCAAATATTGTTGTGTCGGGAGTTTGGTCGTGGAGAGTCTCCAGATCAATCTCTCTCTGGCGCAGCATCGTTGGTCGTGTTGGTCTTGGGTTTAACATTGCATCACCTGGCTCAACTGCCGTCATCCTTGCTATTCCTAAGTTTTTTTTAAGTGAATAGGCTTAATAAACTAGTGCGCTTTACCATCAACGATTGCGTCACTGCTTACCATCAGGCGGGATTGCAGTCAAGCGCTAGTTTATAATTATTAAAAAAACATATATTAAGAGGACCTGGGAAGATTTCTTAATCTATCTAATTCTGCTAACGATCGACTGTCATGTGGATTTTTAAGTAATTTATTATGATCCAATGCACTTATAAATAATCCCTCTATGGTTTTAACTCTACTGAGAGCGACATAGGCCTGTCCTTTAGCAAACAATGACTTTCCTAGATCTGTCACTTTTTTATCTAGAGTACAACCTTGTAATTTATGTACAGTACAACCCCAAGAAAGAATCAGCGGGAGCATTTTACGCTGAATTTGCCCAGAACCCCTCAAGCCGTCAAATTCAGTGAGGCAAGGCTCGATTTTGATAAGTCCGTTAAAATTTGCTTTTATGGATGCGTCGTCAAATTGTATGAGAACAGCGCTTGGCTGTTCTCCTGTTCCAACTGATCGCGCCGAAGAGCAGGCCATTCGAAGGCCTTCACCACTCCCATCGCTCCGTTTACCAAACCCTGGTTTACATTCAAATTTCCACGAAGCATTACTAGGGATTATGTACAAACATAAAGTACTTGTGAAGCTCTTTCAGATGATACCAAATACGGTATATTTATTTTAATTTTATATTAACATAGAACTTTTTGTCCGCTAGAGGGCGTAATACTAAATTTGGTGACAAGCTTTATAGCTCATAACCAACAGAATATCAAGGCTCTTCTAATGGTTCTGCAGTGGTCTTATTCTGATAAGTAGTAAAGAAGCTATCTATGAACGAAAAGATGTGAATTATATGCAATCAGCCCATGAATACAGGTAAAGTCACAAGCAAATGCTAGTAATATATATATATTCAAAATGTACAAGTATAGCCCTTTCAAATGATACCAAACACGGCATATTTATCTTAACTTTTTTTTTTTACTCTGTATATTTTGTCCGCTAGAGGGCGCCACGTTAGATTTTGTGAAACTCCATATAGCCTATAACCAGCAGACAATTAAGACGCTTTTAATGATATGTCATTTATCGAATTCGAATAAGTAGTTTAGAAGTTACGAGGGAACAGATGAACATACATACATACATACATACATACATACATACATACATAGCCTGTCAAAATCATAACCCTCCTTTTGCTTTGCCGTAGTCGGGTAAAAATAATCATGTGCCTACCTTTTAATTGATCAATCAAAAGTTTATTCATTTATCTAATTTACCAACTTCGTAAACATTTGCATGTTACATCGCGCCTTATATTGCCAGAAACATAAACATACCTATATATGTATATATATACAATATGTAAAGAAAACCCTGTCCGACCCATAAGGATAATAAAGGCTAGGTAAACACTTGGCCAAATATAATATAAAATTTTACTTAATCATCATAGTAACAATACTAATGAATTTTGAAATAATCCTTTTTTTCCCGGAATTTAATATCAATTTCCCCGAAATTTGATAATTTTTAAAAAAGTGATAACACCGGTATTATTATGAGCGAATAGCGACGCGACCACGTCACAGGTGCCGCGTGCCCTGCCCCCGCCGCCCGCGGAAGGGTTGCATACCGCACATTTATTAAGTTACCTCTTTATGCAAAATAATATTTATTTTTTAGGGGGATTTTTTTTAAGTTTATCCCGGCTTTGTAGACATTAGTAGAATCAGTTATCGATACCTAACAATACCTTCACGGATCGGACAGGGTTTTCTTTACATATTTTATATATATAAATAACATTAAATTCTACATAGTAGTTTACAACTTCAAATATTTTTATGACTTTTTCAACAGTGCTGGCACCACTACTACTCTAAAATTAATATAATGTCCATTGAAATAAGGTTAATATTTGTTTATCTTGAAATAAAATCAATTTGATACATGTGGGGGATAGATTTTAGCTTAGACCGACACTTACTATATGTACCTATATACCAGATATCTACCGATATATCGGTACTAGATGTCTGCTATATCTGTAAATCATAATAAAACTTAAAAGTTTTGTTTGAAAGCGTTAATGTAATGTATACTTTTGCATTTGGTGGCCCAATCCTTGAGGAAGGCCATAGTATCACGCAAAGGCCCTAAGGAACCGTGCAGTATCGAATAACGCCACAATGAACACTTACCCAATTAATAGCGCGGGCAGACGATGCGATCCGACGCGGTGAGTCATGAAATTTGCGAACAGAAGTTATCTTTATTTACTCTATACATTTAGCTACCCGAAGTCAATCATGGACGCGCGATGTAAAGGTAAAATTGGACGATGTTTCTATCGACACTATTAGCATCCTGCCAATCCAACTATAATTTTGTATCACCCATAGTTAGCCTACGAACTAATATGATGAGCGAAACAAGAAAATCCAATTATAAAATCTTTAGAATTCACATGACGCCAAGTCCGCGCGTCGGTGGTTGGTCCACCGATCATTTTGGGCGAAGTAATCACAAAGTTAAACTAATACCCCTGAACCCTTTGCCCTGCGAGGGTATGCCCTGTGATAAATCTCCCTTATTACTACCCTCCGTCTTATTTCTAAGGGATTTTTACCAAGTTACTGCTAGTTAAATGTTCAGTAAGCCTTTTGTGGGTAGCTAATTTTGAGGTATTTGAGTCGGGTAATTTTCAGTGGGTGATGGATGGTTATTGGAAATTTTCATGTTTGGAAAACCGCAGTCACACGTTATCAAAGTGCTACGGTAGGTAGGTATATGTAACGTGTGACTACGCCTTTCCAAACATGAAAATTTATCTCTACATAGTGAATATTGCATACTTCAGAATAGTATTGTAAGACATTATTGTCAATTTACAATGAAGGCATCTTGGTAGAGTCTACTGTGTCCATTTACTTGCAACTATATTAGCAACTTTGTTCAGTTCAGTATTCTGAAAATCTTGTTTTATACTTTTCAGCGTCGTTTTTTGTCGTAGTTGGGTTTTAGTTTTTTTACTTTTTATTATTTGTACTATTTTGGTGTTAAAGTGTATTTGTGGCGCATATTATTAACAAAAGTTAAATTGACGAACTAAAAACTAGGTAGTTAACATACGACATCTCTTTTGACTTATGTATCGGCGTATAGTAATATGTAGAGATGTCTTATTTTACTATTTCGTAGCTTTTGGATCGTAGCGCGTATAGCAACGGTTTCCGCGTATGAAGCTCCCGGTTTTTCGTAGTAGCGACGCACATTTGCGTCGATGGAACCGAATGGGTCATGAATTAGTAGATGAGGTCGTTAGTATAAATAGATTGGATGGTTTTCTAACGGTGGTAGGCCAAAACATCGGCTGCCGGCAGAAGTTACCACCAACCAGACGAAGTCTTGCCGCTAAGCGATTCGTCGTGTTCTAGCATGATGTCTGGTGAAGCTGTAGGGAGGACGCGTCTGACCAGTTGTGTTGCGTTGTGTGGCGAGTACGATGCGCCAAATATTGTTGTGTCGGGAGTTTAGTCGTGGAGAGTCTCCAGATCAATCTCCCTCTGGCGCAGCATCGTTGGTCGTGTTGGTCTTGGGTTTAACATTGCATCACCTGGCTCAACTGCCGTCATCCTTGCTATTCTTAAGTTTTTTTTAAGTGAATAGGCTTAATAAACTAGTGCGCTTTACCATCAACGATTGCGTCACTGCTTACCATCAGGCGGGATTGCAGTCAAGCGCTAGTTTATAATTATTAAAAAATAAACATATATTAAGAGGACCTGGGAAGATTTCTTAATCTATCTAATTCTGCTAACGATCGACTGTCATGTGGATTTTTAAGTAATTTATTATGATCCAATGCACTTATAAATAATCCCTCTATGGTTTTAACTCTACTGAGAGCGACATAGGCCTGTCCTTTAGCAAACAATGACTTTCCTAGATCTGTCACTTTTTTATCTAGAGTACAACCTTGTAATTTATGTACAGTACAACCCCAAGAAAGAATCAGCGGGAGCATTTTACGCTGAATTTGCCCAGAACCCCTCAAGCCGTCAAATTCAGTGAGGCAAGGCTCGATTTTGATAAGTCCGTTAAAATTTGCTTTTATGGATGCGTCGTCAAATTGTATGAGAACAGCGCTTGGCTGTTCTCCTGTTCCAACTGATCGCGCCGAAGAGCAGGCCATTCGAAGGCCTTCACCACTCCCATCGCTCCGTTTACCAAACCCTGGTTTACATTCAATTTTCTACGAAGCATTACTAGGGATTATGTACAAACATAAAGTACTCGTGAAGCTCTTTCAGATGATACCAAATACGGTATATTTATTTTAATTTTGTATTAACATAGAACTTTTGTCCGCTAGAGGGCGTAATACTAAATTTGGTGACAAGCTTTATAGCTCATAACCAACAGAATATCAAGGCCCTTCTAATGGTTCCGCAGTGGTCTTATTCTGATAAGTAGTAAAGAAGCTATCTATGAACGAAAAGATGTGAATTATATGCAATCAGTCCATGAATACAGGTAAAGTCACAAGCAAATGCTAGTAATATATATATATTCAAAATGTTCAAGTAAAGCCCTTTCAAATGATACCAAACATGGCATATTTATCTTAACTTTATTTTTTTACTCTGTATATTTTGTCTGCTAGAGGGCGCCACATTAGATTTTGTGAAACTCCATATAGCCTATAACCAGCGGACAATTAAGACGCTTCTAATGATATGTCATTTATCGAATTCGAATAAGTAGTTTAGAAGTTACGAGGGAACAGATGAACATACATACGTACATACATACATACATACATACATACATACATACATACATACATACATACATACATACATACATACATACATACATAGCCTGTCAAAATCATAACCCTCCTTTTGCTTTGCCGTAGTCGGGTAAAAATAATCATGTGCCTACCTTTTAATTGATCAATCAAAAGTTTATTCATTTATCTAATTTACCAACTTCGTAAACATTTGCATGTTACATCGCGCCTTATATTGCCAGAAACATAAACATACCTATATATGTATATATATACAATATGTAAAGAAAACCCTGTCCGACCCATAAGGATAATAAAGGCTAGGTAAACACTTGGCCAAATATAATATAAAATTTTACTTAATCATCATAGTAACAATACTAATGAATTTTGAAATAATCCTTTTTTTCCCGGAATTTAATATCAATTTCCCCGAAATTTGATAATTTTTAAAAAAGTGATAACACCGGTATTATTATGAGCGAATAGCGACGCGACCACGTCACAGGTGCCGCGTGCCCTGCCCCCGCCGCCCGCGGAAGGGTTGCATACCGCACATTTATTAAGTTACCTCTTTATGCAAAATAATATTTATTTTTTAGGGGGATTTTTTTTTAAGTTTATCCCGGCTTTGTAGACATTAGTAGAATCAGTTATCGATACCTAACAATACCTTCACGGATCGGACAGGGTTTTCTTTACATATTTTATATATATAAATAACATTAAATTCTACATAGTAGTTTACAACTTCAAATATTTTTATGACTTTTTCAACAGTGCTGGCACCACTACTACTCTAAAATTAATATAATGTCCATTGAAATAAGGTTAATATTTGTTTATCTTGAAATAAAATCAATTTGATACATGTGGGGGATAGATTTTAGCTTAGACCGACACTTACTATATGTACCTATATACCAGATATCTACCGATATATCGGTACTAGATGTCTGCTATATCTGTAAATCATAATAAAACTTAAAAGTTTTGTTTGAAAGCGTTAATGTAATGTATACTTTTGCATTTGGTGGCCCAATCCTTGAGGAAGGCCATAGTATCACGCAAAGGCCCTAAGGAACCGTGCAGTATCGAATAACGCCACAATGAACACTTACCCAATTAATAGCGCGGGCAGACGATGCGATCCGACGCGGTGAGTCATGAAATTTGCGAACAGAAGTTATCTTTATTTACTCTATACATTTAGCTACCCGAAGTCAATCATGGACGCGCGATGTAAAGGTAAAATTGGACGATGTTTCTATCGACACTATTAGCATCCTGCCAATCCAACTATAATTTTGTATCACCCATAGTTAGCCTACGAACTAATATGATGAGCGAAACAAGAAAATCCAATTATAAAATCTTTAGAATTCACATGACGCCAAGTCCGCGCGTCGGTGGTTGGTCCACCGATCATTTTGGGCGAAGTAATCACAAAGTTAAACTAATACCCCTGAACCCTTTGCCCTGCGAGGGTATGCCCTGTGATAAATCTCCCTTATTACTACCCTCCGTCTTATTTCTAAGGGATTTTTACCAAGTTACTGCTAGTTAAATGTTCAGTAAGCCTTTTGTGGGTAGCTAATTTTGAGGTATTTGAGTCGGGTAATTTTCAGTGGGTGATGGATGGTTAGGATTAACTTAGGTATTTTGTACTGGTTTGGCTATTACTTTCAAATATAAAAAAACACTAGCTTTCATCAAACATCAAAATTTTCCGGGATAAAAGGTAGCCTATGTCCTTTCTCAGGGTCTAAAGATTGTCTGTTCCAAATTTGATCAAAATCGGTTGAGAGGTTTAAGCGGGAAAGCGTAACAGACAGACAGACAGAGTTACTTTCGCATTTATAATATTAGTATGGATTTATCAGTACCTCTCCTCATTTCTGATTCAATCGTGCAGAGAAACTCCGAGTATAGCTCTTTCTGTAGTAATAAACTATAACCTCATCTAGTTCTAAAAATATCATTGAACTGTACGAATGTTTGCAAAAACTTACTCACACGAATAAAATAATTTATCATTGATAAGTGAACATGTCATCTTTAATTAAAGGCACTCGATTGCTGTGTCGACTCTCGCATTTTTAAAATAATAAATAAAATAAAATTTGTTTATTTCAGGTTTCGCCATATTTTGTTAGTAACATTGTGACTTAAAACAACTATGTTAGTATCTACACATAATAAAACAAATAATACAAAATATAACATACAAAAAAAAACAAAGAATATTAAAAACCTAATTCACGAATCTGCCACCTTCAGGGGCACCTGGAACAAGCACATGCGATCGTACCCAATGCCGCTGAATGGGGCAGTCTGGCTTGTCAGCAATGACCGACAGGATGGTGTTGGTGCTCCCTCACCCTGCGCATGAGCGAGGCCACGCGGCGCCTCACTGTCGCCCCAAACCCTTCCGTATGGGCGTGTGCAAACATGGCCGATGCGCTGCAGTACCGTGGGAGCCCCAGCATCACCCTAAAGGCAATGTTGTATTGTACTCGGAGCGCGTTGAAGGCCCGCAGCGTATAGTTGACCCACAGACTGCACGTGTATAAGTTTCGACAGTATGCTTTGAAAAGCGTTATTTTTACTTCCACGTTGCATCGCGCGAACCTGCGTGCCAGCATGACCGTCAGCGCCCTCCTTTCCCTTTCCATGTCTTTGTCATCCTTCAAATCCGCGGTAATCACATGGCCGAGGTATATGAATTCCTTCACTCTGTTAAGTGCGACACCGTTAAGCAGTACAGGGGGTGCACATAAAACATTTCGACCCCGGGACCTAAATATTAGCAACTCACTCTTTTTATCGTCATATAGAAGTTTTGCACTTCCAGTCTGTTTTAATAGAAAAGAGTAGAGTGAAGGTAGCATAACCGAAAATCATTCACTAATGTTATCCTTACATTTTCAGATGAAATTCGACAAACATTTGGTGTTGCTATAGGCTTGTTTATCCAAAAATTTACCAAGCTTTATTCATATTATATTCATGCGGGATAACAAAAATATCCGATATATTTACATCACAAAACTTGAAGCTACCTTGAACAAGCAAACATGGAAAAAGTTCGTTTTATGTAACTTCGAAACTTATTATAATATAAGCTATTTTGCTAGTAGGAAAAATGTACCTAGGCATGTCATCCCGGATTTCTTCTGATACGGTTTTGCGGATCTTAATCGTTTAAAAACGCATCAAGCAAGACATTTAAATTCGATTCATTGAATGATTTCAATATGATTCGCGAATGAACAAATATGACTTTAAATAATAATAAATATATGTATATTAAATTCGTCAACACGATCCTATAATTTATATAATTCTATTGAAAGACTATTTCATGAAATGTAAATCAATAGGATTGAGACATGACAACGGCTCATGCCTGTGGATATTTTGTCCCGTACCAAAACGGATATTATGAAGGCACTAAAAAGAGACCACAGTAATAATATCTCTGTAGGAGAGATAGAGAGAGTCAGACAACAATCTAACTAAAGTATGCAAAGGCAATCAAAAACAACATGTCAATCTTTTTACTAATATTGTAATTTATAAATGAGAAAGTTTCTATGAATGGGTTAGATGGATTTCGTTACTCTTTCAAGCAAACTGAACGGATTGCGATGAAATTTGACAAACAGATGGTTTATAATCAGATTAATTTTTGTTTCTATATTCTCATGGGATCAAAAATATGCATGTGAAACCGCGTAGCATTGATAGTATGAAAGTAAGTTAAACGGCATGTATCTAATGCCATTCATATTCTGCATACGAAAAGTAATCAATTTGATATACCTATCCAATAGTTAATAGCATAATCAGCCCATAACATTCCCACTGTTGGGACTGAGCCCTCTCTATGAGAGGGACCGTAATCTGACACGCAGGCCCAGTGCGAATGTGTGGGTCGCTCTGAGGATACGGTGGAGCATACGGAGGAGGTCTGCCCGGTTTGGGTAGAGCAGCGCCGTGTCCTCGTGGCGACAATCTCTCGCGTCCGACCCTGGCCCAGGCCATGGTCCGGAGCGAAAGTGCTGAGAAGCAGTAATGCTGGCAAAGGAGGAGACGGAGCGCGTGAGGGAGCGGGAATCCCAGCGCCCTCACGCCAATAGCCGCCGCAGGAGACGCCCTAGTCGGGAGACATCAAGCTCCCGACCACCGTAGGCGCGGGCCTGCGGGTGGTGAGCAGTGGGCACCTAACCGCCCGGTAAGGACCAGGCCCGAGTCGACGGCGCGTTGTGTTTCACGCGCGCCTCAAACAGATGTCAGCACATCGTGACGGGGTCCACGAAGACCGATGCCTCCTGGGTCAGGGTTGCGGGTTAAGAAACAAACCGTGGCCCTGGCCGCCGTCAGTAAAAGTTTGACACGCCCTTCCGCTCCGTCCAGAGTGGGTGAAGTCATTTGATGATTTCCCATCCCAGCAAAAAAAAGGCCCAGTGCGAATTGGCAGATGTCATAACTCTTCTAATATTTGATTCTAGGACATTCTTGTTTCCTCACGATGATTTCTTCTCCCTGTTTTAAGAGTAAGACGATGAAATCACTTACACAAAAAAAGCCTGTCAGGTTCGGACCTACTGCCTACAAATTGTAAGTCTTGGTTTTTCCACTGGGTCTCGACTTATCCACATTTCCAACATCCAGTATAGGTTTTCCGTTCTTTGACTAAATATATCTCCTTTTAGTTTGAAAAAAATCACTTTGTTAATTATGCTAACATTAGTATCGGTATTTCCATTTATTGTCATACTGTTGTCTCAACACTGTAAATGAAAAGTCCATTGAAAATGTTTTGTAATTCTACAAGCATTTCCATGTTGCTGCCAGCCTTGTTTCAAGCCTGTTATTAAAATAAAAAACGACAGTACGAGCTCGTCTAACTTTCATTTAGGTATCTCTTGTTTTGTTCTTTTATTTTTTGTTTTCTCGCAGAACATAAATCTATCCCACGTTTATATCATGTTACTCGTTTTTGTTTAAAAGTGTTTTTTTTTTTATTTTGGGGAATTGTAATTATGGTGACTGTACTTTCTATATCCATAACCATATTGGGAAATGAAACTCATGCTCTAGTGTAGGTACGAATGGCACCACGCTGCGATTTGCGACACTTTGATTGGCCTCGGGGGATGTTTGGACCTTAGGATTAATCCGACTGAGTAAAGAAGTTGAAATACTTCCCTGAATCCTATTTCTGTTAATAAAAGTTTGTATGGGTGGACCGTGGAAGTAATAATCATAACATAAGCGTAAACGTATAACATAAGCGTGGTGGTCTATAAGCGCGATGGCCTAGTGGTTAAAACACCAGCCTCTCAAGTATGAGCGTCCTTCGATTCTAGGTCAGGCAAGTACCAATGTAACTTTTCTAAGTTCTATACATATACTTTCTAAGTACATCTTGGACACCAATGACTGATTAAAACGTGAAGGAAAACATCTTGAGGAAACCTGGACTTAGTCTGAAATCGCCAACGCGCATTGAGCAAGCATGGTGACTACGCTCAATCCTTCTCTGTATCCATCCAGCGGTTTCCCGGGACTATATAGTTTATAACCAGAATTAATATATAAGATTTTACTTTTTATCCCGATATTCCCACGGAATTGGAACTCAGATATCCTTATTAGATTTTCACCTTGTTTCTAAAGCATTAAGGCTCAAGGTTCTCATCATCATCCCAGCGTTAATCCCAGTCGCATCCGAAGCCTTGTCAGCTTTGGAGTCTGGGGTCCGCTTTACCAGTCCAACTGCTGATATGGCTAAACTTCGACATTTTCCGTGAAGCGACTGCCGTCTGACCTCCACAACCCGAAGGCGACATCGAAGCATTGCAGTTGGACCAATTGTTGGACTTTTTGAGGGCTCCAACTACCCGTAACGACTGCCACTAGATGTTCGTATGGCAACCGGGACCAACGGCTTAACGTGCTTTCCGAGGCACGACCAGACCAGTGCAAATATTCATATTCATGCATACAAATATTTGCACTGTGCGGGGATCGAACCCGCGCCACCTTGCGCAGCGGCCGCGTCCGCTACCGCTACGCCACGGAGGCTGTCAATTAAGGCTCAAGGTTGATTCGGAATAACAGTTTGGGTAGCTTGGCCTGCTGTCGTCTGTACATAAGAATCAAGTTTCAGCCTATAAGTAAAATATATAACTTTCCTAGAAGGCTTTCATACTTCTGGCAAATGTTACCGCTGGTGGGAATTGTCTGGCGGTATTGATTGCTAACAATATTCTCTGAAAGACACATCAAAGTCAGGCGTCAGTATTTATGGGAAGCTTGTTGTGTTTTCATGTAGTCTCTAGCACCTGGTACCTACATTCAACAACAAAACTCAATTAGCACTTTAGGATTATATATAACGGTAGAACGAATTTGAAATAATTTGCTCAGTAATCTTACTAAGGAAACCGAAGTGGCATTTAATTAAAGAACAGTACTTTGATTCTCTCTCTTTTTTTTAATTTTTAACTCTTAGTGCTTGGTCAGATTGAAAAGGCGGCCCGTGGCGCGGCGCTAGAGCGGTGACGCGCGTGATTTGTCTGTCCGCAGTCAAGCGCGATGCCGACGCGCGCGGTCAGTACGGAATGGTTTGAGATCCCCGCTCACCGCGCGGTTTTACGTTTGCCGCCCGCGCACTCACTGCGGACACTTTCATGGACGAATTATGGTTTGAGTTGCACGCGTGCTCCTCGCGTTAAGTCGCCCGCGCCTCTCGCTGCGCCCGCGTGGGCACTATGGACGCTTGTATTAAGTTTCATATGTTTGAGTACGACGCACCGCGCCCGTGTTTGCAGTCTGGCCAAGCACATAGCTTTTATTATAAAATGCCAGAAAGCACATTATCGAATAATTTCATGTTAATCAAATTTTCTTGCCTGCGGACTGGCCGTCGGCCCAAGATAACAGATAAGCATATGGCCAAAGTACTAGTTAGTACTTTGGGCATAGGCTTACCAGTTCACTAGCGGCCGTCCGCGACTAACAAACAAACAAACTCTTCAGCTTTATATATTAGTACAGATATAGATTGGCATGGATTGGATGAATGATCTGACAGAGTGCGAAATACCGAAGTCCTGCGACGAGCCAATGTTGGTGGCATTGAGGCTTATTTAATGCGTCGACAGGTTCGGTGGTGCATGCACGTATCGCGTATGGCGGATGAAAGGGTGGCGAAGCGCATCTTCTTCTCTGAGCTGGAGGAGGGCAAGCAAAAGCATGGCGGACAACTCCTCCGGTTCAAGGATGTCTTAAAACGGCACATGAAGAGGTGCAATATAGAACCTTCTGAATTGGAGCGTTTGGCAGCAAAACGGCCAGAATGGCGCAGGCACCACCCTGCGCCATTCTGGCCGTACGGACAAGTTCGCGAGTTTGAGGAGTAGCGCAAAGCTGGCCTCGATGCCAAACGCGACCAATTAAAGGCCCGCCTACCTGCTGCCATCACATACAACTACGTCGACGGCGTGCTTACGTGCCCTCAGTGTGCACGAAGTTTCGCCGCCAAGATAGGCTACATAAGCCATCTTCGGGCGCATGAGCGCCAAATCATCGGCTAGGAGTCGAAGTGGTCGCCGAAATCGGTCGGAACATCATCATCATCATCAGATTGGCATCATAAATTAGCTGACTCGCTATCAGCGAGCTTACCGCCGTCATACTGCTCGGTAGTTGACGTTTCGCTGGCCGCTCGTTGTAGCCGAGCGGTCGGCTCGGCGTCCGCGCGCAGACTGTTTAACTGTTAGCAGTCGCCAGCCGCACCAGCGCCCGCGTCGTCGTCGACAGTCGCCGCTCGGGGCTCAGTCAGTCAGTCTCTACCAATTAATCCGCTCGCTCGATCTTTCGCGCGTTGTGAATCGGGACATTGTAAAAATGACGAGTTGCTTCAATAGAAACCGGTCACGAACTGTGTCAGTCGTGAAAAGCTAGAGCGGTCGACGGGTGGACAGCTGACCGTCTGCTAGCAGTCACCGCGTGGACTGCTGGGTACCTGCAAGCTGTCGCCGCGTGGATTACGAGCAGTCATCTTAGTTTAAGGCGGTGTAAAGACAAATGACAAATGATTTAAATGCACCAAGTAGGTTTGCACAAACATTGTTACACGTCAATCATATTTTTACGTTGGCACAAAATACCTGTAATACAGGAAACAACACGATTGACTAATATATACTAAAAATCGTTGAAAAGCAAAGAAATTATTAACCGACTTCAAAAAGGAGGAGGTTATTCAATTCGACCGTATATATGCTTTTTTTATGTTTGTTCGCGCATAACTTCGTCGTTTATGAACCGATTTTGATAATTCTGTTGGAAAGAAGACGTTCCCAAGGTGGTCCCATGTTAAGGATTTTTTTTTTTTTTATTATTTTATAGTTAGCTAAAACGGTACAAAACCAATTACATTAACTAACATAGAGACAAACAAATACAATAATTAACTTAAAAACTACCACTAAAACTAACATGGAATAGTGGACTCTCTCGCATACTTTCTTTCACAGAAGACCAAACATACACGCATAAGTTTCTTCCATTCATCCGCAAACACATCACATTCAGGGTTGGCCATCAGAAGGGCATTCAGCACTTTTAGGGTACGACAGACCGGGGATTCAGCTCTGGCTACCGTTTTTGCGGATATCAGGGTTTGATGGTGGAAGACCAGAGAAAACAAGGGAAACTTTCAAAAATTGCAGGGGCGACTTGTGCATTTCTTAGCATTTTCATTAAATATTTTAAAGCACTACAATTTAATATAGGTCTGAAGTAGATCTGATGATGGAGCCAGGAGACAGTCGAAGGAACTCCTCAACAATTCACAGCAGCTACATTGTGTTTAGGCTCGATTAATTTGTATTGATAAGAACTTTACACCTAGATGGGTTGTGACTGTCATAAGAGCTCTGATGATGAAGACAAAGGCCAGTTCAGGGAACTCCTCAACGGTTTACAGTAGCTACTTTGTGGTTAGACTTCATTCATTTATATTGATGAGACCTTTGCTCCCATTGGGTTAAAATAATGGTCTGCAGTAAATTTGATGATGAAGACCATAGGCAGTTGAGGGAATACTTACGGGTAAAAATTAAAGTAAATAAAATTACGTCGTTTCCCAACTATATTTGCGTCAGCTTCCAGTCTGACCAGATGCAACTGAATACATAGTACTTTTAACAACTAAAAAGCGTAAAATAAAAACTTTTTTACAAAAAAACAACCGACTTCCAAAAACCACTACAAAGTGAAAAATAACTAATTTCGGAAGTCGGTGTCAAAAAACAAATATACAAAACCAAAGACACCGACTTCCGAAATTAGTTATTTTTCACTTTGTAGTGGTTTTTGGAAGTCGGTTGTTTTTTTGTAAAAAAGTTTTTTTTTTTTTAAATTTATTACAAATTATTCTGATCTTCTCGACAGCCGTAGGGCAAGCCGTAGGGCGCCCCTAGTACAACATAAAATTCACTACCCTTTATCAACTATAAAACTGATTAGTTACGATTATTCCGAAGCTGAGGCTAAAAACAGATATTGTTAATTTTATATTAAAGATCGATATCACATTTTGGTCTATTGTAATAATATGTTGTCAAAACTGATCGAAATTATAATATTTATGAAATCGGCTTAAGTTTGAAGTTAACGACACCAAACTTAATACATCTGTCTCCCTTACTCGTAAAGCATCTTTCTATTAATAAACTCTACCTCGATCTCACTCATTCCCGATAATATTGGCTGTCATGTAGTACCTTTTCCCTTTGGCGTTCGCTAAAGCCACAAAACCGCACTTTCACGCTGTGCATTATTTAGTAGGTCTGATACAACATTATTTTCTATTCTGTCTAGTGTGAGAACACAGCCCTTGGTGAAATGGAAACACTTTACGTACGGATTGTAGTATTTGCAATAATTTTCTCTGACTCTATGTAAAGGGTGTAATATCTGACATCGACGCACAAACGAGTACATTATTCTGAACCCCACAGTGGTGGAATTTTTCGCCGGATTTTTCCTGATTTTTTTAAAAAAATATGTAGTTTTTTCACTTTAGACCGTTCATAATTGCTATACTTTTATAACCTATAAGATTTTAAAGTAAAAGTTAAGTTATTCGCTTAACCCTAGATAGCTAACGTTTGGGCATACCCTGTTTAAGCTAACCATCCGTCGAAACGACGGGTATGTAAAAAAAAAAATTTTTCTCCATAAATATAAATATAAGCTTATTAATTGTTTTGGGGTTAATAAAAATACATTTTTTGAATTGGTTTTTAATATTTTGTTAATTAATTTTAGTAAATTTAAGTATTTTAACTTTAAATCAGCTGAGATCACCTAAAAAATAAGAATTTATTATCACTATAAACTTTGGCATTCAAAATCAACTAGAAACATTTATATTTCTATTTATTTGGTTTTATCAGACTTGAAAGACATAATAACCTATTACTATAACATAAAATATATTATATATCTTTAGCACATGTCACACAAAAATCAATTTTTAGTTCACCACAAATCGATACTTTACATTTTGAACAAACACTTTTGGTCATATTTTTTTTTGTAATGGCACTTCCCGCAGGTCTTCCTTTTGCGATTTTCTCCTGCTGAGGAAGCAGAAGACTCTTCTACATGTCCTGATGATGCACTTGATGTCTGCTGACCTTGACTAGTGGACGGATGCACTAAAAGCACGTTCCTGATTTTATCTTTCACTTGCACTGGCATCGCAGTTTTTGTCAGTCTTGTTTTCAACCAAGGCTCTGCTAGTTGAAAATATAGTGTTTTCATAAAGTTTCTACGTGGAACTACCTTTTGCCCAGCTGTGGACAAATTATGACACTGTATAATGTAGCTATTGATGCAAGCAATATTTATCATTTCATAAAAACACACATTGGCCATCTACTGGTTTTTCGGCTACTTGACATGTTAGAGCACATCTGGTCGAAAGTATCCACATGGGTGGATGGGTGTAAAGAGATTGTTCTGTGATCGTTGCAGTCGGAGATCTCTGTAATCAAATCGCATACATCTCACAAGAAAGTCAAATCTTTCACGGCTCATTGCAGCAACATATCCAGATTCTGGTGAAATCACCTGAAGTCAAATGGTTATCTTTCAAATCTGCAGATAAAATGAGAACCCCCACCAACGCCCTTATTTCTAAAGTGTTAGTATCACCTTGTGTAGCGGTTACAGTTTGATATACTTATCGCTCTTTTCACTGATATTTCGACGTTCGTCCATTTGACAATTTCTTCAATAATTTCATTTGTGAAAAAAGTTCGAAGCAAGAGTTTGCACTTGTAATACCTTTGCATGAACAGTTAGGTCCCCTAGCTGTTCCCACGATATTCCTTGCAGAGGTTCTAACTGAAGTGTACCCTTTAGTGATAGCCCAAACATTTGCTAATTTTGCCTCGTATGTTCCTTTGAGGCAGTTGACTGATACTGCTGGATGGGGTTTCTGGAGCCACAGCACTAGAGCTTGATGCTCGATCATGATGTAAAGTTGAAGACGAGTCTCGATGTGTTATATGATTTTCTTTGGAATCAGACGGTTCAAAATTTTCGTCACTTTGGACATCATCCTCCTCCACAAAGTCTTCAGTCTCACTGGCAGAAGCATTATCCAAGTCATCAGAAAGCTCTTGGTTTATAATATTCGATATATCATCATCATTTAACGAAGACATTATAAAAATCTATAACAAACACAATCCTAGGTTAAAAATATAAACACACACTCAAACAAAAAAACGACGTTAAAGCTAACCATCCGTCGAAACGACGGGCAAAACTCAAGTACCTCAATAACTATAACACTTACCTGCCCGACGCATGCGCCCCTTCATAGACCTCACTGGCGACTGAGTTGGTTAGAAAAGATAAAAAGTTCGAGTGCACCGTTAATAAGAAACAGCAATATTTCTGTGCCATACCCGTCGATTCGACGGAGGTTAGCTATCTAGGGTTAACAAAACTCGAAAAACTATCCTATCAGCTGATTTAATAGAGTTCACATCAGGGGTCAACATCATACATACAAACGCACGGCGGCACGCTTGCAACGTTCAAAGGCCGAACCACATTTTTTTTTTTATCACTGTCGTTCTGTAACCGCTCATTAACGACATAAATGACTATCATATTTATATTAGTGGCATGCGGTCTAGCCTTTTCGCGAAGTTTGCGTTACGATGTCAGATACATACATCCTGTATATTAATGTGCGTAAATCAAACAGATCCTGCACAATGGGTATACAGCAAAACAGCTCACAATGCAGAACTGGTGGGTAATAAGATCGTTGCGCGTGCGCTCTTCGAGTGTACAGGCGTGTACGCAGATAGAACTGACACCCTCGGGACACCAAGGTCTTGCACAGAAGTTCACAACAAGTCACGAAAATTGTTAGGCTTTCGGAAGTAGATGGGCTGGTTGGAATGACGCATACTAGTCCACTTGAAGCACTAACAGCGGATTCAAACCCGTAACAGAACATGTGCATACATTCTGCTGAACATAAGCCTGTCCTATTCCCACCGACATAATCTTTACGTTTCCAAGAGAGTGTAAAAAAGTTAGCCCAAGTGTGTGAAAGGGGCACTATGTCCAGCTTTAGGTGTATGTAAGTTTATACAAGCAACTCCAGTAACTGGGCATTTTGTGGTACATCGTTTAGCTTTAAGAGACTGTCATGAAGGTACCAATGTTATGTAGAAGTACATAAATATCGGTGTAAAACAGAGACCTATTGCTAAATATACGACAGCCTCCGTGGCGTAGCGGTGGCGAACGCGGTCACTATGCAAGGAGGCGCGGTTTCGATCCCCGCGCAGTGCAAATATTTGTATGCATGAATATTTGCACTGGTTTGGTCGTGCCTCGGAATGTACGTTGGTCAGTTGGTCCCGGTTGCCACACGAACATCTAATGGCAGCCGTTACGGGTTGTTGGAGCCTTCAAAAGTTCAACAATAGGTCTAACTGCAATGGTTCAATATCACCTTCGGGCTGTGGAGGTCAGACGGCAGTCGCTTCACGTAAAATATCGAAGTTTAGCCAAAATCAGCAGTTAGACTTGTAAAGCGGACACCAGACTCCAAAACTGGAAAAGCTTTGGATGCGACTGAGATTAACGCTGAAATGATGATGATGACCTATTGCTAAATATTAACAGCTGCACAGTTCAATCGATCAGCACCTTAAACCATTGGTAACGGCTATCATTGGTGGATCTTTGACCGTCTCTGACTGTTGAATGAGTTGTCATTTCAACTAATTAAAGGAATTGACACCATCGATAGCTCAGTCTAAGCTTACTTCACCTTACTTTTTATGGTGGGATTATTACAGAAAAGATGGGCTGCCACTCGTTTCAAACTTGAAAAATCGTTAGAAGAAATAAGTCATGTTTAGTGTGGTTTAGTGATTTATTTCTTCTGTGACGCTAGTATCTTCACGAGGTTCAATACTACAGCTCCCAGCTGCTGACTAGCGGCCAGAGGTATTCTCGAATAGTTCGGGCCTTCCTAGCTATTGATTCTAACTCTTACATATGTAGCTACCTCTTTTGTAACAACAACATAAGCTTCTATATTTCTTCCATAGTATCTTTACTTCCTGTTTCGAATCCTAAGAAACAAGAAATCTCTACTACAATTATATCCTACTGTCTAGCAATAATCCTATTAAAATGGTTATAATGATTTAATTGAAATTCTTTGAGTTTGAGTTGCAGGTCTGGTCTATTTTTTGACCAAAAATTAGCATTCTTCCTAAAATATGCCAATGACCAGTCTTTTGGCCCTTTTTCTGTTGACCCCAATGTAGATGAATTTATTGATGCCCAGATAATTATTAATATTATTTCCAGTCCGTTGACTTGAAACTTGGCACGAATACTTACGTAAGTAAATAAAAAGTTTCTAACCAGAATACTAGAAAACACTTTGTATGTTAATGTTACAGATCATCAGCCTGCTATTGACCTTACAACCAGCATTTACAAGCAAAGTAATAAGTAATAAAAAAATCTCAATAAAAGTGTTTCTTACTTTAACGACCGCCACAATCTCAACAACAAAGTAATCCATAAAAGTATTAAAATCCTTTCTGTATAATTCTGCGAAAAACACGCTCAAAAGGTTTCCTCAAATATCCATGTAATAATAAGGAACCTTTTCACGGACCGCCTTTTAGAGGTACGCTCCTTAAAATATTGGGTAAAAATAAATGAAAAAGTGTCTGAGAAAATGTAGGTAAAGGCGTTTCAATTGGCGCAAGAAAAGAAAGAAGTGAAAAGGGACAACATCTAGAATTTTCTGTTATGTGAAAAGCTTTATAAATAAATAAATATAATATATATGGACAAATCACACAGATTGAGCTAGCCCCAAAGTAAGTTCGAGACTTGTGTTATGGGATACTAACTGAACGATACTATATTTTATAATAGATACATATATAGATAAACATCCAAGACCCAGGCCAATCAGGAAAAAATCGTTTTTCCATCATGACCTGGCCGGGGATCGAACCCTAGGCCTCCACGTCGCATGCAGGCGTGTTAACCGCTGCGCCACGGAGGACGACAGCTTTGACACCAAAGCCGCCGGCGGCATATGTCGGTAACATTTTGCCGGCGGGCTAGGTTGGCGGCTTCAGTCATTGCAAGTCGTAAAACTTTGCCGGCGGCATGTCGGCGGCTCGACATCAGAAACTTATTTGGCAGTTTAAATACTAGCACGTCACTACAGCTCAAATGTCGCCGGACAACTGAGCGCTTGCGTACGCTAGCCGCCGGCAAGCGCAACACGCGCGTGCGAATGTTGCCGACATGCTACTTGGCTTTGGTGGTAGTACGCTTTACAATTACAACACCTAACTTTCGAGATGAATTCAAACAATTTAAATAAATATTAAAATAAAAACAAATAATAATAAATAACAACTGAATAACGAAAATCGGCAAAAAAACCAGTAAGATAGCATTCATAGGAATCGACAAGTGATTGACAATTAAATAAAGCTACGTATTATGGCAGAAGCTATTATAACACAGCAAAATTAAAAAATACTCTGCTGCCACAACGTACTTATACACTTATTATGAAATATTTCAAATTTGGTAGACTTATGGCAGAATGCAAATCGATGCTGGTCCACCGCTGATTCCTTTATGTTTTGAACTCTGACACTAATAGCTGAGGTAAAAGCTAAATAATATATTTAATTAAAAGCTTTTCTTTTGAAAAGCTTTGAACTATAGGTACTGTTAGACTGTTCAAATTAGTTTATTTAAGTTTAGTGGTTGGTATATATGTTGATGATATTAAATTCAGCATCAATTTTAACTGTAATAAATTATCGTTTAACTGTAATAAATTATCGTTTAAAAAACACGCTTTAATAGCAGTAGAACTAATTTTTTATAGTATTGTGTTGTCATTGTCCCTTGACCCCTGTGCAAATTTCCAAGTTAATCAGACTCGTAGAAGTAGCTGAAAATGAAGTTAAAAGATTCCGTTAAATACACACAGATGAAATTAATAAAAGCTTGTTAAAAAACACAAAATACATACCTATGTATATTTATTATAAAATGAAGCTAAAGCAACTTTGAATGAAGTATAGACTAGCATTATTGTGACTTACACTAAAATACTAACATAACTATAGTCCTAGTTTGAGTAGAATTTACATAGCGAAGTGGTTTGTTTGTTAAAAAAAATAATAAATAAAATAATGAAGTGTTCTTTATTTTATTATTTATTAAAAACTCCCTGAATCCTTCAGATAGAATGCCTTTCCGCTCGACCGATTTTTAATAACAAAATCACTGAATCAGCTTCTTGGAAATGTCCGAGAGAATATTGCAGACAAGACATTGTTGGCAAAGTTTTTTTGTAAGACTTTGAGGGTATATTACACGCCACACAATGTAGACTGTGAAGTACTGTTGACAGTTCCGATTGACTACTTTCAACCTTATAACTTAACCTTAGGGATGAAAATGGATAGCTACCAACTAGATACACTCGACCATTGACGCCTCATTCGATGATATGTATGAGTATGAAATTGTCAAAGTTTTAAGGATCAAGTGATGAATGTTTTTCGCAAAAGAATATCTCATGGGATTTCTTTAGGAGTTTGCATGAACTCGTTTGACTCTGTTAAATAGAGTTATGAGTTTGTTATATTAACATAAATCATGGTAAAGGTTGTTCGGAAAGTTATTTCGTTTTTTCCCGACAGAAGCATCAATTGTATTCTTTTTTGCACCCAACTTCACTATTCATCATCATCATCATCATCATCAGCCTCTACTCGTCTACAGCTGGACATAGGCCTCTTTCATGGCACCCCAACCAGCTCGATACTGAGCAGTTCTCCGCCAGCCATCCTTTTTGATGTCGTTGCTCCATCTCGCCCAAGGGCGTCCTAAGCTACGTTTGCCGAGACGCGAACTTCACAATTAAGCCGTATAATTTTTATATGCTTTAAGAGTTCATATAACAAGGCTTGTGTGTGAATTCCAATTTATTCTACGCAGTAGTTTTTAGTTGGTGTCCTTTAAAATATAGAGAGCGATAAGCAGCATTTTCGACATATCTCTTACTGTTTTACTACAGAAAGGGTAAAAATGCTGTTTTGTTTTTATAAGCGTGGAAATATGTTACTATCAGCAAGACGGCAAAAGGTGTTGGCACGGAAGAGCCTATACGTCATTTAATAAGATATTTGTTTATTATACAAATCCAGCAGTAGACCTCTAGAGGCTGTGTCCGGGGACCCTCCACGACCAAACTCCCGAAACAGCAATACTTGGCGCATCGTACCTGGCACACATCGTAACACAACTGCTCAGATCCGTCCTCCGTGCGGCTTCACCAGAAATCATGCCGGCACAAGACGAATCGCTTGGCGGCAAGACCATGTCTGGTGGGTGGTAACTTGTGCCGGCAGCCGATGTTATGGCCTACCACCTAACATCGAACACATGAAGCAATCTACCATCCTTCGGAATAATTGAGATAGAGATTGTTAGTCTGTTACGCAATTAGGGTGTAGACAGTAGTAACGTAAAACCTAAAGGGAAAGTAGAGACAAATGAAAATCACAGAAAAGTGAACGTTATTATTTTTGTACTTAATAATTCTGACGGCTGTAAAGATTGTAACAAATCTCCTGCGGAAGAAATGAGGACAAATATTGAGAAGAAATCTCGTAATGAAAATCGATACGACTCTCTCAGCGTTGTTTGTGTCCTTATTATTTTTCTGAATAAGTTATTGTCGTAAGCTGAGACTACGGAATTATGGAATAATCCCCCTGGAGGACACATTACTGGAATGTTGTTTGGTAAGAAATCTACTGTAACATCACGACGCTTGTAATCTCTAGGGGGTAAGTCAGAGGTGCACTTTATTGACTGAGACATATTTCAACTGTCTGCGCTGCTACTGAGAAATCCCAATAGGGAAAACTCAATAATATCACTTTTTCCGACCTATGAAATAATCGAGCCTAGGACATTATGCTCAGTGGAAGCTCTGACTATGACTAGGACAACGAAGCAGTTTCTTTGGACTAGAAATAGAATTTTCTGCTAAAAGATTTATCTTTTTGTTTAATTATCTTTAAATCTTATTAAATGTGTTTAAAGAGAAGGTACAGATGTTGCAGACATCCCAATTTTACGCTCAATCTATGGGGCAATTAATTAAGGGAGTATCCTAAATGTTTTATAGTTCAGGGTGGAAGTCGGCACTTAACACTTTTGTATAGGTATCCCCATCTACCTCATTGATCTAATAGATGCTATACAGCTGAGCTTAAGGTCTAGGGTTCACATCCCAGATCGGGTGATATTAGTGCGTTTTTCCATCTGAAATGTTTCATTATCAGATTGAATTTGTGTCCGGTCTTTAACAATAATCTCGCCTCCATGTAGGTACATGAGACTTTAACATTAAAGGTAACATATGGGGGCATTGTGGGAATCCCTCTGCCTCACGCGTTAGGAATTACAGAAACAAGGAAAAATAACACCGGCCTGATGCCTGCAGCATTCATAACTGTATGCATACACTTTTATTCATTCGTGTTCACATTCACACACCCTCACATTCACACTCACTCTCACTCACACACTCGCATGTTTGCTTGCATGTGTAGGTTTAGGCTAATGCTTTTTTTGTATCATTTCCTTTTAGGTTTGCACAAAACAAGTATGTACCTATATGATGCTAATTATAAGTAATTTAAGAGTTTCCGCACATAGGCTTTAAAGAAGGTTCCAATCACTAGTTTTAAAGGGTTGTTAAAATAATAAACCCTTGTGATATGCGCGATATTGTGTTATCTCAATACTCGCATCACATTCTGATGCGATTAGAGATACTTAGCCCTTCTTACCTACATACTAAAATTTCAAGGGGTGTCATCATCATCATCATCTCAGCGTTAATCCCAGTCGCAACCGAAGCTATTTCAGTTTTTGGAGTCTGAGAAACGACTGCTGTCTGACCTCCACAACCTGAAGGCGATAGCTTTGCAGTTAGATCAATTCTTTGGTCGTAGGACTTTTGAGGGCTCCAACAACCCGTAACGACTGCCATTAGATGTTCGTATGGCAACCGGGACCAACCACAGAAATCGTAATTGTTATTACGGTTACAACTGTTTAGCGTGATTTCCGAGGCACGACCAGACCAGTGCAAATATTCATATTCATGCATACAAATATTTGCACTGCGCGGTGATCGATCCCGGGCCTCCTAGCGCATTAGCCGCGGCCAGTTCGCTACCGCTATGCCACGGAGGCTGTCCAAGGGGTATGATCATCATTACATAATCTGAAAGATTTTCAACTTTACGTCTTCCAGTGCTTGGTGGTCACTCTACAACCGTTCGGCCCCATCAGCTATGTACCAATGTTATAATGTCATCATGGAAAGTTAGAAGAAGTGAGCTGTCGAGTGTCGATGGTGTCCATCTCTGTTCTTCGTTGGAATGACAGTCGCCCAATGTTCACTTTACCTAGGTTTTCATCATGAATCGTACCACTGTTATGCTAGCCATGTGCCCTGCTCACTTATATTCATGGTGTATATAGTTGATACGAAATATTGTTCATTTTCAAGCTTTTCCAACGTTCAATTTCTTCTATTGTGTTACTTTTCAATACGACATTGTTCACATGTTTTCATCAATAAAATTTTCTACTCAACATTCCCCTAACGAATATTTCCATTAATATTTGTGTAACCTAAAACGCAAATCAAATAAAAATTCATAACACGACTACGGAAACTACTTCTTCGAGCCACCCACCTCTTTTATTCTCTTTTATTAAACGTAAGTATATCATGGTCTATACTAAGGTACATTATTACCCTTAAAAGGTACTATTTAGGTCAAATACCATTCGTATACTTCCGGTCTGCGCCATTCATAACCCGGAATAGCAAATCAGTGACCGTGGAAAGCAGTTTAACTTGTTTCACCCCCTTGTATAGTTGACCTCGTTAATACTCTACCACCTTTAAGGACGTGTATTTTACATGCTTTTTGTTAGCTTCACTTGTATTCTTTGGAGCGGCTCATAACTGTAAAATGTCTCACCATTTTCAATAAGTTCGTTCGTTCGTTTTCTTAAAAAAAAGAATAATTATCGAACTAAAATGTTGAAAATATATATAGTTTAAAAAACTATATAATTCTATTATATAGTTATAATTTAAAAAAAAGCGTGAGCCGCTTAATATATAAAAATTATAGCACAAAGCGCCTCACGCTTTTTTTTTTTAATTATTTTTAACTTTTTAGTTTGATATTTTTTAAAAGCATGTAGCAATGTAACGCTAGTAACTCTGGGTGGCTAACTTCACCCTTACCCGGCACTTACAGTAAATTTAATTATGTAAATACTTGGTAGCTAGGAGCATTAAATAAAACAATAAATGGATACAATTACAAATTTATTTTATAATTACCCTGTGTCATAAATATATGACAAAACAATCTCCTAACTTACCTAGTCGATTTCCTGACTCACTCCGTCTCGGGTCGGAGTGGGACAGGGAATCCACATGATTCAATTCAGCAAGCTCAGGGTCGCTTGATGAAGGATTCGTGAGGTGAACCGTTGTGACCACAGCTCAGTCGTTACAAAAGTTATCTCAGGTTGTGCACAACATATATCACAAGATTTGATAAGTATAGCCTATTTATATGCAACCTGTTTTAAACTCACTCTCACTCATTAGATACATCAAAACAAATAAATAAGGACCTCCCCGTTCTTTCGTCTACGTTTCTGATTAGCTCTCCTGACTAACGCTTCTGGTTTACGCTACAAAGACCCTTGGCTTCACTAACTGACGGGTGTCAGATTAAAGCACGGTTGTACGCGGCCTGATAGGGAATAGGTAGGTATTTCAGGAAACCCGGAACAAAGAAATTGTGACAGCTTATACCTGTCTAGTCGCCGTCGAAAGGGAATTGGATGTGCCGTACCGCCAGGGTTCAGCACACTTCTACTCCAAACAAGCCTGATCCAATCGGAATCAAGGCTACCTGAGGCAAGTCAGGATGCGACGCCTCCACACGGGTTCCTGCCCTAGGTCCGCCAAAAGGAGCCAAATCTAGAACAACATTTGACCTAAGTCAGCACTATAGAACAAGAAAACACGGGGAGAAATATTCCGGGTACAGAAATGAATACTCACAGATATATCAGCCAAACCGCTAGACGCTCAACCCCATGGGGTTTATTGCGCACACACGCCAACCTTGCGTACCAGCAACGTCAGCAAATCAGCCACCATCCGAGCAAGACATCAATCGTTCTTCTCGAAACTTCTGTAGCCAAGCGATCGACCCCTCCCAATTGTCTTTTCTTCAACCATAGACAAGTGCGTTCCGCGACTTGTATTTTAATTTCAGACTCATGAGTTGGTTCTTATTTTTAATATTTATTTATCCTATTTCCTTTTTTATTTTATTTAACCAGGTCGTTCCTTATTTGAATTTATTTAATATATTATCGACCGTACTTTCGCGCAACGCTATCTCTCGGCTCGATGCAACATATGTGACTCGAGTTTAGCCCGTGTCCAAGAGATGTCGCCTGCCGCTATATTTTTGCTACGTGACAGCAAACAGCTGTGAAATATTTCGCTTGTTTCGATCAATCCTTCTCATAATTTTATTATAATACTGTACACTCGAAAGTGTATGAAAATGGATGGATATTTGTTACTATTCCAAGCAAAAAAGAGTTGCATATGTAAGCGCTTAGGATAGCTCATTAACATATTAAATAACTTACCACAGAATCGAAACTTATGTGGCTGAAACCGCCGTATGCTGCTAATTAATTAATAAAACTAAATTAATTTATAAAAATTCTTTATGCCGTAACAGTTTTGCTAACTGATACTTATTATAAATGCAATACTGAATTCGTTTATTGCGATGAACGCTTTTGGATGAATGAAGTAGAATTGGTAAACCATGGCCTTGGACTAAATCCCAATTTTCCCAAAAGTAATAATTATTTTTGAAACATCTTTAGCATCGTTGTGATTCGAAAGTCGATTAAACTAAAAAGCGATAAGAAAAAGAGAGAGACACTAAAATTCATAAGTTTTATCGTGGGTGAAAATGAGATAGGACATATTATACAGTGTTTCTTACATTGATTGTATCATTATCTTGAAACCGAAATTTTTGAAGGATTTTTTTTTGTGATTTGTTTTTATAATTTTATGATAATCATGAGGAAACCTGGACTTTAAGTCTGAAATCGCCAACCCGCATTGAGCAAGCGTGGTGATTACGCTCAATCCTTCTCTGTATGAGAGGAGACCTGTGCTCAGCAGTGGGACGATAAAAGGTTGATGATGATAATTATGTCGGGGATGGTATGTTTGTCTCTCGTTACCATCATATTTCAACTACTCTGTTGTGCAATAACTAATAATACACACAGTGTGGCCATATGATTTTCAATATAAGTAAGATGATAGTACCTATACGAAGAAGTTAGTCCCACCAGCGAATCACACACTGAAGTTATACAACTCGAACGATACGGAACGCGAGACAGTTTCTAAATACATGTTGTTTGTTCGAGGTCCAATGTTTCAATCCCCCTGCGAGGTCTGCTCAAACTCACTACTGACGTGGCTTGCCATCACTACGAGCTCTGTCGAGTGCTACAAAATGGCGTCGAACAGCGTTCTAAATAGTCAAACAAATGATTTCACCAATAACTAAGCAACAAAGAAATCGACAGTTTTTTGTAATGTTACCAACCAACTGCCTTTTAGGTCACTTACACGTGATGGAACGAAAACGTCTGTTTGTGGTAACAAGTTTGATAGTTACAATCTTAGTGAAGTTTTAAGTTATGATATTCCAATATAATGCTGTGATGCCGCCAGCTTCTTGGGTACATAAACAGTCGGCAGTCGATAACGATGCTGAAGAATATTTTTAGGCAAAATTTTATTTGTAAATAATTTTTGTTAAGTGAGAATGTAATGTTTCTATTTTAATGGTTTATTTAATACTAGCTTTCCGCCCGCGGCTTCGCCCGCGTGGAATTCTGGTATATCGCGCTTTTTAGATTTCCTTCGGAAATATCAAATTTTTCCGGGATAAAAAATACCCTATTATTAAATCCGGACTTCTAACTTTATGTCTGCAAAATTTCAAAGCAATCGGTTCAGGAGTTACGGCGTGAAAGCGGAACAAACAAGCAAATAAACTCAATTACCGATTTATAATATTAGTAAGGATTAAAAGGTTGTCCATTTAATGAATAAAAATGCTATTACCTTACAAAAACACTACTACTAGCAAAATTTACATCATCAACTTGCAAAATGCAGAGTTAGCTTACATAATTATACAAGAGTTTGTAAGCACAGTCAATAGGCCAAACGCGATAAACCTAAAAATTACTGGTAATTGGTGTCAAATGTGATAAAGAATTTACTAGGTCGAGTAGATCTACGAACGAACCAAGGTCGCACAGGTAGAATATAAAACCGAGACAATAAATATATTGTGTTGATATTTTTCGCTCCATTTTGGGGTGAAATGGGGAGAAGTTATCGTTAGGGGTCCCCGGAATTTAGGAGTGCCTTGTAACGACGGTGATGGGCCGATATTGGGCGGAGAAATGTTTTTATTCGATTGGAAAGCTGATAATTTATTGGTGATTTTTGCTTTTGTGACTGAAAATAACACGATGGGTCACATGGCTATCCAATAACAGCCGTACGGGAGGACAAAGGTTAAGCTACCCTTGCTAAGATCGTTCCATGAATGGGTGACCTTAAGTTATTTATCGAAACCCCTCGCTGCTCCAAAAAGAAAAGCAATCATTGGTTCATATCTCTGACGTTGTTACATATAGTCTAAAGCACAAAACTCTGAAGACCAGTCTAACCAAGAGATATCTAGTAACTAGGTAGCAGAGGACGACGGAACCTAATCAACGACTAGATAAACTCGGCAGGTGGTGATTAGTCATTATGTTTTTTGTAACTAGATTGACCTACCTTGACTAATGAGACTCATGGGAGCCCCGGGGGATCGATCGCTCAGTCTCAGCTGAATTGATTCCAATAAACTAAGTATTCATGATTAAACTACAAACAGCTTTAACCCATATACCTTAAACCTTGTTTGAACCTTTGAACTGCTGCCCTTTCAAACATTCTAATGACTCAACTTTAAACCATTACCTTAATACTCGTAGATCAAGATTACTGCGCTCGCTTTTCCAGCTAATCAGAAATGTTTTCATTACATGTTTCCACACTTTGGCGAAGGCAATTACCGGCAGTTCCCCGAAGGTCTTGTAGGCAATGTTTTTGCAACAAATTATACTTGCAAATAGTCCTTGCTTTGCCAAATTTGTGACTCCCGGCAAATTTTAGGACCCTATTTATTATGGATGTCGCTTAGTCGGATACGCAGGGTCGTCTATCTCGAAAGGGTTGGTGTCATTCGCTTAGGGTAGTGTGTCACGGACATCCATCTAATCAGGGTTTTGCAGGGCTTGTTATTTTGAAAATGGGTGTGGAGCAGATACCTACCCAGGCCGTTTTGTGATTTAAAAGGACCATTACAGCGTTTCCGACGTTGGTATATTCCTAGATATATGATATCGATAAAATATATGATCGTAACTATATGGCCGCGAGTTGTTAGAAACAGAAATCGTGGCTCCTGGCGAACAGGCAAATTAATGAATGCGGCGGGGTTTTAGTCAGTAAAAGTCTGACACGCCCTTCCGTTCTGCCCAGAGCGGGAGAGGTCATTTGATGAATTCCCATCTGCAAAGAAAAAAAAAACCGTCATACACAAAGCAAAAGAAGCGTGTAAGGATCGTGGCAGGTGATTTCTGTAATTTGAGTCTACCTCCCTGGGGTAAAGTCTATTTCGTATGTATTTTATTCATCTGCCTTAAATAACAGCTTTATTTATTATTGCAGACTGTCTATCTTATGAGACACAAAGTGCTATAATGCTTGTGTTTATTATGGTGAGGATGTAACAGATTTTATAAATCTGGCTTAAAAAGGAAAATCCATACTAATATTATAAATGCGAAAGTATCTCTGTCTGTCTGTCTGTCCAGCTTTCACACCAAAACTACTTAACCGATTGTAATGAAATTTGGTACACAGATAGTCTAGAGCCTGAGAAAGGACGTAGGCTATATAACATCCCGCTACGACCAATAGGAGAAGAGCAGTAACAAAAAATGTTGCGAAAACGGGAGCTTACGTAGACGTGCATATTGTTCCCATTATTTTAACAGGCGCTTAGCTTTATTTTATATCAACTGAGCTCTTTTGAATTTTTTTCCAAAGGGGACGAACGGCCCACTCAGTTACCATTGAACTTAGCTCATGAGGAAATGTGTGAGCATGCAACGTTAGTAAAAGCAGTGAGCGCGGAAAAATGTTACAGGAGTGTAAGTTTTTAGTTTGGGATGAATGTACGATGTCCCACAAAAGTGCAATTGAAGCACTAGATGGTGCAATGAGGGACATCAAAGACAACCAAGATATCATGTAAGGGATGGTGGTACTTTTAACTGATGACTTTAGACAGACACTTCCGGTGATTACTAGGGTTATGCCGGCAGATGAAATAAATGCCTGTTTGAAAGCATTTGCATTATTGGTTCACGTAAAAAAGTATTGTCTCACTACGAATATGCGAGTGCAACTTCACCACGATTCTCAAGCTGGGTAATATGCAGCTACTCTTCTAAAAATCGGAGAAGATCGTATGCCAACTGACAGTAACGCCATGATTACACTGAGTCGTGAGTTCTGTCAAATTGTGGATAGCTCAGATGACCTATTAAATAATGTCTATACGGATCTTCAAACAAATACGGCCAGCCGAGAATGGCTATGCGAAAGGGTAATTTTCGCGCCGACTAATGAAATACTTAATAAAATAAATGAACAAATCATGTCAAACGTTCAGTCGAATACCTCTCAGTGGACAATATTATGGACACTGAACAAGTTACATCATACCCTATAAAATATCTGAACTTCTTAGAATTATCAGGAGTGCTATCCCATAAGTTGATACTAAAATTTGATGTTCCAGTCCTATTAATGAGGAATCTTGACGCTACAAAGCTGTGTAATGGTACTAGACTACAAATAACACATTTGGGTCACACCATTGTAAAGGTTATAATCATGGCTGGAATGGCAAAAGGACAAAATGTCTTGATTCCCCGTATTCCCATCATCCCGACTGATTTGCCATTTCAATTTAAAAGAGTACGGTTTCCTCTGAAAGCTGTATTTGCTATAATAATAACAAAGCCCAAGGTCAGACGTTTTAAGTTGCCGGAGTTCATTTAGAAACAACATGATTTTTTCATGGGCAACTCTATGTGCATGCTCACGTGTATCAAATCCAGAAAGTCTTTATGTTTTGGCGAAAGACAGCAAAACAAAAAACGCTGTTCATAAAACCGTACTTACTTAAATGTGCTCATATTTTATCAAGCGTAATAATTTTTAACCCTTATTTTCATAACATCCTAAGCATATCCAAAACACCCACCAACGCAAAATAATTAGAAGTATGATATTTGATGTTTCTTTCCTTTGCTAAACCTTTAAACCCGGTAAAATTAACGTTGCTATAAACCTTATGTATGTTTATAATCCTACTAATATTATAAAAGCGAAAATGTGTGATAATGTTTGAATGTTTGTTGCTCATTCAAAAACAACTGAATGGACTTTAAGTAAACCTTGCAGTAATGTAGGCAAATATCTTGGCATTCCCATGGAAATGGAAACCACCGCGAGCTGTAAACTAAAGTCCACGCGGTCGGAGTTGCGGGCAACAGCTAGTGTTATCTATAAATATTGACGAGCAAATATTGGTGGTAATACACACTATCAGTAGCAATGGATTTAATTTTGACAGTTTATCAACATTCATCGCGTTATTTTTTAAATTACTGAGCCGACGCATTTTTCAAACATATGGAACAACTAGCGTTTCGCCCGCGTGGAGTTCGGTTATATTGCGCTTTTTAGATTTCCCTCGGGTACATCCAATTTTTCCGGGATAAAAGGTACCCTATGTTCTTTCTTAGGGTCTAAAGATTGTCTGTGCCAAATTTAATCAAAATCGGTTAAGAGGTTTAAGCGGGAAAGCGTAACAGACAGACAGAGTTACTTTCGTATTTATAACATTAGTATGAATGGATTAGTATGGATATATTATCATCAGCCTTCAAAATGATTCAGAATGAGACTGGCATTATTGTGTTATATATCTACTATATTATAAATATGATACAACTTTGGCATCATTGTGTTTATTCCAGAAAGTGAATATTGATTAATCATAAAAGCTGATTAAACTAAAAAAGTCAACAAACCAAAACAAACATAAAAAAGAATTGAAGTCTTGCACACCGCCAAAAGATAATAAACATAATTGCACAAGATACGTCTCATTCAACACGACATATCTCATCTCACAGCGAGTGCTAAAGCCATTAATAACGTACCTTAAGAGATTATGTTTATAATGAATGTTTCTCGTTTCTTGCAGAGCGGCGGTGTGATGTTCTCTCCCTTGGGACGTCTGCGAGTGGCGCAGGCTGTCAGAAAACAGGTGAATATTAATCAGTTACTTTGGCATTAATTAGGCGAGATGGTTTGATAAACAAAAGGAGAAATAACCTGACATTAGATCGGAACGGAATGACGATGACGTAATCATTTGAGGAATTATGGGGAACAGGAAATGAGATAATATTAATAATATTTCTCGGTGGTAGGCCATAACATCGGCTGCCGGCAGAAGTTACCACCCACCAGACTAAGTCTTTCCGCCCAGCGATTCGTCGTGTTCCGGCATGATGTCTGGTGAAGCCGTACGGAGTACGGGTCTGAGCAGTTGTGTTGCGATGTGTGCCGGGTACGAAGCCAAATGCCAAATGCGCCAAATGTTATTGTGGCGGGAGTTTGGTCGTGGAGAGTCTCCAGATCAATCTCCCTCTGGCGCAGCATCGTTGGTCGTGTTGGTCTTGGGGTTAACATTGCATCACCTCGCTCAACTGCCGTCTTCCTTCCTATTCCTAAGTTTTTTTAAGTGAATAGGCTTAATAAACTAGTGCGCTGTACCATCAACGATTGCATCACTGCTTACCATCAGGCGGGATTGCGGTCAACCACTAGTTTATAATTATTAAAAAAAAAGAAATATTATGATAGAATATAAGAAGAAGAGCGATAATAAAGAAATACAAAATCACGTTAAATCAATAAATATCTACCAGAAGTTCCTGTCATTACAGCAAACTTGATGTTATCCCCGCAAATAATGCTAAATACTTCAACAGGTTGACTTTAAGCATAGTTCGTCTACTTCCAGATGAGTCAGCTGCCAGTTCTGGGCACGGAGGCTGCTCCTCTGCAGGCTCCACTGTGCTACCAGCTGTTATGTGCCCCCCCTCTCGCCCCGATGCAGCCGTGTGCGCCATGTGAACTGCCACCTCCACCATACGCTGTGTATCCGATGCCGTATGATAGTAAGTACTGGTTCTAGTGGCTACAGTTTGTGTGACAGATTGACAGTGGCTGATATAAAGGTGTTTTGTAAGGTTGCAACCTTTTCCATCATCACCCGACCACCAATTCCCTAATAAGCGGTGTTTCCGTCGGACTACAATTTGAGTGTCTTCAAGGCTAGAGTGAATAGGCTCTTAATAAACTAGTGCGCTTTACCATCAACGATTGCGTCACTGCTTACCATCAGGCAGGATTGCGGTCAAGCGCTGGGTTATAAATTATAAAAAAAAAAAAAAAAAAAAACATCTCTCAAAATCTAGTCAGTAGTAGTAGTATTTTAGCTACAATAATACGATTAGTCAATTTTTAACAACATTAAGATTAATATTGGACTGATCTCGACTGAGAGGTCACAACGACACCGTGACATAAAACCAAGGACACACTAGGGGACAAATGTCGTGCAAAACGTGTCGCCAGCAACTTTGGGTGAAGCAGCACGACTTTGCCGGACTTCGGTCTACATGTCTGGCAACATCGCGCGACACGTGTCACCAACTACATTGCTACGGACATAAGTAGCGCGATGCCACCATATATGTCAGGCGAAGTTTCGCGAAGGCGCACGACTTCATATGACGTCGCTCCGGACATAAGTTGCGCGTTGTCGCCATATTTGTCAGGGGAAATCGGCCGACTTCGATTGATATATCGCTGATACTTGTCGTAGCACATTTGTCCCCTAGTGTATCCGTGGCTTAATTTTGAGGCGACATATTTTGAGGTTGGGCAAAATATGAAATGTGTCGTATATTTATAAAATCGAATATTAAACTGAAAATTTTATCTTAAAAGATTTACGGAATAAACGCATCCTGAACAACGCTTAAGACAATTGTATAAATGCTTTTACTGAAACTTCTAAGTACTCTATTATTTATTTAGAGCAAAATATGTACACAATATTTAGAAATATAAAATAATGTATAAAAGGGAAGGTGAAAGGAATCATAGGTCATCAAAAATCTACTTCTTGTTTACTTATCTTCATAATTTTATTTCTCTCCAGCCACCCCAGCGATCTATGGGCCTCCAGCTCAGTACACCCTAGTACCAGCTCCATACAGCACTCCATGCTGTGAGCCCTCGTGCTGCGCCCCCCTGGACAAGCAGCCCCGAGTGCCGCCGCCCCCGCTACACCCCGCGTTCATCTACTAAACTCACTCCCCAAGAAATATATTGAAGGCATTGCATAACATCCATGTGTAAAGTTCTGATGCTGATGTTAAAGGTAATATTGGAAAGGAGGAAGTTATAATTGTTAAAAATATAAAAAGCAGTACAGAAAATATATAGCAATATGTATGTGAAGATTAAAGAAATATCGATGTTACTGATAGAACACGCGATGTGATTATACTAATTAAGATACTGACTAAATATCGGAAAAATTTGGCAATAAATGTGAACAACGAAATAATCAAATTACAAAGACACACCTAAGTGATTGTAAAAGAAATAACAGATGCTAGAACTTGACGAAACACCAGTTTGATAAGAAAGTCAAATCTAAAAATAGTGCAAGATATGAAATCTTTGCAAGATAAGGTAATAATGGTGATGCATCTTCTTTCAAAGATAAACATTGTTTGTATTTATCATAATAATAATATCTTTCTAGCCTCTATTTCCGCTGTCAAAATAATTCATAATTTTAACAGATATTTTAATAGCAGTTCTGAAATCAATGTCTTTGGTATATTTCTTGATCTACAATCAATCGCGAAGAAGGTTTATTTACTATTTATATTCAGCTTCTTCGATGTATTCCATCTTGATTGCTCAAGTCTTCCAATCCAGTTCATGCTCACCCATCTTCAATACATTACATCTATAAAGAAACTATCTGTGAGAGGTTGTCTGTGACTAATCAATGGACATCAATCAGAGAGATGGTAAAGTGTTCAAGTTAACTTTCGGGTTTGTTTCGATTTCTCTGAATGTCTGGTCGCTTTTATTTATTAGATTTAAGATATTTAGCTTCAAACTGGTATATCTAAGAAACCGTGGATTCGTGCTATTGTTATTATTATAGTGATTCTTATTGGTGTATCAAATTGCTGTTTTCAAATAAAAGTAATTTGTCTTTTCCGTGACGTATTTTACAGTTTTATTATAAATATTAAATAATATAAATATAATATCTAAATCATCTATAACAACATTCTTTAATCAAATACACACACAACATTTGTATATAGCACGAAATATTCGTGCATGGATGTTGAATTTCATTCAAAATAACGAAACAAATCCCCTGGGCCCGCGTGGTAGATTTCGGCCGACTCCCCTCTCACCGAGAGGACGCCTGTGTCCCAACAGTGGGAAAATTATAGGCTGATTACGTTATGTTAATGAAACTAAAATATAAAATTCTAAAAATCAAAAAATGAAAGCATTTATTTCAAATAAACCAGTTACAGGCACTTTTGAATTGTCAGAAGGTCGGTCAGTCAATAAGATGAAGCTAGTCGCCGATTCCAAAGAGTAGGTACCTATGGAGAAGAACGGGCAAGAAACTCCATGGACAGTATGGACACTCTTTTAAATTTTCAAGCTATTGTTACAAATATTAAAAATAAAGATTGAAGAGTCCAAGCAAAAACAATTTGATACACCTGTATGTCTCTTCCCATTATTGGCGTTAAAATATCACGAGCAACTTAGGTGCGGATATTTCTATCTTTTAAATTATATCAACGTTAAAAATAATTATATTGTGGATGTCTAAACTTCTTGTTTAATAAACGTCAATTTGACAATCGTCTTTTGAAACAAATAAAATATTTCAACGATCTAGTTTTTCATATCCGCATCAAAGTCAAATATTTTAACAGTTTATTTAATAATACATGATATGTGCGATATGAGCACAACGAATTAAGCACAAATCGATTAGTTGCTAAGTTTAGATGACGTTACCTCTGATAAAAGACAGATTTGTTATTGCTTGTTATCCTTGAAAAGGATTTTTGTTTATCCTTAGAGTAAGTTGTTTTTTGAAACCCCAATGTTGGTGTATGGGCGTCTTGGAACTGGAAATCGGAATAAAGATTTTGATAGAACAATTTGATAGAATAATCAGTACTTGTAATTGAATAAGTGGATATTGATGTAAGAGAGATATATCGTAATTGGTTGTATAAGCTATAGAACATGAGATAGTTAGCGAAGTATTTAGAGATCTTTGGCGATTGGCTGCTTGCCTACTTGAGGGACCTAGTTTGAAGATAATAATAATACTTTTAGAGTCAGATTTTAGTTTCATTCCCAAGACGCCTACGACCTTCATAATCTAGAACAGAAAAAACAAAAATATTTTTTTAATATTATTTAGTTTTTACATGTTGCTGTTGAAATAAACTGGGGTCCAAAATGTGAAGGAAATGTGGAATTCAAAGCTCGGTTTAAAATTTTGAAAGTCACATTTCTAAACCCGTTATTGTTGTGTTGGAAATAAGAGTTAACTCAGTTTTTATGCACACATTAAACTTGCTATCTTGTGACATGTTTGGGTAAGATAAACATACAGAAATAAATGAAAGTAGAATAATTTGAAATGCTGAACCTAACGCAAACATCATAGTTGGACTCTTACTTGAACATGTTGATAAAGCAATCACAAATAAAATTGTTTTTAAATGTTATTGATCGAACAGCACTCTGTTCTCCATAAAGTGATTAACAATAGACTTATAACGAACCTATAAAGCAATGAAGTCAAATATGTGATTTGAAAAATTGTAGGAATAGTTTTATTTAGAAATATCAAAGGTAGATTCTTTCAAACCTTCATTTTCTCATAACCCGTTGCATCGTTGTAATTAACATAAATATTGAAGAATTTAAATACTTTAAAGATAAGGTTTTCTGCACATGTGATAACTTCAGTGTCACGCGAGTTATTAGTCTGGTCGTGAATATATGTACTTCGGGTGCGTGACTTATCTGACTAAACTAGAATCATTTCTGAAGCAATTGGTTTTCCTCTATTACCAGAATAATAATAGGACCAAAAATGATTCCCTTAAAATCAGAAATGTGCAATAATCTTCTCGTCTGTCTAGTATATCAGGCTAGTATATCACAAATCTCTATACGTAAAAATTGTTGTACTAATATTAATCATTTTGATATTATATTCTATCACTTTTTATGGCTGCTAGTTGTGTGATGCTGTGGTGAATGAATTTGCAACATATTTTTATTTAACTTCTCTCTTTTCATTATTCTCAAACTTTTTATTTGAGTCTTATATTTAGATCTTTTGATGATCTTACTGGTTAGAAATACTTATAATCACTTACTATTCATTTTTACCCTTTACCTTTAGGGAGAATTTTTATTCAATCTTTTTGGGCAAGCTTTTTACTACTATTACTTAGGCATATTAACTGCTGCTTGCTACAACTTTTCTATTCGCAAGTTCATTCACCCGAGCACTGTCGGTGTGGTCTTCTGCCTTTAGTCTTAAGGCTTTCGTCTCAATTACTATTGTACATCATAATTATACGATTAGTGTTACTGGAAATGCTGTCAATTTATCGTCTTGGAGTTTTACAATATATGTATATGTTAAGTATAGTACTTAATCCGATGCTTCGCTCAATATATCATTTATATCTTCGTGTGCTTGTCACTTGAGTTCCTTGTTAGTTTATGTTACCTCAGAAATAGAATATATATCTAATATACTGGCGTCTCATAATCTATCTACATAATCACGCTGGTTCACGCGCTGGAATATTTACTTCATTTTTTTTAAGTGTCGTTTTAGTGATATCTTTGTAAGGGTTGTGGAGATGGAGATGCATGGAAGATGAGTACTAAAAGATATGTTGGAATGATAGTAAAGAAACTAAATATCAAACACACTAAGTATCTGAGAGATCACCAATCGCTAGATACCATCGGTATGATTTCCAATTTTCACAATATCAAAGCAAATGCTTAATTATCGCGTGAATCAGAATAGCACTCATCGTATATATTTCGGTGTTGCACTAACGATATTTTGAGTACAAGTAAGTATATCCAAGCTAAACATAAGGTCTATCTTTATCACTTTCATTGCTTTTGCAGTTCTTGGCGTAAATGCATACACATAACGCAGCAAAACTAAATTAACTATATATTTCTTCTGAGAAAGGATGTCATGAGTGTTGTCATCTTTGAATGTTAAAGTTGTTCGTTTACCTTCTTCATCTACTTTCTTAATTTGACCCTTATATTTCTTTGGGAATTGGAAAAAAGAGGCCTGTTTTAACGCAGCGGTTACCATTAATTCTAGAGGTCGTTAAAAGTAAAGAAAACTAATATTAAAATCTGTTTAATAAAAACTTTTTTACAGAGTTAGCGGGTGACTTCAAGCTGGCTATTTTGTATATATTTACGCCAAAAATCAATCATTACGAACATAACATGTGGCCTAGATACATACTGCCTAACATATCGGATAACGAATCACTACGCTAAAGTTAGTTATCTTTGTTATAAATGTATATAATCTCTCGCTAGGTGGTTGTAGTGGTGTGGACGAATGTAATTTAGACAATATTAATGTAATTATAGGTTAGGAAGGTTAAGGTATATTAATTGAGATTGTCACTTATCTTAGAGTCCGCTTAGTATTGTAAATTGTTTTTAATATAACTGACTTTAGTTCAAAGCTTTATTTTATCTAAAGAGGCTAAACAATAATGTCTGATAATTTGGAGAAAGCGATAAGGAATAGGAGACCCTAAAAAGAGGGTCAGTAATAAAATACAGGGGTAAGTACTTCTATCATCTTCGAGCAAGCATATTTTAAGGTATTATCACAAAAAATCTGAAATAATTGCGAACGTTTTATTGACTGTATCTACGTTATTCGAGTTAGCTATCATCTCGCGAAAGGCAGTTGGAAATATTATCTCTTTGATTTGTTGCACGTAAGCATGAACCTGAAACATATATTGATGTACCCAGTAGTGTAGAAGACACAACTATCGCCATTTGTGAACCGTAGTTATAATCTAAATCTTTAGTTAGAACGCTGTCAGCAGCAGAAGTAACACTCGCTGTATCACTGTCGGTATTTTTATCTTCATCATCATCGGTCTTATCATCATTCAGATTATCTACGGTTAAGATTTTCACTATGACTGTCTTATACGTTCTCTGAGGCTTACATTTTCAATAAAGTTTTTTGGTTAAATCTAATTATATTTGTTCAATCCCATTGATATAATATTAAACAGATATGATATGCTCTAACAAAGTAACCAAAATAAATGTGCCGATCGGAGTAGCAGCACACACATGCAATTTTTTTATTCTGCGTACATTTCACATGTTGGCACAGTGTGAGTGAGATGAGGCGCAATCTAAATCATAGAGAAGAAAAAGAGCTAGTGTTTGTCGTTTGCGCTTAAATAGAATCGACGAAAACTAAAGCGACTTGCTGGACTTACCTCCTTTTGTACGCTTCATTTTCAGTGCGCTAGTGACGTATCTACCTTAGTTTAATATTATATCAATGTTCAATCCTAAAAAAGTACCAACAGAAGTCCTGCTTAGACTGGATCAGTGTGGGATTTCAAATATTATAGAGAGTTCAAAATATTCACAGAAGAAATAATTATTTCTGACATTTTTGTTTTATGTTAGTTAATAAAATTATTGTATGTTCTAATAATAATTAAAAAGGCTCTGGATCCTTCCTGACCGTGTCCACATTATTGACTCATGACATACAGGGACAAAGACAATACAGTTGATTTATTTGTAGTTATTTTCGTAAAATGTCATCATGAGATGTTCGTTACGTCCACTTATTATTTGCTTTAGCGGGTAGACAGGATTAGTATGTATGCTAAATTAAGTCTTAAGTTTTGCTCGATTGCGTACATTTTGTGAAACCTTGTTATAAAAGATTTAGCTTTGACATCTTTACCAGAAGCACAATGGAAAACTATGAAATACGACACATCTCGAACTCTAGTGGGATCGAAAATACTACATTATATGTATTCGGAGCAACATGAAATTTCATTCAAGAATAAAGTTTTAAAATGCTTATGAATAAAGCCATGTGTATATACAACGTGTAACAAAAAGGGTATATACATACCAAGGGCATGGCATCTTTAGATGATATCAAACGATATCGGAAGGGTTTCAACTCAAAATAAAATACTCAAAAAATTGGTACCAAATTTTCGGTTTCGTGTGTTTCTAAAATCAAATCATAACAAACGTGGCAGCACACTACATACGTTAATAACTACTCGTTACCCGTCACGTTACTTGCCAAAATCCGATAAATGTCTTCAATATCTCTGTGTGACTAGTATGATAGTAGCCTATCACAGTCAGTGTTTTTCCTCATAACTTCCTAACATAAAGAGATAGGATTAAAAAACCCTTCCAATATTGTTTGATATTATGTAAAGATGCCATGCCTTTGTTATGTGTATACCCTTTATGTTACACGTTGTATACATATTTACACTGGACGGGTACCTACGGTTTTAATTAACACAGGAATAAATCGTAGTATTTATAAAAAGTAAGTGAGTAAGACATTGTGGTGTAGAGAAACTTGTTATGTCAAGAGTTTTTAAAACAGACACCTATAATTCCAATCTCATAATAATAATACTAATTATTCCAAAATCTACGTAATCGAGCAAAAAAAATCTACTTCTATAGAAAATCTCGATGTTTACAAAAACTGAAATCCCCAAAAAAAAAAAATATTAATAATAATTATTATTATAACTATATTATCAAAAAGAAATAATTGTAACTTTTCTCAACTTCAGTGTCCGCAGCAAAAAGCTTAATAACTTAATTAATAAATTACTTCTAGTGATCGTTTAAGGATTGTCCAAAAACAAGGCATCTCTGAACGTTTCGTTATTTTGTCCAATTTTCGAATTGTATAATGTGCTGTTTGTTTTGTATAGTGGCGTTATGATGGGAAAGATTTAATAAAAAAAAAGCCTTTAAAAAGAAAATATCTTATAATAAGATATCTTTACATGAACGATTGTTTTTAACTTCTGGAATCGAACTGAAAAAGTATTATTGTAAGAAATACTACAATTTTTATTTTTCCAAAAATGTAAAGAGTTAAGAGTTAAAAAATACAACAATTATGGCTGACTGAAAAATTGTTATCAACATTATCGTGAATAACATATTAAAATTATTATTAAATGTTATTATTATTAATTGAACTTAATAATAATAAAAATCTTGGGACTGAAAAATAATAATGAGATCGTGGCGTCACTGTCCAAACGAACACATTTTTGATAAAAACCTTTACAAATTTGTAGTCCAACGTTTTTTGTTACGATAGTTTTACCCTTTTTAGAGATACGTATAACGCGAAATAAAAGAATATTATTTGTTGAATATAGAAAATATTTCATAGCAATATTTTTATTGTTAACTACTTTTAAGGTACCCTCTTAAAAGCTATGCGACATAGTAAACGGCTTTTTATATATCGACCAGTGTTTAGTACGTATGGCACATACTATTTATTATATTATTATTATTAATTAGTAAATTTAGAAAATTATTAAAGTCACTTATCAAGCTGTCTTTATACTGTACGTAGCAGAAATATAATATACTATATCTATCCTATTCTATACATGTTAGTATGTGACTCTGTATATTTCCTAATAACTATTAAGCGTGGACAAATTTTAATGTCGTTATTAATTTCTATGTTTAATATCTAATAATAATAGAATATCTTCAATAATAATTATTATAAAATAAGTTACGCGCGCTATCGTGATCATTATTCAATCATTACGCACATAAGTAAAAATAATAATATACGAATTAATTATAAGTAATAATAATAATTACACCATTGTATCATCGAATGTAATTGTTGATTGTTATATTATAATTATTATAATACAATTATTGTCTAGTTATTATGTATGTGATATTGTTATTGGAATAATAGATATTTTAAATGCTAATAAAGTAATTTATCTATTACCCTTCTTGTTGACTCGTGTGTGTAATAGTGTTATTAATTAAGACACTAGTTTTAAGTGAGAATTTTAAAAATAATTTCAGAAACTGGCCGTAATCATGGTATTATAATATTAATAATATCAGCCCTAATAACTGCTTGATGTGTTCTTGTAGTGATAAACAATACATTTTTGGACATACAGCCTTCTCTCATCGGAAGATTTTATTGACTATTTCACTTTAGTACTATTGTTTTGAAACATGAATAATTTTGTAAAAATCATAATATAAAATGCTAACACTATTCTTCTTTTGTGTTATTTAATGCTTAGTAAAATTATACAAAATTATTCTTCCAAAATTAAATTCACTTCATTATATTCTGTTTTAAAGATAAATTCATGTTTAAAAATTTTTCATCTATATGGAGTTACCAATATACGAAATGTGTCTGACAATAATAATAACAATTATTTAAAGAAAAAACTAAAGTACTATTATTATTGTTATTGCCAGAACGTTGTCATTTAAAACAATGCTTGTATGGAAACTTAGTATGATCTCACATGAAAATAAAATAAATTAAACGATCTATTTCACAAAAAAATATCTTTCATGGAAACTGTAATAGAGTTATTCTTTTTAAAAGTAATTTAGAAGCTCTCATATCACTTGCAATCTGCGAATCACTGTGAGAGGGTTGGTCATGAGCTCACATCTATAATATTACAAACAGAATTCTCACAAACGAAGCTTTATGAAATATCACTGAAAACTCGAAACAATCCCACCATTAAAGTATTGTTAAGCATTTTCAATTGATTTATAAATTTATTGAGACATTGATGTCACCAATGTTATTTAGGCAAGGCAAGCTTGTACCAAAAATCATTTCACGCGTTTAGAGCATACCACACTTAAAATATAGTTTTATCTGTCGGTTTAAAATGCGTGACAGAAACAAAACTATCCACGACATGGTACTTTTTGGTGCAAATTGGCTTAATTGCACAATTTAAATTAAAAGTCTTCATATAAAAGAAGAAAGAGCATAAATAAACATTTTATTTAGCACACACTAAAAGATTTCTGAAAACTCTTCGTCATTTTCAGAACTGTTACTACCCAATAAAGAACAGATATGGTAAATAAAAAGGTAATAATTATGAATGAGTGCTCATAACCCCTTCATAGAGCTAAGTACAATAATTAATATAATATTGAAGCAATAACGAATAAATTAATTTAAGTCACGTGTAATAAATTTAATTAATGTACAATTTATTGTTTTTCTTTGAAAATCCTAATACATTACCCATTACACATCCTCTATTACCCCAATCTTATGTTTAGAGCCTATACTACATTTGGAATAAAATTATAGGCACTTAAAAAGAAAACCTTCTACAGTTCGTCCGACCAATTTTTACTTTTTTTTTTTAATTATTTTAAGCTACTGCTTGACTGCAATCCCGCCTGATGATAAGCAGTGATGCAATCGTTGATGTTAAAGCGCGCTAGTTTATTAAGCCCAATCACTTAAAAAATCTTAGTGAATAGGAAGGAAGATGGCAGTTGAGCGAGGTGGTGCAATGTTAGACCCAATAACACGACCAACGATGCTGCGCCAGAAGGAGATTGATCTGGAGACCCTCCACGACCAAACTCCCGACACAACAACATTTGGTGCATCGTACTCGGCACACATCGCAACACCACTGCTCAGACCCGTCCTCCGTACGGCTTCACCAGACATCATGCCGGAACACGACGAATCGTTTGGCGGCAAGATTTTCTCAGGTGGGTGGTAACTTCTGCCGGCAGCCGATGTTATGGCCTACCACCGAGGCTGTTGGCAAAGTAGTGAACCAATACTAACTTCTCACTGAAGCTACTGTTTATCGTGCCACCATGGCAATAGAAGTCCAAATCGGTTGAGAGGGCCGTATAAAAGGTTTATTTAAATGTTTAATGTCATAACAAATGGAGTGCAGACAAAATAACATGTTACCAGCGTCAACGAAGATAAAAAAAAATAATATGAGACTGTCAAAAGTGGCCGAAAAGCTTATGTTATATGGGCTTGAAAGTGGTGGTAGAAATACAAAACGTTTTGATAGTGATTGTTACGTTTCTAGGCTGTCTGCAGTGCGGTTCTGTTACTGATGTGAATCTTGATATTACTATTTGTATGGCTTCTGTGTCGACATCATTGTTATATTATACTTCATATCACTCCCGAAGATGATTACCAATTTACATGCAGCAGTACGTAGTATGGTGCCGTCCTTGTCACACTTTAAAGACTTTTCATAAAGAAAAGAAAAAAAAATATATTCAAATACCCGCTCATCGACCCCACTCCGGTCTCACTGTTGTTCATTACGTTTTTTTGTGCTGTCCGAGTCACACGCATCATTTTGTGCAAAAAATTACCGTTGCGACTAAGTTGTTTCCAGATTGTCCAATCTGATTTTGCGTAATCATGGTGAAGAAAAGTTCACGTTCGAAAGATATTGATGATTATAGATCTAGATTGAGATTGCCTTCAACGTCATCCTAAAGTGATCAGGTTAAGCGTGATACTCACCAAGAGGAAGTTATTGAAAGTAAGTAGCCTAATCTGTAGTTGCTAATATAGATGTCTAGTAGGTACCTACAATGCGCAAGCGCCTGCCGCCGCGCCCGTCAGGCGCCACTCTGTCGGCCTCGGGTACCGGTACGATCCTGCGTTGCCGCTGTCACAGCACCGCTAAAAATTGTTTTTTATCTACCTTTTTTATTAACTTTATATAACAAAAGTTTTATGTAAATCATGAAACAAGTTTTATTGGTACTAAGTATATTTAAACTAGTTATTAGATGGTAATAAGCAAAGATTAATCGAACTTTAAAATGTATTTATTTGTAGTTGTATAAGTAGCTAGGTATTAAATGTATGAACGTAACGTAACGTCTATATTAAATCGCGATATTGTTACCTATAAACATCGCTCGGTGTAAACCGCCTATGAGCGTTGACCTACCTATTTTTTGTTTTTTATTTACTTCGTTTAATTTGCGCCTAAGTCTTATAAAAGTACTTACCTAATGTGCTCCGCGTAAATCGTGTCTGAGCGTAAAGTACTTGCACACCTTGCTCCGCGTAAATCGCGTGTCTGAGCGTAAAGTACTTGCACACCTTGCTCCGCGTAAATCGCGTCTGAGGGTAAAGTACTTGCATACTTTGCTCCGCGTCAATCGCGTCTGAGCATAAAGTGCCTACTTGTATACCTTGCTCCGCGTAAATCGCGTCCGAGCAAAAAGTACTTGCATACTTTGCTCCGCGTAAATCGCGTCCGAGCATAAATTACTTGCATACCTTGCTCCGCGTAAATCGTGTCTGAGCGTAAAGTACTTATCCCAACTTGCTTCGCATAAGTCGCATCTGAACGGAAAGTGCTTGCATAGCTTGCTCTGCGTAAATCGCGTCTGAGCCTGGATTACCTATTTACATCCGCGTTAATCGCGTTGCATTACTAGAATGGCTACCAATATTATTATTATAAAGATTTTGCTTGCTATTTGCTATAAAAGAGAGATTCTTGATATGTTAGGAGATGATCCTTCCTTGGAAAAAAGTTTTAGTGAAACCTTACATGAAGACATTGCATCCAGGTGCGAGCACACAAGTAAAGAAAAGCCAGCTGATCGAATAAAAGAATATTTGCCTCCAGAAAACTGTCCTCACCTAAAAGACCCGGCGTAGAATCTCGAGATCAAAGTTGCGCTTATAGAAACAATTAATAAGAGAGATGTTTACAGCCAAAGTCACCAGAATCAGCTTGGTAGTGGTCTGGCTGCACTCGGAAAAGCGATCAATATAGCTCTAAAAATAAAACAGATTTCCGAGATATCATAAAGCCACTCAGTGATGCAGCCAAACTTTTTTGTGATATACACTATAAAGAATCTCTCTCAAGACGGTTTGCCGCTATAAATACTCTAAATAAGCAAACCCGACGTACTATAAGAAATACGCAAATAGACAATTTTTTATATTTGGTTCAGAGTTGGCCGAACACTTGAAATCGTCCAAAACTATATCAAAATCTAGTATGGAACTACGCCCCCGTATGCCAGCAGTGCGACCTGCCATTAAAACACAGCACGCGCTCTAATCTGGTCCATCCATATCAGCGCGTCGAGGGGCTTTAAACGCGAGGGGGGCGTCGCGGACTGCCACCGCCGGGCCGCGAGTGTATCCGCCCCACTAGACGGCCCGACAGCCGCTGTCGCGCAACCGCAACCCGATGCACACCAGGAGCCACACACGGTACCGCCCAAGGAGGAACTGACTTCAGAACCAGAGGTACACTCATCAATTGTCGGCAGATTGCAGTTTTATTATAATTATTGGTGTACTATTACGAATGACTCCAATATTCTGTCTTGGGGTCAAGGTTATAAAATTCCCTTTAAGGAGGAACCCGTACAAAAAATAATACCTAAAAATGACCGATTTTCTTCATGTGAATCTAAAATAATCCAAGAATCTGTACTTAAACATCTTGATCCAAAATATATTTCATTGTGGAACCCCTGTGATGATCAGTTTTTTGTCGCCCGTATTCACAGTTCTAAAACCGAATGGTGAACATAATTTTATACTAAATTTAAAGGAACTAAATAAATTCATCAAAGTGGAGCATTTTAAAATGGAGCATTACCGTACTGCACTAAAGCTCCTAGACCAAAAGTAATTTATGGCTACATTTGATTTAAAGGATGCTTAGGCTCACTTTTTGATAACAATTAATAATGAAGAACGTAAAAAGCTACGCTTTTATTGGAATTCACAACTTTATGAGTTTAATGTTATACCATTTGAGCTTTGCACTGCTCCACTTGTTTTCACAAAGCTACTAAAACCTGAATTACAATCTCTACGTTCGGACGGCTAAATGTCGGTTAATTACCTATACGATTTTTATGTATTGGCTCTAACAGTGAGTGCGTTGGAATGTTACTGCTACAAGAGAAATATTAGAATCATTTGGACTCCTAATAAATAATTTAAAAAAGGACCAGTTGACACGAAAATTCGCATTAATAACGCAGTCAGGTCTTTTTCACAAACGAAAATGTGCAGAATAAGACAACTTGTGGAATTTCTAGGACTTTTGACATGAGCATGCGCAGCCGTACAGTACGGTTGGGTGTATACTAGGCAAAAAGAACGCGACAAATTCTTAGCTTTATACTATTCTGATAATTATAATAAGCGTACGGTTTTGCCTAGCTGTCTACAGCCAGATTTTAAATGGTGGAGTGACAATATTGAAACAAGCTATTCATCTATTCAAAGTAATGATTATTTACTAGAAATATTTTGCGATGCATCTCGTACAGATTGGCGAGTACCATGTAACAGCGAAATACCAGGTGGTAATTGGAGTGCAAGAGAGATTAAAAATCATATTAACTTCTTAGAACTAAAAGCTGCCTTTTATGCGATAAAAATGTTTGGCTCTCATTTAAGTAATTGCAATTTCCTTCTCAAAATAGATAATACAACATCCATTGCTAACATTAATAAATTGGGAGGAATACAACACACTCGCTTAAACGATCTTACACGACATATGGAAGTGTTTTGAAAAGTGTAGAATTTTCATATTTGCGATATATTCAATCTAGCGATAATGTTGATGCAGATCGCGCTTCACACTAATAGTCCATCGATACCGAGTGGCAACTAGCTGACTACGCGTTTTCTGAAATTTGAGCCAAGTTTAGCACCCCCCATTTTGATCTCTTCGCAAGCATACAGAATCATAAGTGTGACAGGTATGCTTCGTGGAAGATTGATCCGCAGTCAGAAGAAGTTTATGCATTTACGTTTAAATGGACAAACATAATATAATTTTACGCATTTTCACCATTTTGCCTTATTACAAAAGTTCCTCACAAATTCGTAAATGATAAAGCCGAAGGCATTATTGTGTTTTCCTACTGGCCCTCACAGCCGTGGATTCCGCTATATCGAAAACTACTTGTGTCACAAGAAATATTTTTTGAGCCGAATACTAAGCTAATGCATTCTCCTTTCAGAGAAGCACACTCACTGTATAAGCTTTACCCTGGTGGCAGCTATATTATCCGGCAGTCGTTGATTGAACGTGGCGTACCAGTATCGTCACTAGATTTACTCATGGCTTCGCTAGCCCAAAATACACTATCTCTGTATAATTCCTCATTAAAATTTTGGTTGGAGTTTGATCAACAAAAAACATTGCAGTTTCTGGATTGACGGTATGTCTGGCAATAGAACATTTTTGTCAGATAGGCATAATGCTGGGCTAGCTATAGTACTTTAAATACCACGAGATCCACTTTAACGTTGGTTCGGGGTAATTCAATAATGAAAACTGATTATGTGAATAGATTATTGAAAGGTTCTTTTAGACTAAATCCTCCTACTCCTAAATATGATACAACATGGAATAGCTCCGTGGTTTTAAATTATTTAAGTGATTATTATCCTTATGATAATGTGAGCCTTAATGCTTTATCATATAAAACTGTCGCTTTGATTGCCATTGTGTCAACTCAGAGAATTTCAACTCTTAGCTTAATAAAAAATAATAATATTACTGAAAGTAATGATTCAATTGTATTAAAAAAAATACTGACTTAATTATATCGTCAAGACCCTGCGCTTACCAACCCCTGATCAGACTGCCTTTTTTAAAGATAACCGTAATATATGTCCAGCCATCGCATCGAAAGCATACTTAGATAAAACAAGATCTATTAGAAACACTGAGACAAATAATTTATTCATAAGTTTTCGTAAGCTTCACAGGAAAATTGGCCTTCAAACTTTATCCCACAGGGTTAAGGATACTCTCCAAAGAAGCGCTGTGGACGTGTCAATGTTGGTGCACATAGCACAAGGCACGCGGCGTACATCAGTTCAGTCTGCAGGCGGTTCGAAGGGCTGTGGGCTGGAGTAATATCTCTAATATTTTTCAAACGTATTATAATAGAGAAACCATTGAATCGATAGGAAATCGCCTCCCAAATTCATTGTTTACTTAATTGTATGAATCTTTATCCTTATTTACTGTTAACACAAAAACTGCAGTTTGCTAATAAATATTGCAAATCAATTGTTTATAAATTTGTTTAATCATTACCATTTAGAAACAAAAAAGAAAAATCTGTATAAATTTTATATTACACTCTAAACATCTGCATGTAAATTGGTAATCATCTTCGGGAGTGATATGAAGTATAATTTAGAATTAAACGAACTTACCTTGTGAAGTTCGATTCTAATTATACGAAGATCACGAACCGAAGATGATTACCACAACCCTCCCGGCCCTAGAGCCCAATATTTTTCTTATTTGGTTAGACTAGCCCTAAAACGTAATGAACATAGGACAGTGAGACCGGAGTGGGGTCGATGAGCGGGTATTTGAATATTTTTTTTCTTTTCTTTATGAAAAGTCTTTAAAGTGTGACAAGGACGGCACCATACTACGTACTGCTGCATGTAAATTGGTAATCATCTTCGGTTCGTGATCTTCGTATAATTAGAATCGAACTTCACAAGGTAAGTTCGTTTAATTCTAAAATATTGAAATGTAATTTAACTTATTGGATAGAAAATTGTTATAATATAATTTATTGAGTTTTTCGGCTTAAATATGTGACATTTTTGCATACCTGATAATGGTTGAATATGACGGACAATATTTGAAACTACCAACTAATGTATTTATACTCGTATTCTAGCAAAATAAATTATTATCTTATCTTATCTTATCTTATCTTATCTTATCTTATGACAACTAAGGTCAAATGCGCTGTAAGGTGAGCGTCGAGGGCGTAGGTCTCCTCTCATACAGAGAAGAATTGAGCGTAAACACCACGCTTGCTCAATGCGGGTTGGCGATTTCAGATTTGAAGTTCAGGTTTTCTCCAGTCGTTTTCCTTCACCTATTAATCAGTCATTGGTGACTAAGGCATACTCAGAAAGTTAATATAACAGAGAAAAGTTACATTGGTACCTACTTGACAGACCTGGAATAGAACCCACACACTCATACTTTGGAGGCTGGTGTTTTAACCATAAGCCACCATGACTAAGCCCACTTCATCTAAATTTTCTCAGTGAGATTTTTACAGAACAGATCGGCTGGAGAGTCTACCACAAACCTTGCAGGGTTATCATTCCTTTCAGGACGGCGTTAACTAAACTTGTATACCTTGTTTTACAAGAATTCTGTTCTTGTAATATGGTTACTACTAATCCTGCGCACCGCAGTTTCTCTGGGTACAAACCAGCCTTTGGGTCATCGAGAGAGAAGTCTCAATCAGTCGTTTGGAGAATTCGTTGAACAAATAATGAGTACTTGGACCCCACAGCTCGAGAGGCTCGACCCTAAACACTTCAAAAGTATAATTATTTACTGATAACCTTATACCGAATACTATCGCTGCTTAAGTTTTTTCGTTGCCTATAGTTACATTATTTTTATTGAAATGAGTGTGTTTTTGTAGCAGTAGTCGCTAGCGCCACTGTTCAGTATGACATTCAGAATTTCAATCCTATCTTAGGCACAGGGATAAAGGATTCTGCTGATTCACAGCCGTATGAATAAGTATGACGTATTTTTTTAAATAGTAAATAGCTAAATAATTAATCGTCCACTTTGTCCCTGGATCGAAGGAGTTGGAAATTTTTCCTTTAAGAGAAATTCACAGAGCGTGTGATAGCACAAAACATTGCAAAGAAAAACAAACTCTATTCTACTCTCAATTATTCGAGAGTTGAACTTTAGAATAATTGCATAATTAATACAAAATCAAGACCAATTCGGTATTCTCCTCACACATTCTAACTCCAAAATATTCAAGCCCATCCGTAATAAGAAAACCACATGTCCAACCTAAAATAAGGCAGCCAAACAAGTGTTTCTCCCAGTTCCTTACCGAGACAGGTTACTGACCCCGTGACGCGTAGGCCCAGACATCTAAATGAACCTAAGCCTAAAAGCGTCATCTCATTTCCATCTGAGTCAGACGGCATAATTCACTATCATGACATCGACCAGACGACTCGGGTTTTTGGAGCTTGACTGTACTTTTATATAGAAACATGCCATATTTTTATGTAAAGTAATAATAATATAATGTAAAATATTACATAAAATCATGCGTTTTTCCATGGAGGGTAGGCAGAAACGACTCAACGCTACCTGCTACGAGCCTGCTCACAAAGAGAAACTAGCCTAAGAATAAGACACGCAGAGAGCTATGGAATCAACAATTCAACACATTCTGAGGTTCAGCAGGAGACGCCCTGGACGTCCAGAGTCAGTAGTTGACTCTCAGCCACTGTAGGCATACTGCACAGCCTTGCAAGCGGACTGCCCACTGCCCGCCGGTAAGGACCAGGCCTGAATCGACGGCACGTTCGAGTTCCGAGAGATACTGTGACCTCTAGCGTAGACAAATGAAGAAACACGGCAGGTTTTAGTCTATAAAAGCCCAAAACGGCCTTTTGTTACACCCAGAGCGAGAAAATTCAATTGGTGATCCAGAGAGCTTAAACTGATCGATCAGTTATAAATTAACCACGGGCCCCGTAAAGTAACGGGGTTTACCTTGCCCTACCCGGGGGTTACTTTAAACACTTAAAACTAATTAAATTTTTGTGACCGTCAAAAGATCGTGGCCATGACTCGCTAGCTTGCCAGTTCGAAAGAAGTGGGTACACCACCACTCCGGTCGCGTTCCGTTTTCGGTGGCGTTCACCACCGATGAACACAAAAATCAGAGGAGATATTCAACACCTATTCTTAATACATGAGAAATAATTTAAACTTATATTTTCAATATTTTTAGAGGAAAGTACGAAATTTACGCGAACGCACCCGCGGAGAAGTGCTAGTCATATACATATAAATAAACCAAGACACGAACCTATTAATATTATCTGTTGTTGGTCATATTACTAGAAGCCCGTAGAGCAGTCGGCAATCGTCTAGCTTATCATCAAAGCTGGCTAAAGGTCGATGGACCATAAGATCACAATCTAACGAACTTCGTGCCAAGATAAACACGATGAGATAATTTTTGTAGGACGATACGCCCTGTTGCTAAAGGAGTATAATAAGCCTGTATTGCTTAAAAGTTTGTTGCGTCACTTCTTTACACTTCTTCGTTTTGGAAACTGTCTTTTGGTAGAGTTTTTTTGACGGGAAAGCTAAGATTAATGTCACGCTCATTTTTCATTGGACTTTAAATTATTTAAAGTGTCGTTTACTAAATAAAAGCGCGTGATTTATGTAGTAAAATGTGCATTCAGTGAATAATTCTTAACGAACATTGACATATCTCAGCATATACAGCTACATCAAATATTTGTAGCAATAGCTTGATATTTTTAAAATAGTGTCCATGGAGTTTCTTGCCCGTTCTTCTCCCACTCACTCTTTGGAATGGGCGACTAGCTTCATCTTACTGACTGACGGACCTTCTGAGAATTCAAAAGTGCCCCGTACTGGTTTATTTGAAATAATTAATGCTTTGATTTTTATTATTTTTATTTTGACCTTGCATCAGATTTCCCTCGATGACGGCTGACGCGGAAGTTTTTTCAACTGTCATTGGCGATATCCGCCATTATGGTGAAATATTTTTTTTAAAGAATTTCAAAATTGTGGTATTTATCCACAGGGGCCATTGATAAAGAGTTGAAGTAGTTTTCACTTTAAAGAAAAGATGTCTTTTGGTAATACCTATTGACGTTCCGAAAATTGCCGATTATCAGATCAGCCTAATTTGTGTAACTGACTTTCAAGGGAATTCTACCTAACTGACTTTTGACTTGATTTGACACGAATATTCACACACACAGGTCGCGTCTATTAGTAAACGAGTGGGCTGTATTCAGCATGTGGATCCAGTACAGGTTTGTATGTGTCAAATGTCTTAGAATTTTTGGTCAAGGAGAAGAAGGTTCCGATTCCATGAGAATGTCGGGTTACATATTATCGCATGTATTAATCCTGGTTAATCTATATGCCCATAATCTTAATAATAATCAATAATCTTAATGCCCAATTTAATTCAAATCCGTGAGATTAAGAATTACTAGCAGCCGCCTGCGACTTCGTTCGCGTGATGTTATATAGCATTCAAAACGCAAAAATAATTTTTCAAATAGGAGCAGTGGTTCCTGAGATTGGCGCGTTCAAATAAACAAACAAACTCTTCAGCTTTATATATTAGTATAGATTATACATAGATAGATATGATTAGAAAGTTTTTATAGATGTTACGTAGGGATGGTTTGCATTTAGTCCCATGTGGCAGAAGGGTAACATTAATATATTTTTATATCTGATAGATCGGTCGTCATTTTTATCTGCACGGAATGTGAAAATATGCATGAATTGCTAAACAATTTTGATTATTTCTAAGACAAAGATGCCACAGGTGGATGGTGGAATATGCAGTTTTACATAACCCCTAGCCGTTTTGTAATCTTAGCAACAATAACGACTTCCGAAACAGAAAAACTTCGTTCGCTACTGCGATATCGTGCACTGCGCTCGCTCGGCTATGGAGCAGTTAGTCACAGTTATAACCTAACCTAAACGAATCAAATATTTCCGATCAGTAACACCTAGTCACCGAAAAAATAATCCGTAGCTGTAGAGTTATTGATAGATCGTAGAGTCTTGTTTAATACCATCATCATCATCATCTCAGCGTTAATCCCAGTCGCATGCGTAGCTTTTCAGCTTTGGAGTCTGGGGTCCGCTTCACCAGTCTAACTGCTGATTTAAGCTAAACTTCGATATTTTCCGTGAAGCGACTGCCGTCTGACCTCCACAACCCGAAGGCGATATCTAAGCATTGCAGTTAAACCAATTGTTAGACTTTTGAGGGCTCTAACAACCGGCACCAACGGCTTAACGTGCTTTCCGAGGCACGACCAGACCAGTGCAAATATTCATATTCATGCATACAAATATTTGCACTGTGCGGGGATCGAACCCGCGCCTCCTTGCGCAACGGCCGCGTTCGCTACCGCTACGCCACGGAGGCTGTCAGAGTGAGAGTCTTGTTTAATACCACCCTATAACATTCCTGAAATAAAGATAAACTGCCCAAGTGCTAGTCGAAATCACACACGACGACTTATGCCTTTAATTTTTTTTTCTGTATATTACATCACATCATTGCCCTACATGTACAACACAGTTGCAGATCACAGATTTTTTTTTAATAATAATGAGACGGATATCAATAGCAATACGATAAAACTGTCTTGTGTACATACCTATTTGTTTTTACGGTGGAAATAGATATAGTTACAGTCAAGACCAAAAGTCGAGTTACAATCTCACAAAACTATGGCCAAGCAATACTAGTTGTAGTTACGACCTCCTTCTATAATAAAGTTTGATACACACTTATACACTTTGACAACTTGCTGCCCGCTTATGATTGTTAGGTACTACTTACTAATTTCAACGCTCACAGTAAGTGTTTAAATAGCCTAGCGGTTCTCGTCTTGATAGGCGTTCAAGGTGGTTCGAGTTCAAATCTAATAACTTACAAAATATTTTTGAAATGTTTATTGGTGAGTTATGAATGCTGACAACAAAAATATGTAAAAAATACCGATCCGCAACTTAACGATGATACTTTATTTTAAGATTTTTACTATATTAGAGTCATTATAAAAAGATGACGGTAGATTTGAAACAAACTGAACAAAAAATATTCCACTACCTACAATAACTATTATTAACTACAATAACTCAAATAATATTACTTAGCTGTTGTTGGTTGGTGAACATATAGTTACGAGTTCGTGTTATTAGTTGTACTTTTTTAATCAATATGCAGGCACATGCAGCAATATAGGTATCTCAAATATCATAATATGAAACCGGCTTTTGTGTAAGTTGTTTTTATTATTATTTGGGTAAGGTGCAAACCAATCTCTTGTTGAAAGTGTGTAATAAATTTGTTATTGTTTTAGAGAAATACTGTAAGCCAAAGTCAAGAGGTTGGAGGACGAAGGTGGCTTATGTGTCGAGACAAGTGGAACGAAACCACGGGTGGAACGGATTTACCGTTGAATAAACCTTTGAATTTTGCGAAGAAGAGAGGTTGCATTTGTGGTTTAAAAATAAACTGGCGATACTGGTGGAGACTTATCGAGCTAAACAAAAAAAAAAACAATTTATAACAATCACAGTGCAGAAGTGTCCTACAAAGTGTTTTAAATATATGTCATTATATATCGTAATAACGGACTCTAAACCAACTCGTAAAGTAATTTAGCTAAGTGACAGTAATATGTTCGGTTGGCTTAATGGCTAACAGATGTCGCCTTTTGCAATTTCAATACAAATTACTTTTGGTAAATTATAAAAAACAATAATTTCGGAATTCGATAAGAAATAAGTTCGTTTACTTTTGAACTAAGAAAGCGCTTGAAGATTATAATCTCATGCCTTCAAACTCCGAAAAAAGGCACTGCAGGATGGCATGCTATACAAGCAAAAAAATTGTAAATGCACTGTTTTGTGTTCTAAGTATAGATTATTTTATGATTGTAATAATATTCAGGTTAAGCTTCAATCCTCTTTTCTTTAAGAAAATTTAATGATAACATGTAATACTATAACTTTCATATCTAAAAACCAAAAATGTTTTTTATACTTTTTACCATAATAATATCATAAGTTTGTCAAGGATTACTTTTATATAAAATATTACAATGCTGCCATTTCAACGTTTGTTTCATTTATTAGTTTAGGTATATCTATACCGAATAATATATAACTTTATAATATATTGCATTATATTATTTATTATATTACATCTATAGTAAACTAAAACATATAATAAAAACCTATTTTGGTATAAATATTCAGTAAATTTTCCTATTCGTTTAAATATTATTTGCAAACATTTTTATTTTAAAATACAAATCAGTTATCATAATTTTAAATTATATGAAACAACAAAAAGATTTGCCGTTATTAAGGATCGAACCCACAATCGCTCGCTTATGATAGACCATTGTTAAGTGCGGCCGCTACCTTAACTTCAAATGAAGTAACGAAATTTTGCATTACTTTAAAGAAAGATGAAGGCTGCGATAATAAAAATAATGCGTTAGTGTGCGTGGCCGGTTTAGCGCAGGCGACAGTAGTCTTTAAGGTGGGAATGGACTTCAACAGCTGATTGTACATCATTTGTGAAACTGTGTCTGTCAATCACGATTAATGTGACACAACCTTAGGGGTAATTGCGTAATATACTATCAATAGCAATGTGTTTAATTTTGACAGTTCAACAACATTCGTTACATTATTTACTAGCAATGGAATAGCAATATGCTTCAAAATTATTCCAAGTGATAGCAGTCGCTAGTGACAGACGGACTTTAGGGACCGGTTTTTATTATTTGGTTAAAATGGGTATATAATAAAATGGGTAGTACAAATATGCTGGCTGGCAGTTCCAGAGATTAGCGCAATCAAACAGATAAACCGAGCTAGTTTGTTCACTAAGAGCGTATAGATTTAATTGAAACCTCGAGTTAGCAACAAGAACAATATAGTGAACTGATCCACATCGTTATTTAGCTCGTGTTAAGTCCGATTACGCGCTACATATAGTTGGAGTGGGGCGGTACATTCGCGTCGTACGTCGCTCCGAATTACCACCACTGCTACCCCCATTTGACTATTCATTGGCCGCAATCCAGTTAGAGGGATGGAAGAAGGATTGATGCGGCAATTTATTAAATTCTCTACTACTATTAAACTCATATATGTATTAGCTAGTTCGGTTTAGGCTTATTTAAGGAGTCATCAGCCGCTCCTACATAGGCTTACTTTAGGAGTTGCAATCTGCTTCGCAGAATAAATTAGTGTTAAATGGGGTAGAGTCATCATCATTTCACTACTATGGCTGTAGGGCCAATAGTCATGTTTAGAAGAAAAAGATGGATGGGGTAGGGCCATAATCTTATAAAACTGGTAGCTGCGCCTTGCAGTTTTAATATGTTTTTTATATGCTCCGCTCCTATTGTTCAGTGCGTGGTATTATATAGCCTAAAGCCTTCCTGAATTAGTGGGCTATCCAAAAAAATCAGGAAGGCGCAAAAAGATTTTTTCCTAATCGGACCTGTAGTTCCTGAGATTAGCGTGTACAAACAAATAAACTCTTCAGCACTCTTTTCTTATGTATCAGTATAGAGTATAGATTATCTTTTTTGTCGTGAGGAGAAATTATGAGTATGAATATTTTTTTTTTATAATATATGAGTAGTAAGGGAATATTAAAGAAATGATTGATGGAATGAGTGAATGATGATGTGGTCATTCACCCCAACTACTAAGATGGCGAGTAATGTAGAAGTATGGAGGAAAATACATAACATTTCATGGGAGGAAAATGATGATTGGGTAATGGGTTTGAAACACTTGAATGTTAGTACTCTTAAGCAACACCACATCCATTCAAACTATAATCGTGGACGAATACGCGCGGCCCTGTGTAAGGGTTCGTCCTCATCGATTGAATGTTATTCTAGAATACTTTTCAACTAACATAAACACTGTTTTATTTGTAGGTCGTGGTGTTCAAATCCACCAAGAAACTTCACTTTTTGTATTTAATTTCATCACCACTCCTACCAAAAAGGTGAAAACATCGTGAGACACAAGGAGGACCGATGACCTATGAAGGCTGCAGAATTCCACTGAAAACGACAAGTACAGGGCCGTTTGATGAGGCATTGCTTGAGAGAGGATTATGTTCAACAATGGGCATCCTTCGGCCCCATCACCATCAACATCTTTTCAGTCTAAAGATGTCCATTACTACCACTATCATAGGACTCTCTCAAGCATCATCACTTTAACCGGTTTTGTACTTCTAGCATACAGAGCAAACCTGGGACCGTCACATGGTCATAGCCAACGCAAAAAGCAAACCACAAGTTTTTTTGATCATAAGTTTAGACCGAATGAATGGCTGAATGACGATAACGATAATTACATATAGTTCAGAGATAAAAAAAAAAATCCAGTTTTCCACCCGCTGATGAGGACATAGCCTTAGAGCGCGAGGCAACCGCGCAGGCTATGTAAATCCTCAAAAATATTATTTTTAATTTATCGTGGTCAAGTTGACTTTATTATCTGCCTGCTTTATGACGCAAGGGACTTTTGATAATGTTTATTTTTACTGGCAATGTATGCAGTACTGTTCGTTCGATCTTTATTTAGTTGTAGTATTGGAGTCAAGCATTTGTTGGTTGCGAGATAAATCACAAATCTCAGCGTTATTTACACTAAAGATAAGATGTACAAACATTACTTTGGCTGGGAGTAAGTGGTAACAACAATAAGTTACGAGTTGTAGGTGGTAAGTTCGAACCCAGACAGACGCTTTCCTATCTGTAAATTACTCTCATCTTTTTTTTTTATAAGTTATAAACCAGCGCTTGACCGCAATCCCGCCTGATGGTAAGCAGTGATGCGATCATTGATGGTAAAGCGCGCTAGTTTATTAAGAGCCTATTCACTCTAGCCTTGAAGACACTCAAATTGTAATGTGACGGAAACACCGTCGCTGGCAAATTGTTCCAGTCCCTCGATATACGCGGTATAAAAGAGGAAGCGAAACGCTTCGTCCGGGTCGCAGTGGTGTCAACAACGTCTCTCAACGTCTCATCATCACTGCTCTCAGCTCACTTCGAGCGAGTATGGCACGCTGGTCTTTTGAGTAAGCTTACTGCGTACGGTATTTTCCCTGGTCTTACTGACTGGGTAAAATACTTCTTGACTGAACAGTCCCTCCGAGTTCTTGTCGACGGCAATTTGCCGACAATCGAGTTGTTCCGTACGGAGGACGGGTCTGAGCAGTTGTGTTGCGATGTGTGCCCGGTACGATGCGTCAAATGTTGTTGTGTCGGGAGTTTGGTCGTGGAGGGTCTTCACATCAATATCCCTCTGGCGCAGCATCCTTGGTCGTGTTATTGGGTCTAACATTGCACCACCTCGCTCAACTGCCGTCTTCCCTCCTATTCACTAAGATTTTTTAAGTGATTGGGCTTAATAAACTAGCGCGCTTTACCATCAACGATAGCATCACTGCTTACCATCAGGTGGGATTGCAGTCAAGCGCTAGTTTATAATTATTAAAAAAAAATACAGGCAATCTCCGAATGGGGCGAAACTATCTTGTAGCATTCAACGCCGCCAAAACAAGCATTCATCTTGGAACCTACTTTTTGGAATGTATTCTTGGAGTGCACCGACCGCCTTCAGCTTTTGGGAGTTGAGACTTCCTCGAACCTAAACTTTGGGCGGTTCTTTGGGTGGGTCCAAAATCAAGGTGGCTGCCAGTTAACTTGGCTTTATTGCAAAGGTCCGGCGATACTTCATACCAGGACAGCTTCGTGTGAGGAGTACGGCAGCCACATTTGGGCTGGTGCGGCAAAACGTATCCTAGCAACTTTGAATGAAGTGGAGAGGCGGGCGAAGAGGCTGATTGGCGACTTAGATTTAGTTCAAAACAATCTCCAAAGCCTGGAGCACAGGCGAAGAGTAGCCAGCCTATCGGTGTTCTATAGGATGCATTTTGGAGAGTGTCCGGTGGAATTGCATGACTAAAATTCCCTATCTCCGTTCCATCACAGGACGACCCGTCGTCCAGCGAGTATCCTTATGTTGTTTGTTGTCCTACGATCCGGACGAAGCGTTTCGCCTCGTCTTTTATAACGCGTACATCGAGGGTATGGAACAATTTGGCAGCGGCGGTATATCCGTCTGACTACAATTTAAGAGTCTTCGAGGCTAAAGGGAATAGGCTCTTAATAAAGTAGCGCGCTTTCGTGGCGCTTTTCGTTACGTCGTGGAAACTGGCATGTCCTGCAAGTAAAAAATCTAACTCACGTATGATCTCACAACTCACACGGGGCCACATAGTGTATTACAGTTCACCTTTTTATAGATAGAAGACCTGTGTTACACATTCGGAATATTATCGTTGACTAGCGGCCGCTGGCGACTTCGTTCGCGTGGAGTTAGTTATGCTCCGCTCCTATTGGTCGCAGCGTGGTGGTATATAACTTATAGCCTTCCTGGATTAATGGGATATACAACGCAAAAAGAAATTTTCAAATCGGACCAGTAGTTCCTGAGATTAGCGCGCACAAATAAACAAACTCTTCAGCTTTAAATATTAGTATAGATTAGTTTAGATTATGCTATATACCTTAGCTAAGGGTCGATTTCGGAGAATTCTCTAACTACAAGTGCAGTGTGACAACTTGTCTAACCCAAATCATACATATGTAAGTGTAAGTAATATTTATACGTCTCGTCCTGATTAAAAGTAGTGACTTCACAACTTTCGTATTTCTAATTAGGTACTGTTAAGCCTATCGACTTTTGGTCAAGTTCGACAGTTATCCATGGATCCATAGATAAATTTATTGTGTCTCATTTGTCAATGCGTGCGCGAGGGATTTGTAGCGAAAGCACCCCTCACCCAAGCAATCAGTGTGGTGAAGGAAGTCCATGAGAGAATGAATATATTTTCGTGCTCTTTGAGCGAATTCGCAAGAGCTTTAGTAAAACTCTTATATTAGTTATAATACTTTACAAGTAAATAAATGTAGTTAGTTATTGAGTAGGTATAAATTTATTAAATAATTAATTGTTCTTAGGTATGATGTGAGCTCGTGTGTACGGTCAGACAATTTTTTTTTTAACTACATCGTCATCATAAGGTCCTGTAATGGTAGTTGTAACAAATAAATAAATGAGTAATTGATTACCGTTTGAAGCTTCGATGGTGCAAGGAAAGGTAACATACAGACAGTGTTACTGTCGCATTTATAAATTAGTATGAATATCTCAGCGGCGGCCACGTACTGGAAGACGCAGCGTAGGGAGACCCCCACGAAGGTGGACTGATGACCTGATAATGATGGGCAGCACAAGACCCGTCATCGTGGAAAGCCTTGGGTTAGGCCTTTTCAAGAAGAAGAAGGTGAACATCTCAATCTTATATCCGTTATCCAGTGTGAAATTGGTTGTTTCCCGAAGCACCGTGTCGCATCGCATCTTCTGCCCATCCTAGTATAGCGCTACGGTCCTGAATAGGCTGATTGGCGACCCAGATTTAACATAAAACGGTCTCCACATCCTGGAGCACAGGTCCAGGCATTCGAGACCTTTTTGAGTGAAATCCGGGTCGCAAAGGTCCGGTGGTACTTCACACCAAGGCAGCTTCTAATGTTGTACAAAGCTTAGGTCCATTCGTGTGTGGAGTATATCTTTATAACTGTTATTTAACACCATTGTATTTAGCTCTAAGTCACCCTAAGTAAATAAAAATAAATATAGATCCCAAAACATATTTGGTGGGAATAGGACAAGATTCTTAATCCCACATACTTATACAACGCTATTTTTGGTTTATGTGAAACTAGAATATAGTTTGTTCAGAATAAGCAAATGAATCGATTCCAATCATTTTTGCACCAGGTTATATTTTTCCTAAATACATTGAAAAACTGAACTTTTTGCAGTGTGGTTACCGAGCGCGCCACGTAGCCTACGATAGATTATAGTACTGCGCATTCTCGCGCAACAGCTAATGCCAGAGGTCAACGCACCGCGCGCCCGGCCGTGCAGTGCGTGGACCATATTTTCGTTGGGACAGCCTTTGTGGTTTTTCATGATATCTTTTTGAAATATTGGACATAGATACTGGACACGTGTTTCGGGTTTTTTATAAACAAAAAATAATGTTGTAAGCTAGTATATTGTGTACGTCGGCGCATGAACGTCGTCTATGTCAGACTTATTATAGATTTGCATCAACATATCACCCAAATATTGGAAATAGCAGGCACAGCAGCAGCAGCTGACGGCCTCCGTGGCGTAGCGGTAGCGGACGCGGCCGCTGCGCAAGGTGGCGCGGGTTCAATCCCCGCACAGTGCAAGTATTTGTATGCATGAATATGAATATTTGCACTGCTTTGGTCGTGCCTCGGAAAGCACGTTAAGCCGTTGGTCCCGGTTGTCATACGAACATCTAGTGGCAGTCGTTACGGGTTGTTGTAGCCCTCAAAAACCCAACAATTGGTCTAACTGTAATGCTTCGATGTCGCCTTCGGGTTGTGGAAGTCAGACGGCAGTCGCTTCACGGAAAATGTCGAAGTTTAGCCATACCAGCTGTTGGACTGGTAAAGCGGAACCCAGACTCCAAAGCTGAAAAAGCTCCGGATGCGACTGGATTAAACGCTGGGATGATGATGATGATAGGAAATAGCAGGAAAATGATTATAAGAGTCCAAAGAAAATACCACAGCACAAGTACAGGGTGTTTACTCCACGAGCAGCGAATCAAAAATATATTTCCTTTTGCATTACAACAGTTTTTATACACAAACTTGCCACTTGCCACGTAACTTTATTCCCACATATATTAATAAAAAAAAAAACAAATTGATAACATGTCAAACTAATCCATACTAATATTATAAATGCGAAAGTAACTCTGTCTGTCTGTCTGTTACGCTTTCCCGCTTAATCCTCTCAACCGATTTTGCGGGAATTTGGCACAGACATTCTTTAGACCCTGAGAAAGGACATAGGCTACATTTTATTGAAAAATTTGATATTCCCAAGGGAAATCTGAAAAGCGCGATATAACCGAATTCCATGCGGGCGAAGCCGCGGGCGGAAAGCTAGTTTTAAAATAATAATTAAACCGATGTGTCAGAATAAATCCTTAATATCAACATAGAAACAATATAGTGTATTAAGAATGGGACAAAACCCGCCACACTGTTCCCAACCCACTGCAACTCCTGAAAGCCAGAATCAACAGTGGAGACCGCCAGAAAAACGCCGAGCAATGAAGCTCGACGAGTCCCGGAGACACGTTTCAACTGTCTTGGGTCCCGCAACGAAATTAATCAGAAAAGAATAGCGGAGGAGTAAGAAAAAAGATATTTTTTTCCACTTCCCTCCATAATAAGCAGGAGACAGAATAGAACTAGGCCAATCGGCACAAAGGGACATTATTGCAACTGGGAGAAGCCCAGATTGCCAAGCACCACGGAATAACATTTGATCAAGTTAATGGGTCCTAAGTAGGTATTTGCTGTTACAATTGATTCCAATAATAGGTATGGCAAAAGCGCCTGAACGCACGGAAATTAGTTCTAGTTTCAACAAGGTCCGTATAATAAACAACTCCGGATGTAACTTGTACACTATCCAACATAATATTGCGTTCATTCTGCCAAAGAATACACTCCCACAAGATGTGATGTGCGGACTGTTCAAATTCACAGTTCGATGTAGAACACTGACACAAAGGCGAAGGAACAAGTTTAAAAGAATACAGTTTACTTTTAAAGTTGCCATGACCTGTGAGAAATTGGGCAACGCAGTGGTCAACCTCCAGCCATGTCTTAGCCAGCCGATCGCCAACGGATGGAAAGAACAGATGGAGGTGCCGGCCCTTGATGGAATTATCCCACCTACTTTGCCATTCGGATAAGAGGTCCTCCCAGACGTCAGTCTGAGGTTTAAATAATCTAGAAATTCTATTGAGGTCGCGTTGTGTAACAAAGTTAGTGTCCATGGCCTCCCCCCTCGCGGAGTAGTACATTGAAGCACGTCGCTGTACTTCAAGATCGACTGGAAGTACACCTGCCAGAACGGGTAAGGCTTCAGTACTGACTGTTCTATACGCCTTGCATAAAAATATCAATGCCAAACGTTGGCTTTGAAGCAGTTTACGTCGCGCCGCCCCTATGCTGGCCCTATCGGCCCAAACAGGTGCACCGTAGCACATACATCCTAAGTAGGTAGCTCCATATATAGTTTTTAAAGTTAGGAATGATAGACCCCAAGTTGCTTTGGATATTCTAGTTAGAGCATAAAAGTTCCTTTTAGCTTTTTCGCCAACTATTTTTATATGTTCGATAAATGAAAAATTCCTTTCTAAGACCATACCAAGGTAGCATACGGATTGCTGTTTTTTAACGGGAACGTTATTAAATTTAATAGTAGGCAATGATTTAAGATTACCTTTTAGTAGAAGTTGATAGGTTTTATGCGGCGCAAACGCTAGGCGGTTACGATCACCCCACTGAGATATTAGATTTAGGCAAGTATGGGCCAAGTTCTCAAGTCCGGCTCGGGTATTTGACTGAATGAGCAGTAAGCCGTCGTCCGCGTAACCAGTAAGTGAACAGCCGCAAGGAAGCGGGATCGCGAGAAAATCATCAAAACCCAAATTCCATAAATAAGGACCGACAACTGAACCCTGAGGACATCCCATGGTTAGTGCTTTAGTACTAGAAAAATGACCGAGCTTAAGTACCGCGGAACCGTTTATAAAGTACGAGTAAACGAGATTATATATGTTTCTATAGCAACCGCGGTTTTTTAATTTTAACAACAGCATAGGCCACCAAGCGTTATCAAAAGCCCCAGAAATATCCAAAAAGATACCAATCACGTACTTGTGTTCCGACTGGTTAACGGTTCTTCTGACAGAAAGCGCCGCGTCGACTGTTGATTTACCGATGGTGAAGCCATATTGATTACTATGAAATTTTGGACCGTTCGGTAGTAAACGTGGAACGATGAGGCGCTCAAGAAGTTTCCCCAAAGATGGTAGAAGCGTGATAGGCCGATATGACTTCGGATCATCCGGTGGTTTATCACCACACTTTGGTATTATTCGTATGAAACCGCGTCGCCATTTACGAGGAAAAACGCCTTCAGCAATGCATCGGTTATATACGAGTACAGTTAAGATGGCATCACCCGCTGTTTTACACGCTTCTTTAATCATCCTATTAGATATTTTATCTTCCCCTGATGATTTGTTGACCGGTAGTTTTCTAACAATATTTATAAATTCGTCATTAGATGGTACGTCTGACATTGGTGATTCAGGTGGCACAGGAGCCCACGCTCGAATCTGTTGGTGGTAGTCGCTATCGTTAGCCGGTGAATCATCAGGGATAAGTGTATTAATTAGTACTTTTGTTGTTTCCTCTATGCCCGTGGTATGCTTATCATTGACCTTAATGTTTTGAACGTATGCAAGGTCGACCGATCTGTTAGCTTTAAATTCGTGATATAAGGGAGACCACGGACCCTCCCTGTCAAGTTTGTCAACGATTTTCCGCAACAAGTTACCCTTAGATTTTCCACCGATGCTTTGTAGCGTGACTTGGCAACTCTGAAAGCATTTAAAGCGGATGTAAGAAGATCTCCAGTAATCTTTCGGTTCTTGAGTTTATTTAACTGTCTACGCGCTCTGCGATATCTTTTGCGCTGTTCAACTAAATAATCACTCCACCAGTCACATCTACGAATATTGGTCATAGATCCACGACCAATGGCGATGTCAGCACAGTAGGTAAAGGTTTCTGACATAATGTCAGCACTTTCTTCGGCTGACAGCCCGTCCCGAGTGAACTCCTTGGCGAGACACGCAAAAAGCGAGCCAAAAAATTCCCAGTTCGCGCCTTTACATCTATATCTGAAATTACCAGGAATATGAGACGGACCCTGAATATAACCAGGAACAAATTCGTACACGATCAGGCGATGATCACTACAAGACGCGTCCGGTAGGACACGCCACCTATCCAAACGTACGTCGGCACTAGAAAGTGTGACGTCAATACAAGATTCGCCTATTTGGCTGCAAAAAGTAGGTGGTGCATCGGGGGTATTATGAATCGAGTTCATCTCAGCAATGAAATCCTCAACAGCGCAGCGTCGTTCGGTATCGGTTGCCCGAACCTTGCCATACCACAGAGACGATGACGCGTTGACATCCGCGCCAACGATCACTTTGCAGCCCGCGAGTGACCGCAAGACATGACGGAGATTATGTATATGAGGAGTAACAGGATCTGAATATTGAAAGTAACAGCTTACAACGAATACTTTAAAAGAAGCTGATGAGACTTCAGCAACCGCACAGTGTGGCGTCATGAGGTCACGTATAGACGTTACTGTAAAGTTAGAAGACCGCGCAACATAAATTCCGGCTCGCTCCCTGCAATCCAGCTGCACTACCCTGTGACGTAAACTTGAGTTTTGATATTGTTCTTGAATGAGTACAAGGTCTAAGTTGTAGTCAATAATTAATTTATCTAACTCTGATGTCGCCACCTTATCGTTGTGAAGGTTTAATTGCCCTATGCTTAGACTATCCATCTTAATTAGTAATTAGTATGTAGGATAAGTTGTTCGAGTTTTAATTTATAAGTACCGCACTGTTCAGACCCGCAGCGATGGTCAAAAGGTTTTTTAAAACGTTTACACGCCGTGCAAACCGGGGTAAAATTTAAATCGTCCTTATGCGGACAAACATTGGTTTCGTGGGCCTCAGAACATATAGCGCAGGTTGGTGATTTATTAGCGCAATGCTTTTTCACGTGACCGAATTGCTGACAATACGCGCAACGAACTACCTCGATATCATCAACAAAACGGCACGTGGCCCAGTCAATAAATAATTTATCCTTGGTAGACACAAGATGTTTCCGTACCTCAGGTTCAATCTCTATTCCTAACCATTTACGACCGTTATTGGTAGAACGCCTACGGACTATTTTCGTGGATTTAATGAAGTCGTCTTCTTTTATTGGCAACTCGTTTTTAATATTTTGGCGGTATATAGCTTACAAAAAATTGTTGTCTTCCATAGAGGCGGGAATGTCCTTAACTAATAGACGGGGTCGGCGACCTTTTGGTTTTTCTAAACAAAGACCCGCAGACTTTATAGACTCTACCGATTCTAGTCTTTTCAATTGGTTTTCATTTGCAACGCGCAGTACAACGCCTGATTTGGCGGTTTTTTTAATACCGACTATTTGAAAACCATCGTCACTCGGTCTAATCGCCTTCATAAGAGCTTGTTTAGTGGCGGAAGATGACGCATAGTCAGCTGATCGCCCCTGGGTCGGATAGGCGACGAGACAAGGAAGAGGTACTCTAGATTCAATAGCCGGGGTAACTTTAGGCAACCGCAGTTTCAAAGAATCCGCGTACGACATGTTTTTGTCCTCATTAACGGTTTTAGCGTAGGATTTTAATTTAATTATTTCCAATTCGCGCTCGGTGTTAGCAAGCTTTGTCTCGTTACACGTAGATTTTAAAGCTAACAAAGACACGATACTTGTAACTCGTTGAGTCATATCCATAATTGCTGATTTGTTCGCGACATTTATACGAGAACCGTTATCATTAACCAGCTCGTTGATTTTGGCCAGGTACACAGACGCCTCGGTCATCAAATCGCAATAATTACTGTTCCCGTCGCTACGATTGGAAATATTTAATGTAGGCGACTTTTCGGGAGAATTGGGTGCAGTTTGTAAACGCTTCGACCTATCATCTATTAAATTGTCGGTCGGAGACATTTCACAAAACAAACGCTTAGCGGAGGCTTGCGGCGGAGATCTAAACGTCTTGTTATCTCTGCGGAAAATGTCCCCCCCACGATCAGGGGGGTCATCATTGGAAGTTGACATAGCTAATTAATTAACAAGAAAAACAAATCTAAGTTAACGAAAAGAAAAAAAACAAAACCGTCGCGCGGAGAAAAAAAATAAAAAATTACGTTACCCTCACAAGTAAGAAAATAAATGTACTCACCGAAATTATTTGATTTACAATAAATACCAAACAAACACTAAGAATAAACTTACTATACCAAGCCAGACACAATTTCACAGTCTAGAATGAAAACACGAGCCGGAAACTAACAATCGGAACGCGATATTCGTAAATATACCCGGAGCGTATTAATATCACACCACACGGCGCGGGCGCGCGGAGTGAAGTGATATATAGTGAATATAGTGTATTAGGTCATAATAGATATTTTATACAGATTCAACAGAAACCGCAATATTTGAAATACATCAAAATAGCATAATTTATTATGGACTCAACAAATACAATCATGTATTATTTCAGTAAATAATACGGAAGTCAAATCATGTACACTATAATCAAAACAAGCTTAATGTTAAACACGCACACATGTACTTCAAACTAACTCCACATTACCAGACCCATGACATACACATTAAGCCATAAATACACTCATGTTCGGGCTAGTAATATATGTTAAAGTGTGGCCAAAAGTGTCCACTGTGTAAAGGCCATTAAACTCGAGTCGCGGGTAACGACCCTTGGGCGAAGGGATGCGATGGAGAGCATATGTTCGACACTACGATGCGGAAGATGCTAAGTATTTGTGTAACTACAGATTATGCTTGGTTCCGGGAGTATTAGGAATATGTGTGCCTTTTAATTTACTATTCTGTATGTATTTAACTAGCTTCTGCTTGCGACTTCGCCTGTATGGATGTTGGAAATTACTTATCAAGCGGAAATCGAATAACAGTTGTCTACATTCTAACCTACATCATCATTCTCCTGCCCTTATCCCAATTTATTTGGGGTCGGCGCAACATGTCTTTTTCTTCCATGCATCCCTATCAGAAGCCATCTCGGCAGTCACCCCCTTCTTAGCCATATCATCCTTCAAACATTCCATCCATCGTTTCTTTGGTCTTCCCCTACTCTTATAGCCATCAACATTCATAATTAAGACTCTCCTCACGACATTCTCCTCAGTTCTCCGTAATAAACGTTCTAACCTACAGTCAGACCGAAACACTTTTGAATTTATACTTACTAGATTAAATTAATACAATTTTTATTATATCCTACTTATTTATGTTATATTGTGGGATGGATGTTCTCTTTTACGCAAAAACTATTGAACGAATTTGCGTGAACGTGGTTTAGTTATGTTTGCTCCTATTAGTCGCAGCGTGTTGTTATATAGCTTAAAGCCTTCCTGGATTAATGGGCTATCCAACGCAAAAGACACTTTCAAATCGGACCAGTAGTTCCTGAGATTAGCGCGTTTAAACAAACTCTTCAGCTTTATACATATAGATGCAGATTGAGACTATAGAACTGCACTTAGTCAGATTCTTACATAAATACGTACACCTTTTATTTCATCTATGTTCAAACATCGAATCGCAAACTACAAAAAAATCCTGTGTCACAAGATAACTCTTTGTTACTCGTGTCCTGGCATGCGTCTGGTGCAATTCAAATGAAACGACTGGAACGAAAACCTATGTTATAAAACCCAGTAACAACCAGCACTAGGAAATGACTCAGCTGTGGAAACCAATTAGGCAGTCGCTCCTTGAAAAATACTTAGTATTTAGCACAATTTTTTTTTTGGGTTAAATTGGAAGCCGATCCACGTACCCACCCATACCTACACATACATGTACACACGCAAACTCGCTCATTCATAAACAGACTAAAGATAATAAATAAAAATTTAAATGAAAAATCTTAAGTAATCTATTAACTTTTCTTTACATCTTACACTACTTTTAAGGTAAAAGAGTAAAGCCTCTTGGTACAGGCACCGATATGCTTAATAGAGGACAACACCAATTGATCCAATAATGTTATAAATAATCTATACTTTTATTTTAATACTAGCTGCGCCTTGTGGTTTCACCCGCGTAGGTTTCGATATGTTTTCTTTATATGCTCTGCTCCTATTGGTCGCAGCGTGATTTCGTTATTCACAAACAAACAAACGAACTCTTCAGCTTTATATATTAGTATAGATATAAAGCTGAAGAGTTTGTTTCTTTGTTTGAACGCGATAATCTCAGGAACTACTGGTCCGATTTGAAAAATTCTTTTTGCGTTGGATAGCCCATTAATCCAGGAAGGCTTTTGGTTACCTATATAACATTACGCTGCGACCAATAGAAGCGGAGCATAACAAAAATTTAAAATGTATTCTGTATATTATGATCTAGAAGTGTAATAATGTATGTATAGAAATTGACTCTTTTGGGGTAAAAATAAAACGTTCAAATAACTAACTCCATGCGAACGAAGTCACGGGCGGCCGCTAGTTAATAATATTTTGATTTTCACCCCAACACAGTATCGAAAAGAATACACAAGTTATGACTTCATAACCATGAACCTCTTTATTGAGAGCCGTCTGTCCGACAAGATGTTCCATTTCCCTAACGACTGCCGGCAACAGGATAAACAGGTGCGTTTTTGTATACATCTTAAATTATACCTACATACTCCTCCTTATTCATAAACGCTGCTTAAAGTTAACTAGTGATAAGCGATTGTTTAAACATGCTTTTTAGACGTTTGCACGTCCCTTAACTTTAATTGTTGTTTGTGAATGAACCCCTTAAACTCTGTGGTGTTTATTCATAAAGGATTAAGAGAGAAAGAGATTTTAAGTATAGGAATGGAAAGTCAGGAGGATTAGAAGATGTCGTGAAATAATGAATGCAACGTTGCAATAAAACTATGAGTGCAATATGACGACACGGTTGGTGTAGAGGCTGAGCGATTGACTGCTGCGCTCCGTGTCGCGGGTTCGATCCCCGCGCGGATCAAATATTTGTTTGATCTACAGGTAGTTGTTCCGGGTCTGGCTGTTTATGTGAGTTTAAGTGTTTGTAAATGCACCCACTATACAGGGGTTTTTGCTAGTGTGGGACAACATATTAAAAAAAAAGCTCAACAACAACTAAAGGTAAGATTGTGAGGATGCCAGATCTTTCAGTGGAACTCAAGTTGGTCCCGAGAACTCCTCCTCCAATGTATAATAATCTACAAATTAAACCTTACCCAACACGACACTCATAGACCAACAAACCGAACCTACTTGGACTTCTGCCCGGACCCAAGCAAAAAGGGCGTGAAGTCGCCATTTTAAAATAACCATACGCAATGCGTATTTTATTGGAGTCGCTCGCATTCTATTCTTACGCTTAGCTACAAAATAAAAGTACTAAATGTTAGTAGCGACCGAGGCGACATCTATTGTAGGGATGCACTCAACATACAATCCCTCCCCCTCCCCTTCCCTATCAATCAGTACTGTAGCGCAAATGTGAAAAATCGAAAAAAACCGTCGCGAAATCCGCCTGTAGACTGGTTTAGAGTGAGATCAAAGATGTGTTTGTATAAGGACGGAATGAGACGAAGATAGGATAGTCTAAATTATTGTATTATACATAATAATATTCGGGTGGTTTAATGTATATGGAGGGTTCTTAGAAGCAAAATTCGTAGACTGATTTAAATTATGTTTGCGCTTTCAGGGTTGTAGTTCAGTAAGTGTTGTTTAACAACTTAAAAAATATTACCTTCTTAATCCAGCTCGTCGTCGAATCCAGCCCGGCTGGGCAGCCTTCGGGAGGCTATGCCAGATCTTCTCGTCGTCCAAAATATCACAGTTACTCAAGACCAAAGTCTTTGACCAGTGTGTGTTGCCAGTGATGACTTACGGAACTGAAACGTGGTCGCTCACAATGAGCCTCATACGAAGGCTCAGAGTCAAACAAAGGTCGATGGAAAGAGCTATGCCCAAAGTTTCTCTGCCCGATCGAATCAGAAACAAGTAGAATCGCAGAGGAACCAAAATCACCGACATAGCTCTTCGAGTCGCTAAAATTAAGTGACAGTGGGCGGCACACATTGCTTGTAGAACCGATGGCCGATGGGGCAGTAAGGTTCTGGAGGCCACGTACTAGAAAACACAGCGTAGGAAGGCCCCTAACAAGGTGAACTGATGACCTGCCCCCTGCAGTCGCAATCATTTGACAAAAATGTGTTCGCCGATTAGGGGACTGGTGAAGGTCTCTGGAAGCCAATGGATGCGGCCAGCAGAATACTCAATACCGGTCATAGTGGAAAGCCTTGGGGAGGCCTTTGTCCAGCAGTGGATCTCTATAGGCTGAAGAAGAACAAGACCTACTTAATTTTAATAAATTCCTTTTTTGTTTTCTTGAGGAACCTTTAACGTATATCAACAATACACCTGACTTCCGGGGAGTGAGGATATTTACCTCACTAAAACCATCCGCGTGTCGCCGATTCTGCAGCCGCAGCCTTTCAAATGCGCTTCCTGGCAGACTATTCCCTTGACGTTTTGGCGGATATCGCAAATCTAGTTTATTTATTTATTTAATCTTACACTTACTACCATTACAGGTTGCTTAACCTAATGCGGCAACAAGGATACATTTCCCCACCTACCTTTTGGAAACTTACACATATAATAAATAAAATTTAATTAAAACAAATCAATAAAATTTAAACAAAAAAATAAAAAAAAAGAAACTTAAAAATAATATTAAAATTTTAAACAACATTTCAACTTTATATTCGATACAAAGTTTGTTGAGCAAACACATTGTCGAACATTTGTAGGAATAGATTAGCAATATCTTCAAAATGATTCCAACAGAGCGAAACTGGAATCCAGGATGCTGGATAGCACAGTGTCATTAAAAGAACTCTTGCGAACTCACTTAAGTGACATGTCCATATATCAAGCCTCGTATGGAGAAGGTTTATGGTGACCATTGCTCTGACAAGAGGCGTCCTGGCTAGTAAATTGGTCCTGGCTGTTGGGGTGGCTAGTAGTGGCGGGCGTCGCCGCCTCCAAATATATTTTTCTGGAACAAATATGCCTATGCGGCCTAAAACCCCAGGGTTTTCTTCCAGGCCCCGCAGTAACTTGACCAAATACGTTACCAGAGCGACCTTTGTGTCCATATCCGCCAAGATATCCGGCTGCCGAAAGAAAAGGCGAAGAAAAGCGTGTGAAGAGAGCTGCCGCTGCAAATGGTATCCTCATTCGATACGAATGATCACTTTTTGCTGTAATCTATTCTTTTCTTATTACCTGTGGACCTGCAGAATTGGTGACAGTCTATTTGGCCAAACAAGCGCTCTGTAAAGGACCATCGACTGCACAAAAGCTGAGTAGAGGAGGTGGATTTCTTTACAAATTTCCCAAGATTGAGCAGCAGTTTATGCAAAGCACCCAAGCTGTCTTTTCGACCCTTGGACCTGGCGCTCTAAGTGTTCTTCCAAGCCCACTGACCGTTTAAGATGACGCCGACTATTTTATGTATCGCCCAACCTGGACTTGCGTATTTTCGACGTAGACCAACGAGCTGGCTCGCTCTCTGCTTCTGGGTAGTTTAGTTTTAACGTCTCAGTTTTCTGAGACGTAATCTCCAGAAACAGCCCGCAGACTGAAGTCACGAGTTTTAGCACTTAGAGCTCGGACAGCTCAATAGTCTCTTCGGAGGTATGAATAACCTATCTATGTAATATTAGTATACTACTCAACTTGCTCCTCGTTTAATTTAGTTAAGTGAATTTAGTAATAGAAATAACTGTGTAAGTACATACATAAATGTCAGAGTGGGCTTTAGCCCAATTTGGGAATCAGCCCCAGAATTTGACTACACTGCAGTGGTTGACTGGTCGACTACTGCGCTGCGTGTCTAGGTTTCGATTCCCGCACGAAACAAATATTTGTACGACCTACAGGTAGTTGTTCCGGGTTTGGATGTTTGTGTCTGTGAGTTTAAATGTTTGTAAACGTACTCACGATACAGAAAAAATCCTAGTGTGGTACAACGGTTAAAAAAAAAAAAAACTATAAAGATAGGCCATAATATCGGCTGCAGGTCGAAGTTACCACCTACCAGACAAGGTCTTGCTGCCAAGCGATTCGTCGTGTTCCGGCATGATGTCTGGTGAAGCCGTACGGAGGACGGGTCTGAGCAGTTGTGTTGCGATGTGTGCCGGGTACAATGCGCCTAATGTTGTTGTGTCGGGAGTTTGGTTGTGGAAGGTTTCCAGATCAATCTCTCTCTGGCGCAGCATCGTTGGTCGTGTTGTTGAGTTTATTATTGTATCACGTTTTTTTTTTGACGCTGTGGTAATGCATTTAGGCACCATACCCGGAAGGTCGTGTGTGGGACTCTCCCAGCCGAAGCCGGGAATACCCACTAAACCCCCAGCGGCACATCAACCTTGCCTGAGTGGCGTGTCCCGCGCCAGCGGTCACATACTGGCGGGACCTACAATGGTCCCCCCATACGGAGGGGCCGGACTGGGTACGTCTTCTAGTGTGAGAAGACGCAGCAGCCAAGGGTTTTTTAGCGAGGTGTTCTTCCTCTTAGCCCCACTCGTTTTCCCGAAAGCAAACGGGGCCCCCAGCTCCTCTCAGTGAGGAGACCGGGTTGCCCGACGGTGACCCGGAGTTCGAGTCACGTCAGCCACCTGGAGTGGTGGCCAACCCGCCGCACGTGTGACCGCCGAAGCGGTCCCCGCGTCTGGTTTTGGTCCGCGCCGGTAAACCGGTAACCCCCATATCTGGGGGCCGTTTCCCTATCCGCCACCTGGGGACGCGTCCGATATCAGGCCAGAAACTGCACACGGATAATATTGTATCACCTCGCTCAACTGCCGTCTTTCTTCCTATTCACTAAGTTTTTAAGTGTACAGGCTTAATAAACTAGCAAGCTTTACCAACAAAAATTGCATTACTGCTTACCATCAGACGGGATTGCGGTCAAACAGTAGTTTACAATTCTTAAAAAAAATAATCATCAGGTAGAAAAAAAAGCTTTATAGACTAGTTTAACAATGGGCCTTATAAGAAAGCCCAAGGTTACTCAAAGAGCAATGACGAGGGCTATGCTTGGAGTTTCACTTGCGTGATCAAATCAGAAATTAGGGGATCCACCATGGAGCAATATTTGCTCCATGGGATCCACAGAAGAATGAGAGTAACCGACATAGCCCGAAGAATTGCAACACGATTAGTGACAGTGAGCCGGGCACATAGCTCGTAGGATCACGCACTGGACGACGCAAGGTGGACTAACCTGGTGAAGGTCGCGGGAAACCGCTGGATGCGAAGGCCGCAGGACCGGTCATCGTGGAGATCCTTGGGGGAGGCCTATGTCCAGCAGTGGACGTATTTCGGCTGAACTGACTATGGTGATGATGAGACTAGTTTTTTTTTCCAGTTTCTCTGAGTAAATGTAATTTGGCATTTATTGAAAGTGATAAATTCATATTACTTATTGTGTAAAACAAACCTCACAATATTAAACTCAAACAAAATAATGAATTTATAAACAGTTTTCCGCCATCTGAAATCGTAACATATACTGCAATACTATAATCGTATTGTCTCCATTTTCTTAGAGGACGCTTCGAACGAGCCCACTACACACCCCTGCAACTGTCTACATTTCAAAAGAAGAACCAGCCTTCCATCGTCTCAATAGAGTCGAAAATCCATTATAAGATTTTGTCCCATAAGTCTTTACGTATCAACCCGTCGATTGCCGAGACCCGACGGCGCGGGCGGTCGAAGGAAACCTCACCACTTAATTTAGGGTTAAAATATACTTCACCCGATTCTGGATGGCGGGGAAGGGGGCTCAAGGTCACATGGGGCTCGTCACGACACGTGTCATTGGACTGAGTCTGGGTAACTGGTTGGTGATGATGAAGACTGGTGTTTGGTTTCTAATTTAATGTAGAACTTTTATCAACCTGTCTCGACCAACTTCTAGAAATGGAAGTATCATCAAATGATGTAAATATGAGGACGTTCTGCTGTGGCGTTATACTACCGCCATTATTAAGAAGAGATGCGCATCCCTAATGACGTATGTTCGTAATGTACTAACAGTTTCTTTCAGTTTCATTGAGTCCAAGGCCAAGGTGGCTGCCAGGAAGCTTGGCGTTATCGCAAAGGTCTGGCAGTACTTCACACCTGGGCAGCTTCTAATGTTGTACAAAGCACAGGTCCGTTCGTGTGTGGAGTACTGCAGCCACATTTGGGCTGGTGCTGCTAAGTGTCACCTGGCCACTTTGGATTCAGTGGAGAGGCGCGCGAAGAAGCTGATTGGTGACCCTGATTTAACTCGAGATGGTCTCGCCGATGGAGTAGCCAGCCTTTCGGTGTTCTATAGGATGCATTTTGGGGAGTATGCGAGGGAATTGCATGATTTAATTCCCCCATCTCCGTTCGACCGTCGGACGACCCATCGTACGGCTAGTTTCTACCCTTACGTTGTTAACACCACTACGATCCGGACGAAGCGTTTCGCCTCCTCCTTTATACCGCGTACATCTCGGGACTGGAACAATTTGCCAGCGGCGGTGTTTCCGTCGGACTACAATTTGAGTGTCTTCAAGGCTAGAGTGAATAGGCTCTTAATAAACTAGTGCACTTTACCATCAACGATTGCGTCATTGCTTACCATCAGGCGGGACTGCGGTCAAGCGCTAGTTTATAACTTATATATAAAAAAAAAGTATGTTTGCAGATTAGCGAGGTTCTCGGAAGTTGCTGTTGTATATGCATTTTCTCGTTAAATTTCAATTGAGATACAAGAAATGTTACTAAACCTATGAAACCAACCTGAATTAAAAAATATATATTCTATTCTGTACGACATGCTCGTTTGTTGCGTTAAGTCAGTTAGCAGACGAACCACTGATTTTAAAAGCAGAACTTGATTTCTTTACTTACACTTGTAAAAACGATATCATATTCTTTAAGAAAGCCACAGGCCTAGGGAAGTAGCAATCGCTTTCAATATTTTTTGTATGTCTACTGCTTTATAAAGCTTATTTTGGTGACTGAAGTTACGAGTACAGTTAACTATTTTTGGAGTGCATCGATACATTTTATATCATGAAGAAGGGAAGCAAAGACCTACTCTGATGTCACAGTAGGATATAAGTATATTGTAATACCTTATGAAGAGAGCTAGAGAGTATCTGGTCGTGCCTCGGAAAGCACGTTAAGCCGTTGGTCCCGATTGCCATACGAACATCTAATGACAGTCGTTACGGGTTGTTGGAGCCCTCAAAAAGTCCAACAATTGTACCAGCTGCAATGCTTCGATATCGTCTTCGGGTTGTGGAGGTCAGACGGCAGTCGTTTCACGGAAAATATCGAAGTTTAGCCAAAATCAGCAGTTAGACTGGTAAAGCGGACCCCAGACTCCAGCGCTGAAAGAGTCTCGGATGCGACTGGGATTAAGGCTGAGATGATGATGATGAGGACCTTCTGAAGATGGAAAGAAAGAAAACCACGAATAATATTTAATAACACATTTTGTAAAACTATAATAAAATAAAAATAATGTTACAAGCAATATTAGTATGTCCCTCACAGACTGCGCCAAAACGAGAAGAGGCCCAGTTCTCCAGCAGTGCAAACATAAACCGCTGTATTCATAAACGTTACTTAAATTTAACTAGTGATTAGCGCATGTTTAACCAAACATTGACGACGTTTGCACGACACTTAAATTAAATATACTTTTATGAATCACTATAGTGTTTAATAATAATAATAATATAGCCTTTTAATCAGATCTTAGTACAATAGCTAACTTAACTTAGTACAGTAGATTTTTAAATTTATATAAATAATTAACATTAAAATCTTAAACTTAATAATCTTAATCTTAAGCTAGTATTTGTTGCTTGCTTATCTTTCCTAGATCTGTTTGCCAGTCGGCAAAGGCCTCCTCCAACCTTTTCCATTCCTTCCTTTCTTGAGCCACTCTGTTCCATGTGACTCCTGCCACTTGTCTGATGTCATCATCCCACCTTTTCTGTGGTCGGCCTCTCTTCCTTTTGCCTTCCCTTGGGTACCACCATGTCACCCTTTTGCTCCATTTGTCATGTCCTCTTACCAAGTGACCAGCCCATCGCCATTTAAGTCTTTTGATTTTGTTTATTACATCAGTCGTTTTTGTTTTGTTTCTAATGACGATATTTTTTAATCTGTCAGACTTTTTGATATTTAGCATGCTCCTTTCCATTGAATACTGGCAAGTTGCTAGTTTGTTTAAGGTCCCCAGATTTAAGGCCCATGATTGACACCCGTACGTTAGGATAGGTAGTATGCAGGTGTTAAACAGTTTGCTTTTTAGGTTTATATGGAGCTCTTTATCTTTCATCGCCTCTCTTAAACTCCAGTATTTCTTCCAGCCATTTGTAATTCTTCTCTCCACTTCCTTCTGCATAGGATCTTTTTGAGTTATGAGCTGACCTAGATATATGTATTCGTCTGTATAGTTGATTTCAGTGTTTCCTAGATTTATAGTATGTTTGTACCCGTTTGTCATCACTCTAGTTTTTTCCGGATTCATTGCCAGCCCTACTCTCTCACTTTCTTTCGCAATAGTGTTTAAGGGGTTTATTTATTCATAAACGAATATTATAGTCAAGTGACATGCAAATGTCAAAATGTATGGTTAAGCATTCGCTAATCACTAGTTAACTTTAAGCAACGTTTATGAATAAGGGGGTATATCCTTATCATGCACGCTAAATATATGGATTTTAGAGTTCCATTTTTATTACCAACTAGGAGTTGTTTTCGTAGTTCGTAATTCTTAGAGCGACTCTTATTGTAACAGTAGCAAATAATTTATCATCATCATCATTATTTCAGTTCTCCCCCAAAGATCTCCACGACGACCGGTCGTGCGCCTCCCGCATTCAGCGGTTTCCACGACCTTCACCAGATCGTCGGTCTACTTTGTTGGGGGCCTACCCACGCTGCGACTTCCGGTGCGTGGTCGCGTGGTTTCTCCAGTGGCGACCACGCAAATAATTCAACTTCTTCTAAATTCTTTTATTTCTAATTTCAATTAGGTTGATCGAAGCTTCTTCAAGAACTTTTATTGGACGGCCTGTAGAGATATAAAATGATAATATAAACATATGAATACTAAATGAACACGCGACGCCCCTGTTATAATTTACTGCATTCTTTATGTGTCCGGACAAGTACAAACACGTTCAGGAACACTGCAGTACATTGATACCGACCGAATCTCGTCCGATCCGAAAACCGTCTAGTTTTGGGCTTTTAGGTATTTGCTGCTAGGTGCTTTTGGTCATGTTGAGGGACAGAATGAGAAGCGACGAGAGTTTGGTCGTGGAGAGTCTCCAGATCAATCTCCCTCTAGCGCAGCATCGTTTGGTCGTGTTGGTCTTGGGTTTAACATTGCATCACCTCGCTCAACTGCCGTCATCCTTCTTATTCCTAAGTTTTTTAAGTGAATAGGCTTAATAAATTAGTGCGCTTTACCATCAACGATTGCATCACTGCTTACCATCAGACGGGATTACAGTCAGGCACTAGTTTATAATTACTAAAAAACAAACTAAATATTGTAGACCGTATGTAACTATAGGCCCAATTGCACCACAAACCTAAGCGTTAATTCACACGTACCACAACTACACCATGTCGCAGCGACAAAATGTGGTCAAGCTGCTGTGTGTACGTGTGAATGTTGTCGCAGCGGATTTTTGCAGTTGCGGTTGTGGTAGCGAGAAAATGTCGATGTGGTTGTCTTGCATTCTTGTCACAACACTATTTTTATTTGATCAAAAACTTGTCGTATTACACAGGAAAGAAAAAGGGGAGGAGGGAGACAAACAGAGAATTTATTAGAACAACAAAATAAAAAGTAAAGATAAAATATAAAAATGCAAATGAATGTATGAGGTGGGTGAGGTGAAAATACAAGTAAAAAAAATGTAATACAAAAGGCAGCAGTCAGCAAAAAATAACAACGTCCGCCAGCAAAAGACGGCGCCGATAGTAAAAGCACAGCCGGAGCGGTTCCGTCGGCAAAGCGCTGGCAGCAGGGGCGGTGCTGGCGGTAGCAGTGTCACCGGCAGTAGGAGCGACGCCTTCAGAGGCGGCAACAGGCAGCAGAAACAGCGCCCGGTAGTAGAACCTGCGCCGCCATCAGAGGCGGCACCAGTCAGCAGAAACAGCGGCAGCACCAGTCCGGAAAAATAGATCACTATTAATATACTGTATTTGTTGAAGCCAGACCGAAAAACTAAAAACTGAAACTGAACTGTCACTGCTCAGCGAGGGTTTCCGAAGAAACATCGGAGAACTGCTTTTCAGATAATTTTTATATAATATATTTGAAAAATTATAAGCAATATGAAATAACTTAAAAGAGTTCGGATAACAAATCCGGTAGAAAAATAGCAGGCTGTTAAGAATTTAGAAGAAAAAGGTTGTCATTAGAGACGTCATCAACGGCGTTATCAAAAACTATCTTATCAATGAAAATATTATTGTAAATATGCAGATATACGTGAATATTAAATTATAGTAAGAAATATAGCGTTGTGTTGAGTAGGAAAAATAAATACGGCACAGCACAGGTACAACTTCTTACACCAAGTTATCGCCAAGTCGCCGAAACTTCTTAGGCTTGAAATTGAGGACCTTGTCTAAGCTGAATAATGAGTCTTGGTGCAGTAAAATGTTATCAGAACAGCGCCTCATAATACTGGAATGCGTATTATGACCTGCAGAAATGAATGATATATAAGTATGAATTTAAATACATAAGTGTAAGTATATGTAGATAAATTACGTAACAATACAAACTGACAACACATTAAGCGTCAGTTCACTTCGTCTAATGAAAAATACGACTTATAGGAGCGCGCTGTTGATGACGTCGTGTCGTGGCGATGTGGCCGCGGTGCCGCGCGATGTGGTTGCGATGTGGTCGTATTACACAGGTTTTTTTTTTTATATATATTATAAACTAGCGCTTGACTGCAATCCTGCCTGATGGTAAGCAGTGACGCAATCGTTGATGGTAAAGCGCACTAGTTTATTAACAGCCTATTCACTCTAGCCTTGAAGACACTCAAATTGTAGTCCGACGGAAACACCGCCGCTGGCAAATTATTCCAGTCCCTCGATGTACGCGGTATAAAGGAGGAGGCGAAACGCTTCGTCCGGATCGTAGAGGTGTTAACAACGTAAGGGTGGAAACCAGCCGTACGACGGGTCGTCCGCTGGTGGAACGGAGATGGGGGAATTAAATCATGCAATTCCATCGCACACTCCCCGAAATGCATCCTATAGAACACCGAAAGGCTGGCTACTCTACGCCTGTGCTCTAGGCTTTGGAGACTAACTCGAGTTAGATCAGGGTCACCAATCAGCCTCTTTGCACGTCTCTCCACTGAATCCAAAGTGGCCAGGTGACACTTGGCAGCATCAGCCCAAATGTGGCTGCAGTACTCCCAAGAACGACCTGTGCTTTATATAACATTAGAAGCTGCCCAGGTGTGAAGTACCGTCGGACCTTTGCGATAACGCCAAGTTTCCTGGCAGCCACCTTAGCCTTGGACTCAATGAACCGCCCAAAGTTAAGGTCCGAGGAAATCTCAACTCCCAAAAGCTGAAGGCGGTCGGAACACTCCAAGGACACATTCCGAAAAGTAGGAGCCAAGGTGAACGGGCTCCTTTTGGCGGTGAAAAGACACGCCTGTGTTTTGGCGGCATTGAATGCTACAAGATTGGCATTGCCCCATTCGGAGACTGCCTGCAGCGCAACACTCGTTCGCTCAACCATGGCCTCTCTTTCGGACCGGATTGATTCCCTACTAGCCCGAGCACCCGGCAGGTATCTCTCTACAACTGTGCTGTCATCTGCATACCCATAGATACCAGGCATCAGCAGATCGTTAATATGCAGCAGAAACAGAGTTGCAGAGAGAACAGACCCCTGAGGAACACGAGCATTAGTTGACATGGGCTCAGAAGAGCATCCATCGACAGCAACTCGGAGGGACCGTTCAGTCAGGAAGTCTTTTACCCAGCCAGTCAGGCTAGGGGAAATGCCGTACGTTGGAAGCTTACTCAAAAGGCCAGCGTGCCATACCCGGTCGAAGGCCTTCGAGACATCAAGGGAGACAGCAATCGCTTCCCCATTCTTCTCGAGGGCCTCGCCCCACAAGTGAGTGGCATACACTAGTAGGTCCCCAGTTGACCGATTGCGGCGAAACCCGTACTGTCGGTCACTGAGGAGATCGTTACCTTCCAGGTATGCCAAGAGGCGCGAGTTCAATACGCGCTCCATAATTTTGCAAAGTATGGAGGTGATCGAAATCGGCCGATAGTTGGCAGGATCGGCACGACTACCCTTCTCGGGCACGGGCTGCACGTTAGCAAGCTTCCAGGACTTGGGCACAATACCAGTCCTGAATGAGAGGCAAAAAGCGGTGGTCGATAACAACGGCAAAATGTGGTACGTGTGAATTTTAATATTCTTTTTCAATACAAAATATACTCCCGACCATGTGGCGCCGTTATGGTGTGGTTGTGGCTGTGGTTGTGGTGTAGTTCTGGTGTGGTTGCGGTGTGATTGTGGTGTGGTTGTGGCTGTGGTGTGGTGTGGTTGTGGCTGTGGTGTGGTTTTGGTGTGGTTGTGGTGTGGTGTGGTTGTGGCGTGGTTGTGGCTGTAGTGTGGTTGTGGTGTGGTTGTAGTGCATCTGAATTAACCCTAAAGTGCATGTAGCGCTAAACGTATTTCAAATATCGTTCCATTTCTGACAATCACTTAGAGTTAATAGAGGCAGATGAAGTTTTTTAATCTGTTTAAAGGTTAAGATTAGTCAGCAGTATTTTCTTTTTAGTTGAAGCCCTTCCGATTTCGTCTGATACTTACTATCCAAAAAAGCCATGTCTTTGGTATGTATATAGCCATTACCTATGTTAAATGTGTGTAACAGTGAGATAAATGGCTGCATAAGTTTATCTAAAATAAAAACGACAAATGATTACAGTTTAATAAAATGTTCGTGTTCGCGGTCGCATCGCTCATTAATACCGTCGAAAATGGTGTTGTCACTTTTTGAAAAATTATCAATTTTGGGGAAGTTGAAATTAATTCAGTGATAAAAATTTCAATTCATTGGTGTTGTTACTATGATGATTATTTAAAATTTCATATTTTATTTGGCCATCTACACTAATATATAGAACAGAAGAGTTTGTTTGTTTGTCTGAACGCGCTAATCTCAGGAACTACAGGTCCGATTAGAAAAAATATTTTTGTGTTGGATAGCCCATTAGTCCAGGAAGGCTTAAGGCTATATAACATAACGCTGTGACCAATAGGAGTGAAGCAAATAAAATAAAACATATCGAAACCTAAGTGGGTGAAACCGTGGGGCGCTTCTAGTATTTTATGTAAATATATCGACTTTTTACTAATAAGTACATTAACGAGAAATCGACATATTTCGCCGTAATTCGACCGTAATAATATCAATAACAACGTACGTATACCAAACCGGCCAAAGTCAGATGATATAACTATGTCAATAAGACAAGTACACCTATAAAACAAAAAGATATTCAAGTCACAAAAAAATAGAGGAACTGTTGCTAGTAGACTCCTACAAAAGGTAGTTTCTACTGTATGTATTTTATAATCTGTTATTGAAGAGCTGGGTCTCTTAGCATAGGTATATATTTTATGTACTTAAAAAGAGGTCCCTATGTAAGATTTACTGTAAAAGTTGTACAAGTTTCTGCAATAAACCTTTTTATTATGGTGTAGAATGGGAAAGAGACCCAATAGCTAATAGTAAACAAGCCTAATGTCATGCCTCTAATCTACCTGCCACCTCTGCCACACTATGTCCAAATGACAGCTACAAAATCTCCACAATAAAACTCTATTTAAAAATATAAACAACTTTTCTCACTTAAAATTCATGAAATACATACAATAAGACCAGGACATCAACTACACAATCCCATCATAATATCCCCATGCAGTTTATTTTATATATGGTACTAAAATACTTGACAGACATATTTATTGTCGCTTTAGAAATTATTACGCTCACATTAAATTCGTAGCTGTTAGCTACGAATGTGCTACGAGACTGTGCTGTCGTTCGTAGCGAGGCGTAGAAGGTCTACGACGTAGAGCTTTATATGCAGAGTTTTATACTCTTGAATAGTAGGGATATAAGTTTCAATTCAGAATTGTTTTGGTTTGAATTTAATTATTTATTTACGAATAAATTGGTTATAGAAACGCTTAGTTTTTGAATTAATATAGAACCGTGATGGAATATATAATGTTAATGAAGTAAAAGAAGCGAATGGTACACACTCATTGTATGAGCTGAGGTCATTGCTCTAATGTTGTAATAATATTAAAGGCTGGTGCTATTTTTAACTTTGGGCCGTTGAGTATATTTTTTTAATATAATTTACAAACTAGCGCTTGACTGCAATCCCGCCTGATGGTAAGCAGTGATGCAATCGTGATGCTAAGACGCGCTAGTTTATTAAGCCTACTCACTCAAAAGAACTGAGTAAATAGGAAGGAAGACGGCAGTTGGGCGCGGTGATGCAATGTTAAACCCAACAACACGACCAACGATGCTGCGCCAGAGGGAGATTGATCTGGAGACTCTCCACAACCAAGCTCCCGACACAGCAACATTTCACGCATCGTAACCGGCACGTACATCGCAACACAACTGCTCAGACCCATCCTCCGTACGGCTTCACCAGACATCATGCCGGAATACGACGATTTGCTTGGCGGCATGACTTTGTCTGGGGGGTGGTAACTTATGCCGACGGCCGATGTTGTGGCCTACCACCGAGAAAATATTCTTGTAAGAAGGTCTTTCTGGGGAATTCATTGCGTGACTTTTTCCAGATGAAATCATACATGGATTGGGGCTTTTGATGCTGTATTTTCAAACAAAGTTCAAGAGTGCTGGTTTTAGATTTTTAATATATGTTTTTTTTAACTTAGTAAAGCCTATGTTAGTGGCCTCCATCCTAATAAGGCCCAAGTAAAACTCAATGATATTTAATTACTGACTAAATGTTTTTAAGTATAAATAGGTATGTATCTAATCAGAGCGCAATTCTACTAATTTTAAGAAGTTTACACTATAATCTATTCAGTCTATCAAATAATACTTCTAATTACCCTACAAGTTGACACACTTTTGGAGTTTTTGACGGGAAAGCTAAGATGACTGTCACGCGCATTTTTCATTGAACTTTTAAAAGTATTAAGAGTGTCGTTTTCTAAATAAAAGCGCGTGGTTTATGTAGTAAAAAGTAAATTCAGTAAATAATTCATAAAGAACAATGAAATATCGCAGCATAGTGGCCACATCATGACTTTGCCTCAAACCTCCCTCATAGACGGTTCATGCCGCCGTCTTTTTCAATTGTCATTGGCGATATCCACCATTATTGTGAAATAAATTTTCAAAGAATTTCTATAATTTGTTACACGTGTTATTGCCAAAATTGTGGTATATATTCCACAGAGGCCATTGATCAAGAGTTGAGGTTGAATGTCACCCTGAAAAAAGAAGAAGAAGAAGACAAGATTTTGACATTAGATGAGACTGTGAGTAGATGAGACTGTGAGTAGATGAGACTGTGAGTAGATGAGACTGTGAGTAGATGAGACTGTGAGTAGATGAGACTGTGAGTAGATGAGACTGTGAGTAGATGAGACTGTGAGTAGATGAGACTGTGAGTAGATGAGACTGTGAGTAGATGAGACTGTGAGTAGATGAGACTGTGAGTAGATGAGACTGTGAGTAGATGAGACTGTGAGTAGATGAGACTGTGAGTAGATGAGACTGTGAGTAGATGAGACTGTGAGTAGATGAGACTGTGAGTAGATGAGACTGTGAGTAGATGAGACTGTGAGTAGATGAGACTGTGAGTAGATGAGACTGTGAGTAGATGAGACTGTGAGTAGCGCTAATTGCGTAACCCACTATTACTTGCAATTGGAATCATTATGAAGCATAGTCCATTGCCTCATAAGTTCGATAAATTCATTTGCCCAACAACGTGAGCACGCAACAGATGAAACCCATTGCTACTGATAGCTTATTAAGCAATTACCCTACAGATTTTGAACGTTTTGATAGACGAGATTTTTTTTGCCTTCAAATCAATGAAATCTCATAATATTCTCAATATTCTTCATTTTTTTTTTTATTTTTACGGACGAATCACACAGTTTGAGCTAGCGCCAATGTAAGTTCAAGAGTTGTGTTATGGGATACTAACTCAACGATACTATATTTATAATAGATACATATATAGATAAACATCCAAGACCCAGGCCAATCAGGAAAATATTGTTTTCCTTCATGACCTGGCCGGGGATCGAACCCGGGGCCTCCACGTCGCAGGCAGGCGTGTTAACCGCTGCGCCACGGAGGACGACGAAATTGGCCTCCAGATATTTGTGTACGAATAGAATAGGAGCAGACTTTTTTCTTTAATCTGATAACTGATAGTGTCTATCTGCACTCTGTGAAAATGAACATCCACTTTCTTCGTCTTCTTCTTTAGCCTATAGAGGTCTACTACAAGGCCTCCCTCAAGGCTTTCCACAATGGCCGGTCTTGTGCTGCCCGCATCATTCGGCTTCCCACGACTTTTCACTTCGCAGCCACATTCAATCTCTATTAAAGGATTCAATGAAATCAACGTAACTAGATATTATTACTATGAAGTCGATTCACAGTACTCACAGCATTAATCTAATATTTAAGATAAAATGATCAACTTCACCTACCAAGTCTTATGTTTCACAAAATTTAAATAACTGCCTCTTTTACTATGACCTTTGTAATAGACCCTTTTCCTGAGTCAGTTTTTTTTTTTATGACAAGTGGTTAAGAGATGGATTTATGCATTTCTCGCCTAGTCCTATTTCATAAGTGTGTGATTTAGGAGCCCAACTCTATTCCCGGGATGAGGGGAAGTATTTTGCCTTCATTAACATAATGTTGGGTAATCTGGTATCCAACTTCAATAATATTATGATATAAAGGACTTCATTGAAGATACGAAGGGCAACTCAGATGAAACTATATCAAATATTGAAGAATCAAACATATGTATACGTAAATATGCACGCATTGAAGATGTGTGAGTATACATTTCATCAGAATCCTACATAAAATAAAAAAAGAGAAATTATATTTTTTCACAAAATCCTATGCAAATAAAGTGACATTGGTTAAATTTATGATATCCAAGATATTACTGTCTTAGGACATAGAGAACATAGTTTTTTTCTGCGTCTCGTCCCAACTAGTCATAATTTAACAAGAAAATGAAATGGAACATTTATATTCATGTTCTATAGTGATCTGAAATATGAGGACGACTTAGACCGTCACGATCGACACGAAACACGAAAGTATACGAAACGATCTGATTTAGTCCTTCTAAGCGGAAATCTTTTTGACTAAATTGCATTCGACGAGCGAGTCAAGCAAGCGGCCAATGAGGGCTGATGCGATTACTGCCTGACTCACAGCCAAAAAAGAACACGATGCGGCATTCCAATTGCAACTGTGTGTAGTATTTTCTCCCGATTATCAGGGAGCGTTTGAAGGATGCAACTAGGGGGGCGGGGAGGGTGACGGCGGGGAGCGCGCGCCGCCCAGTCGAGCCGTGGCCGCCGCGCAAACCGGACGTAAATGGCGCGCTAGAAACAACCAAATGAGTACTCCGCGAGACCAAACGCGAACCCCGTTCACCACGAGACGACCGGCCAGATATTGTTGACTGTGATCATTTTGTAGTTTAAATTAATTAATCGTCTAATATAAGAGTGTTTTGGACTGTACCGGTTTGTGGCTAATGTGAGTTGAGATCGCGAGCGTGTGGCTGCGGATCACGTGCCCTACATTTGGGTGTCGTCGCCGGACCGCTCGAATGCTGCATTTTTACGTTTATTTACAATCAGGCAATGCTTAAGTAGTAATAGCCGTGTAGCCTAGCTTAATACGTAGTTAAGTAGTCCTAGTGTTATAATTGTCATTAAAGTGTATCGTCTCGTAAAATGTTGATGTCATCTGTATCGAACGCATGCGATTTCGCAAAGCATTTGCGATTTGGACTATGTAGCGCTCATGTATCAGCTTGATGCGATTAATTGTGACCAATAAATCATTTAAACACTCCTTTCCATGTTTTTAGTATCACCCCCCGTCCGTTTACCGAAGACCAGCCAGTCTTTTGCACTGAGTGTCTTTGCGTATATTTATGTGACGTAGCCGGTAGCGTTGTAGTTTGAGCCCTATTACTTGTGTTTAGAGTCTAGATTGGGGTGTGGAGCTCTGAATAGAAACATTAAGCCCGAATGTCTGTAAATTCACCATCTTATTTCTTCATTTTTACTTAGCTCCTCCGCAATGCTTCGCTAGTGGCTATATATATTTCACTATATGTAGTTTTTGGAGTGTGCAGTTTTTGTAGTTTGAGGTTGGAATGATGTTTGTCGGAGCACCGTGAGCGATGCACGTGGTTACCTGAAGGTAAATAATTGCTCCCACGTGGCTGCGAGCTCAATTAACCTCCCCAAGGGGTCGACACGCACACTTTCACTGATGGAAAACCTGTACAATTAACACTGTTATTACTGTTAGTAACCCTCCATTCGGTGTCAATAATTACTGATTTTCGGGTTGTTTAGAATTTCTTTTAACAATTTACATTCATTATTCTTTTAATTCGAATGGGGTTTCTAACTTTTCTGGATTGCTTCAGCGGATACTAACAGATTTCAATAAATTTAATTATCTTCGCTAAGTGTTACCTGATTTTTTCTAAAAACAGAAATTTTATAAAATATAACAGATTCGAGTAAATCAGGTGACTTGGCCCCACAAATTTTCTACCAAAGCCATGACTATCAACTTTATATACATACAGATGAATTAATATTCTATTCGGATCATTTGGTAGAACACATTAGATACGTGGTGTGTGTGCGTCTGTGCGTGAGGGTGTTTGTGTCTGGCGGGGTGGTTGGGTGTGCTAGGGGTTGGGGGTCTGTGAGGCCCTCGGCGGCGCGGAGGGGGGGTTGCGGGCCGGCACATGGGCGATCGATGCGGGGCGCGTTGCCCGCGTATCATTTGCGTGCCACAGCTCTTCTCCCCTCTCCCCGGATTTCTTCGATGACCTACAGAGTCCAGGATCCCGACGGATCCCGTCAGATCATTTGTATCATATCGTAGAGAGCACGTGATTGTCACATGGTTTTTATTAAGAGGTTATTTTCTTAAGACATAGCGATAAAAAATTGTGTTTTATTTATTTAGTTATTATTGGTTTGTTGATTGCGTTTTGCTCTTTGGGGGCATTTAAATCTTGTGTTTTTATTCTCTTTATTTATAAGGGGTGTTTATCCACATGGATAGGCCAACCTCACATGTCACATGGATAAGTCACTATTTAGAAATAAACTATGTTTGTATCACAGGAATTGGAATCGTTTGGGGTATTTTTTTTTTTTTTTTTTTAGTTTAGATGAAATATATAACCGTAATATATTGAGACAGTAATAATTTTATTAGAAAACTAAATTTCAAGATTAATAGTAAAAGATATTCGGATCAGATTATAAATTAACTGAATGTAACTTCTATACTAAACTTTTCTGGGAACAATTTAAAGTTTAGTCTTATTTTACAATTAATTCAAACTACACACATCAAAAGTGTCTAGGGATCAAGCATTTTTATGCGGATTTCTTGAGATTGAGATGTGGCTTTGTAATAAATTTATGATTTTATAAATTTATATGGATCCTTTTTGGTGCATTTCATAATTTGAATCAGGAACTGTGAATCAAATTCGAGTAAAAGATGAAAATCAGCTGTCAATATTTTCCCTATAAAAACATACAACGCATTGAAGACATTATTAGTGCTACTGTTTCCCTACTACTGATTAAAACCAACGTTATTATGGAGCGGCGACGTCATTTAAGCAGGGAAGAAATGCTCAGAGCCGTGGGAATGATAGAAGCTGGTTCCCGGCAACGTACTGTGGCTTTAGCTCTGAATACAAGTCAGAGTGTTATCAGTCGACTTTGGACACGTTACCGAAGCACTGGTACCGTGGCTGAGCGCCATGGAGGACGGTATCGCTGCACCACACGGAGACAAGACCGATACATTCAAATCTTAACTCGAAGAGCTCCAACAATAACCGCCATGATGTTAGCCGTGAGGCTTCATCACTCTTCAGGGAACTTAATTAGCGACCAAACAGTCAGAAACCGCTTGCATGAAGTGAACCTTCATTCCCGAAGACCGCTACGGGTACCACCTATAGCAATGCACAATCGTAGGATTCGATATCAATGGGCTCTTGAACACAGAAATTGGGCAGAAGAACAATGGCGTTTCGTGTGCTTTTCTGATGAGTCTCGTTTTGGTATGAGACCGGATACAAGACGTATACGACACTGGAGAACCCCTGGACGCCAACAGCGATTAAAATCCTGCCAGGAAGTCCATCCTTATAGTGGTGGAACCATCATGGTATGGGCGGGTATTTGGATCGGCGGAAGAACTGAGTTGATTTGGATCAGAGGCAACCTCAACGCTCAAATTTATGCTGAAACGATTGTATCAGACGTCATCGTTCCTCTACAAGTGCAAATCGGTCCCTTATTTCAGTTAATGCATGATAATGCACGACCGCACACCGCAAGAGTTGTAAGACAGACTCTCGCCGCAGCTAACATCAATGTCCTGCCCTGGCCTGCTCAGTCGCCAGACTTGAACCCGATTGAGCATGCATGGGATATGCTACAGAGAAGAGCTCTGCCGAATATGGAGGGTATCCAGTCGCAAGAAGACCTTTTTTTGTTGTTGCAACGAACATGGGCGGCCATTCCACAGCGTGATTTGGATGAACTCATTTTGAGTATGCCAAACCGATGTTCTTGTGTTGTTAGTGTTCGCGGTAGAAACACGGATTATTAATTGTTTAAGTTACCCAATAAAATTTTAGAGAAAACTGTTATTTCAGTCTTTTTTTCGAACTTTTGTGTTAGTGGTTCAAATGTCAAATATCCCTTTATTAGGAAAATGGCAAATTTCTTTATTAATGCAAAGGTGACTTGGTTTATCGTTACTGTGACAAACGAAAACACTTTATTTGATGAATCCTTAAAGAAAATTTTAATTAATATCAATCAGGAGAAAAGTTATTGCAAAAATATATGTTGATCCCTAGACACTTTTGATGTGTGTATATACGAGGATAATAACTGAGATGAAGACCGTTGATCGGTTGCGGCATCTTCATGCAACATTCAAAGTACACAATTATCATACTGATTCTCTTAGTGAAATGTATTATTTCTAACTTGATATAATCTTTCGGTACATGTTTACATTGTCCATATGTGTCGTACATACATCTGATATATTAAATTTCATATTATGTTGTCAAATGTTAAATTGTGGAAACTTATAACGCATAAAAGGCTATATTTACCTATAAATACTTTCCTATCCTGATTTGGTTAGAGTACTATAGTTAAAGTAAGTCAAGTAATGAAATGTAATCAGTCCAGGAATGATTTATAACTCTATGTATATATATATTTTTTAGTATATATTTTTGCCCACCCAAGTAATTCTTTATTTTAGTGCTGATTTTCCAATAGTCAGATGAGTTTTACACGAGGAATAAATATTTTCGTATAGAAATAAATGATGGTTTTACATAGTGTAGACTTCTTTTATACAAATTATTTTAAACTGCCATGTAAAGGTAACTGTTACCCGGTGACTGAGTTGGAATGAAACTGACATCTAATAGATTGTATTGGAAGACCTGTCAAAAATTCATAATTATTACTTGAATAAATTATCTCGCAATTGAAAAACCAGTCTCTGGTACTGAAAGCCAGTGTGTAACGAAAAGTTTTCGGCGGATAAATGATTAGTGGCTGACTTACAACATGCTTTACATAATATAATATTCTATAATATATTCCAGTTTCTACTTATAAATCTATCCACTACTATATTTTCCAATAGTTCTTGTGTCAATTTCGATCAATGCTTGACTGGATATTAGAACGAAACAAATTAGGTATTTATTTGATAAGGAAGGATTGCATCATTTTTATTAAGATTATGAAACAGCGTAAAAAACTATGATTTCTACTTTCGATATATCTTAGCAAATATTGATAGATATGATTGATTTGAATCGGGATTCAAATACAATTGATTTCTAATTTATATTCATCATCAACAACCTTTTATAGTCCCACTGCTGGGCACAGGTCTCCTCTCATATAGAGAAGGATTGAGCGTAATCACCACGCTTGCTCAATGCGGGTTGGCGATTTCAGACTTATAAAGTCCAGGTTTCCTCAAGATGTTTTCCTTCACCTTCAGACATTGGTGTCCAAGATATACTAAGAAAGTACATATAACTTTAGAAAAGTTACATTGGTACTTGCCTGACCTGGAATCGAACCTACACACTCATACTTGAGAGGCTGGTGTTTTAACCACTAGGCCACCACGACTTCAAAATGATAGAATTTATATTACCTTGCAAAAAAATGCTGTTTTTATCTAATAATTTATTTGGATGTGTGTGATTTTTAAAGAGCATACGTACATTCTATTTATCGTCGCCAATCTACAACATCCATATTATCATCCATGCACATTTGTGAACATCCACCGTTACATTTCCTTTCATCACGCCGATCTCATTTACCTAATTTAAAGGGTCACTCTTCTTTGATAGCGGATTAATGGTCTCGTCAGCAACCCTTACTTCCTTCCCGGCATTATCTGAACCCGACGCTTGTTGGTGCTAAATTATTTGGTTGAATTTTCACGGTAGTAACTTCTTTTCCGCGTTGTGGGGTCTTTTAAGCGGTGCAGCAGGAAAGTAATAATGATAAGTGTAGATTGGAGGGTTATCCAAGAGGTAATCTAACTGTGTCCCGCGGTTTCACCCCCATAAGTTTTGACACCTTGAGAATATCAGAATAACATGTAATCTTGGTTATGAACTCTTTGTTTTTGGGGGAAAGAGTAAGAAACATCGTTAGCGACGAGAAAATTTAACATCTCTTGGTCCTTCGAACCGGATATTAGTTGGCTGAAAAGATTAAAATGATGTTTATTTTTCTTTAATATCTTTTAAGATAATTTTGGACGCCCATTTGTATTTTGTATTCCTCGTCGATGTAGTTGTCGCGAGAACTATTAAAGTTGTGGCAAGTGAATGTGTATAAAGAAGATTATTTTTTCTGCCTTTATTACCATTTGGACGTTATGTAGAAAGGCTAAATTAGAAAATTGCTTGGCAATTTTTGATAGACACCATAGGGTACCTATCCTGGCAAGATATCCCGTAGGTGTGTAAGGTCATAACTGTCCTTCGAAGGAGATTTAAAACTTCCTTTTTTAATCTTCTCCTACACAAATGTATGCAGAATTCAAGGAGTGATATCAGTCATTAAGCATCAAGTATCACAAAACTATGATTAATCTTATTAACCTAAATATTGGATCTCACCTTGTCAGCGTCACGTTTTTTTGATCAAACATCGTAAACCTAATCAAGTGAAACAAAATACATCATAACGACACAATTATATAACAATATGTCGTCAGCAGAACAGGCGATCGTTACTCACGAACGATTAATTTAAGATTTGGATGAGGTGAAAATAAAAATTATTTTTTTTTTGTTATTGTTGATGTCCCACTGCTGAGCAAAGATCTCTCTAGTCAACTTCCAACTTTCTTTGTTCGAAGCTGCAATGTATCAACCTTTATTAAAGGAGCACAGCATCCCGTCTCATCTTATTCGAGAATTAAACTGTATTTATGTTCAGTGAATCTTTTTATTTTTGTTTCATTAAAAAAAGAAAGAAAGAAAGAAAAAACGTTCATTTGCAGTAAACATGACGCAAGAGTTTACAGAAACATAAATAATAAGAAATAATTAAGGGAAACATGCGTCACATCCACGCAAAACGGCTGTCGCTCAGCATTATGCTGCGACTCTACGCAAAAATAGAGCCCAGCGCTGGTTTTCAGCGACAGCCGGCGTCGACGTACACACGTCACCCGATGCAACGATAGAATATAAAACGATGGAATATAAATATTAATTTAGTGGAAAATTTGCGTATTTTAGTCGTCATGTTTTAAGAACGTTTAATTTGTCTGTAGAATGTATCAATAAGACCGGCACACCCTTTCTTTCTAGCCCCGTCTGCTTGGCCGCATGTTTTTATTCACGTATTTACTTATATTATAAATGGGAAAGTGAGTTTGTTTGTTCCGCGTTCACACTGTAACTACTGAATCGATTGCTTAGAAATTTTGCAGACGTAAAGTTAGAAGTCCGAATTAAATAATAGGATACTTTTTATGGCGGAAAAATTTGATATTCCCGAGGGAAATCTAAAAAGCGTGATATAGCCGAATGCCACGCGAGCGAAGCCGCGGGCGGAACGCTAGTAAACTAGTATTTCTTCATATGTCCTTATTAATAATAAAATAGATAAAACACTGAGCTTAAACTTAGTTGAACTTGTAAAAAAGAAAAAAAGAAATCGGTGCCATTATCATCAAAAAATTATGTAAAAAAGAAATCGGTGCCATTATCATCAAAAAATTATGTAAAAAAGAAATCGGTGCCATTATCATCAAAAAATTATGTAAAAAAGAAATCGGTGCCATTATCATCAAAAAATTATGTAAAAAAGAAATCGGTGAGATTATCATCAAAAAATTATGTAAAAAAATCTGTTATTGTTTCATCGAAACACAATGATACCCAAAAATCCCAACAGACCTACGTTGCCAATTCTTACTGATGATATGAATATCTCAAGAATTAGTGGTCCGAGGAGATCGCTCGACTGAGCCCGACCTGATTATAACGTCTAGACTGGAAATATACAGATCGATAGGCATACGGGTTTCCTTATAGTTAGACTCAATCATATTTCTCGTTGCCTTCATTCTAGAAAGACGTAATTTAAGTACGTGTTATCGTCAATATTGCTGCTTAAAATGAGTGGATATAGTTTTTTTAACCTACTTTTTATCACCTGTGGTGTCAGTCGATGATACATCCTTAACTAGTTCACGACTTCCTTCGCTTACAAGTAATTATAACTAACCACTAAACGATTAAAAATTATATGTGCAAGTATGATAAAAGGAAGAGAAATAATCGGAGGGCATTAAAAAATTCTTTCGCATCGCTGTCAGTAGGAAATGTGCCCAAAAGTCTGGCAGCATTGCCACGTTGTATTTGGTAATAGTTTAATATAATTATTAAAAACTAGCTGCGCCACGCGGTTTCACCCGCGTGGGTTTCGACATGGTTGTTTTTTATGTGCTCCGTGTCTATTGGTCGCAGCGTGATGTTATATAGCCTAAAGCATTCCTGGATCAAAGAATTTTTCAAATCGGATAATTGTTACTGAGATTAGCGCGTTCAAACAAACAAACAAACTCTTCAACTTTATATATTGGTATAGACAGATAATTAAGTGACGTTACGTGCGTCTATTACGTTGCGAGTTTTGATAAACTTGGAAATCTAAAAATTGAATAATGAGAATTCTTCTTTATTGAGATTTATAATAAGAATCATAAAAAATACCTACTTACTACTTGGTTATAAATGATTTAAAGTGCTTATTTATATAAAAAAATGACATTTTTTTATGAGTTACATCGGTTATTAGTCTGCCAGCAATTTCCGAAAGGGCAAAATTATTTACCTCTACTGCTAGCTATGGTAAGTACATCTCCAGTTACCCCATTTCTCAAGTGACGTCACACCTATCCATACCTGATCTCATTAAGAAACTTGTGAACTGTTCGCGAGCCACTGGATGCCGAAGTTTCCAACTTTTACTAACTTTATGTAAAGTTATTTTCAATGTCAACAAACTGTAATATGGTTCCTCAACGAGAATAAATCTGTGTTGAGGTAGACAGGTAAGTTTACTGACGAAAATGTCTAGCTGTCTATTCTGTTTAATCTTGTTGTTTTAAAAATTCCTCCTTTCAGACATTTTATATTCTAACTTACTTATTCAAGTTAATATTTGAACAGTTCAAGACTCCATTGACAAAATACGTATGTATTTTTGACTTTTGACACACTATTGGCCAATCGTAGCATTAGGTAAGTTTAGACATTACCCCCTTATTCATAAACGTTGCTCAAAGTTAACTAGTGATTAGCGATTGTTAAACCATACATTTTAGAGGTTTGTTCGTCACCTTACTTCATCGTTTATGAATAAACCCCTTAAACACTGTGGTGTTTATTTAAAAACGATATTTAAAGTTAAGTGACGTGCAAACGTCTAAAATGTATGGTTTAACAATTGCTTATTACAATTATACCAACTTCACAGCAGCCTTAGTGTAATGAGATAAAAGAGCTCTGTGATACGTCAATTTAATATTATATTTGAGAAACAAGACTTCTGTATTACACACGAAGATAAAATAAATAACAACAAATTTCATCAGAACTTTATTGTTAAAAGACCAGCTAATCAGAATCCGAAATAGTTATCATTTACTCTGTAAATCACATTTTGTGTCATGAAATACCAAAAACTTATTTTTACCAAACGAAAACAGAATCATCAAAACTATTTCGAAACATCATTCAGAAAACAACTCTGTTATATTCTTCTCTAAACAGTCTTAATCTGGCTTATCAAAGCGGCTAGTGCCATCAACGGAATTAACAAATTTCTACGACTTCAACAAAAAGAAAATGAAACAAAGTAATTTCTGAGAAACAGCGAGCCAAGGTGACCGACTTGACATTGGTGCACAACCCAACGACTGGAACATCATATGTTTATTATTTACTCAAAAAGTCCCAAGATTTTGTCCGCGACACAAATTGGCTACATAAATGTAGATACTTGATTTATTTTGCTATCATGAGAAGAATATCTGATGAAAACCAGCATCCGCTGGCGAATTTTTTTGATTTTATTTTATTGTTTATTTATTAGATACTGTAATTACCCGTGACATTACAACGGTCGATATCAAAAGCACAATTCTTGTAATTTAAAACTCCAAATTTAGTCGCAGCCTCATCTCGGCGACAAACAACTGTCAGAATCTTGTCAGAATTAAGATTAGGATTGAGATCTGACTGAACGTTCTTATAAGTATGAGAATTGTCGCTTTGAATACCAGCGTAGCGACATTTATCTTTTATACGTCGAAGCGTCATGCAGAGATAGGTTATTTTTTAGTTTCATGATCTTCTTGTGTGAGAAGCACACCCCCCCTCCCCCCTCCCTTCCCTCCCTTCATTTATTTCTGAACATTGTAATAATAATAATAAATAATTAACCAAATAACTAATTATGAACCAAATAACTGACTGCAATGAGTAAATAACACAAACCTTTCGACGTCCAGTCCAGTCGTGGCTGCCTGTATCAGCTGTATGAAAGTAACGTATAAATATAAAGTTATGCGGATGAAGCCCCCCTCGGTGTCTCGCTGCTAGTACGACAATAAATTAAAACTTTATATGTGCGTTTTCAGTCTGTATACAAAAATTCAATCAAATATATTGAATAGTTTACTTCTATTTAGTCAAAGATGGGCAAAACTCATTGTCAGCCCGCTGATACTTTTTGTTTATTTAAAAACTTTACACAACGGCTTTATTGATTTCGATGCAAGAATTTATTTAATAACTAGCTGTTGCCCGCGACTCCGTCCGCGTGGATTTCAGTTTATAGCGCGCGGTGGTTTCCGTTTCCGGGGGAATGCTAAGGTATATGCCTACATTACGGCAAGGTTTCCTTAAAATTCATTAAGTAGTTTTTGCCAAAGCCGTAGTCCGTTCCGAAAAAAATTAAAAAGGGCTCAGTAGATTTAAATAAGCGCCTGTTAAAATAATGGGAGCAATATGTACGTTCGCGTTCGCTCCCGTTATCGCATTATTTGTTACTGCTCTGCTCCTATTGGCCATAGCGGGATGTTATATAGTCTATGTCCTTCCTCAGGATTTAGACTATCGCTGTACCAAGTTTCATTACAATCGGTTCAGTAGTTTTGGCGTGAAAGCCGGACAGACAGACAGACAGACAGCTAGATATACAGAGATACTTTCGCATTTATAATATTAGTATGGATAGTATAGATTCTAAATTACTGTTACATATGAGTGTTTCCATTAAATTTATTCGTTTTTTTTTTTTTTATACGTTGCCCCACACTAGGGATTATTCCTGTATTGTGGGTGCGATAACAAACAATTAATCACATATACACAAACACCCAGACCGGAACAACTACCTATAGGCCATACAAATATTTGTTCCATGCGGGAATCGAACCCGCGACACGAAAGGCAGCAGTCGATTCTCAGCAATTGCGCCAAGCGTGTCGTCATTATCATATTGGTGTCACACTATATAGTATGCTGGTCACCGAATAAGTAAACTAGCTCATGGTAACCAGCTGCCTCCTCCTGTTAATATCTACTATAAAACGATAGCGATACATGAATGCATTGTTGCATTGTAATATCAAACACAAGGTTCTTTTTTTAATTTCACAGTTTATTGAAACAAAGACGTTTAGCTTGACGGCATAAATCAATGTACAGTTACCAACTGAGATAAGTGACCGGGACCCTAATTACAATGTACAGTTACCAACTGAGATAAGTGACCGGGACCCTAATTACAATGTACAGTTACCAACTGAGATAAGTGACCGGGACCCTAATTACAATGTACAGTTACCAACTGAGATAAGTGACCGGGACCCTAATTACAATGTACAGTTACCAACTGAGATAAGTGACCGGGACCCTAATTACGTGACACACTTTTACTATCAGTTTAAATAATTTTAAAGCATATTGCTAATCCATTCCTTCACATGTTCGAAAACGTGTCTGTTCAACAGTGTAAATGACGCAATGTATGTTGTTGAACTGTCAAAATGAAACCCATTGATTACCTGCAGGTACCTACTTATTTTCTTTGGCGACTGTAAATAATAGATCACCATTAATGTGAAGACACTGCCTCTTAAGATACAGGATCTTCCTGGTTTGTTTTTTTTTTATATTTTGTCTGTTCTTGTCATCTCTTGCACCTCATTATTGTTCAAGATTGTTCTCTCTCTAATAATATTAAAGGTAGTCTCTAATAGTACATTAGATATATGTATAATAATATACCTAATTACTATACTGACCTTGCCCAAGGTGCAAAAACTGAATGGAAGAAAAAGGAATGAACTGATTGGGGTCAGCTTCCTCTCTAACAGGATGGACCTAAACTATAATGAGATACTTCTTTATAAAGACTGGCAGTCAAACTTTCAGGTTTCTAAGTAGTCTGAGTACCCCTAACAACTGTCAAATATCTGCCGAGGAAATAATGTTGGAACCAACGGCTTAACGACCTTTGCAAGGCATGGAGAGGTTCATATTTTCATAGTCTTCTTCATTTCTATTCACTTAAAAAACTTAGTGAATAGGAACGATGACGCCAGGTGATGCAATGTTAAACCCAATAAAACGATCAACGATGTTGCGCCAGAGAGAGATTGATCTGGAGACCCTCCACGACCAAACTCTCGACACAACAACAGTACCCGGCACACATCGCAACACAACTGCTAATCAGACACACTGATCAGACTGCTAACAGACCTACTCTTATCAGTATTAAAGCTAGCAGAATAAAAATATAGCCTCAAGGTGACCTCTGCGACATTGGATGCCCTATCTGCTAATTGACAAACACTTCCAAAAAGCCAAGTCTTTTTTTGTTCTTTAGTTTTTTTATAGGTAGTAAGTACATTTTGCTTCAAATCATTTTGATGGATGGAAAATAATTGAATTTCTGATAAGATACCACTTGTCAAGCCAAATCTTTTGCTAAGCCTAGCAAAAGATTTGGCATCTAAATCAAATCAGTCATTTTTCCAGCTTGTCAGCTGGGTAGACGAAATTTAATCTGTGCATAATTTGACGTTTTTGGAATATAATGAAGTTCGTTTTAGGACTACTTGGTTTTTTTTTTTCACTAGGTAAACTAATCCACATTAATAATTTTATCTTCCTTTTACAAACAACGAATAATAACGGTTTATAATTAGGAATATAGCTTCATCCTTTCATCGGTACTTCTACAATAATTTTACAAAGAGGAAAGATTTGTATGTAACGAATAATCTCTAAATCTGCTGGAACAATTTCAAAAATTGTTTTGCTATTAGAAAGCTAGGTACATTATCACTAATAATATAGGCTAAATTTATAACACGAGATCCTTAGCAAACCCTCCTAAAATAATCTCCAGTTATAAAAAATTTAACCATAAATGTCTTTCATTGCATGCGCTGCGGAAAGTAACGAATACAGAATGAAAACAAACGTTTTACAATATTATAGAACATATCAATATCTACAAAGAATTTCGCGAGACCATATGTCCAACTATTGTTATTGTGTCATTATATATCCTTTACCTATATATATACTTAAACCGTCCCGTCGCACGGCTTTCCACCCTTACTTTAACACCACTACAATCCGGACGAAGCGTTTCGCCTCCTCGTTTATACCGCGTACATTGTGAGACTGGAAAAATTTGCTAGCTGCGGTGTTATTCTTACCTTTGTTGTAATTCTTATTCAAATAAATTAGTTTCAAGATCTGTTGATTCCCTTTTGAATTATTGAAAACGGATATCCAATCCATAAAATTTTAAATGATAACATAAACAAAAAATACATGCCGCCGGGCCGATGTTTTAATATTTATTTAAACTTCATTTCAGAACCTTCCTTCACCTTCCCGTGTTTAATTAATTAATACAGTGGTATGATTTATGTTATAATGTTAGTTTTTTTTTAATTTCTCTAATTTGAGCGAGATAAAGATTATTTCATTTATTTATTCATAAACAATTTAAACTGTGTTGAACATTAAACATTAAGTACATAAAATTATGACATGCAGAACAATAGGTATGCATACATAAAATGAACATTGATTCATTAACTACGTCGTATTCTAGAATTTTCTCCTAAAAATTCAGATGTTGTCTCGTAAGTATTAAAGGATCACGTCGCAATCAGGGGCTAGACAGTCTAGCGTCGAACGTTCTGTTCGTTTAGCAGAACAAAATGCGAGATCGTGCAGCTATACATATGACAGTCGAGAGCCGAACGCTCGCAGCATCTTGCTGAAAATAGAGCTCGCAAATATAGGTAAAGGAATGTCGTTATTAAGGTTCACTTTGATTTGCAGAAAAAAATGAGAGATCATCACAGTTACACAGACGACAGTCGCGCACCGAGTTCCCGCAGAGCCTTACTGCAAGAAATCCAGCCCTGAACGCTTGCAGCGGCTTGTGATGTAAAGAGATAGTATAGGATACAACAGTCGTAATAATAGTTCGGCATTTAATTATGATCCTTAAATTGTATATGCTCATCAAAACAGCATCCAAACCGGTGCAATGAATGAGATTTGTTCTATAGTTTTGCTAAATTTTTTTTTAGCAAAACTATAGAACATTATAGTCATTATATTATAGTCATTTGTATTGACTGTTAAAGCGAACGGTATATGCCGCGCGTCTGGAAAAGTTATTCTTCCTAATATGAAGATCCACTAGAATTAATAAAAAGTCTTTTGACAAATTGTCAAATATTATCCGCGCATATTTTGAATAACGTACAAGAGCCTTTTTCAGATGCCTCCCTTTGATGATGGGGTGAAGGATATTACAAACGGAAATTTTATGCCCATCTTGAAGGAAGAAAAATTTATCATTTCATGGGTAGCCTTCTACCGCTATCAGGGTAAAGCCCTCAATTGTTGCAGATGTATTTTATATCAGTTGCTGACCAACTACCGTTGCTATTAAAGGTTAGACAAACAAAAAAAATTCATTCGTAAAATTACAGCCCCTAAAAATAAAGAACTTAAAACATGAAATAGTAAAAAGATAAAAGTATTAATAAAGAACAAAAAAAAAAAAAATAACTTCAGTGAAAATTACTTTTTAATTTTACATTAAAATGTTCGATAACATGCGACTAGATGCATTGGTGTCCTTTTGTTATTATTAATCTGATTTTATATTATGTTACATACTTATAATTAACATATATATATAGTTAGAATAATTGTTGTCCAAAATAAAAGCTTTGAATAAAATTTAAACCCTAACCATCTTTCCAAGCGAACTGCAGGAAACTCCTCACATAGTACCAAAACCCTTAAACACATGTTTACTCATCCGTTGCAATCCACTGCATAACTTTGACAATTCAAACTGGCACTATTTGGTGCCACTGCATGCAGACTGCCAGTACTATTGGTACCGATAGTGACAACTGATGTATATACATTGTCCAAAGACCATTAAATTCGTAATAATGCGATGCAATTGCAGAACTGAGTCGTTGTGATTTCACGACGGTCAGGGCTGACACAACGCAGAAAAAATGTTTGTCGGGTTGCGTAATCAGTCGTATGAAGAAATCTTCTTTATTTTCCTTTTTTTAAACGTTGCCCTACACCAGGAATTTCTCCTGTATCGTGGGTGCGTTTACAAACATATAAACTCACATACACAAACAGTCAGACCCGGAACAAGTCATTGTAGTTCTTACAAATATTTTTTCCGTGCGGTAATCGAACCAGTGGCATGCGACGCAGTAGTCGATCGCACAGCCACTGCTCCAATCGTGTCGTCGAAATGTATTTAATTTCTTGTCTTCTTCTAGTCGCTGGTACCACTTTTCCCAGATCGTGTTGGCCCGGGAAAGGCTGGAAAGTTTATCCTTTCTCATGGCGTCGTTTGTAGTTGAGCAGAGAAATGTAGAAATATTTAAACACTATCTCTCTTTAGGCGTAGTTTTCCAACTGAACCGTGACGCTCTGCTTAGTGACGCTGAATCACGTGTACTTGGCTCCAGTCATAATTTCTTCCTTGCACAGTTCAGCCTCTTTTCCTGGTGTAATGACTAAGTCCTAATATAAAGAAATGTGAACAGGAGCTTCTTGAGAAAAGAGGTCGTCCAGAATATGATTTAATTTTGCACATTTCTGCATCATATTAATTTTCTTTTCGAGATGAGATGAAAAAAATACTCTAAATGAAAGTCTTAGTGGTCGGAACGCTTTATATGTAAAAAATAAAAAAATGTGTACCTTTCTATTAACCCAGTTTTTTTTTTTTGAGTTGGCTCTTAATAAGCTGGTGCGTTACCATCAACGACACCTTACCATTAGGTGAGATTGCAGTCAAGCACTAGTTTCTAATTATAAAAAAAAAGTGTGCCTACGAAGAGCTAATGCCATACCTTTTGTTATTGTCCCTCAGCTGTTATTTAGTCCAGTTTAAAAAGACAGGGCAACTGGAAAATGACGGGCTCTGCGGCAGTGTAGAAGTATTACTTAGAAAAAAGCAAGACAAACAATATGAACCATTGCACCACCGTTTTCCGCAACAACACATAACTTCGACGCCGAGATTCCCCCTCTAAAAGTCTTGCTCGTGACGTCATCTGACATTCGAAATCCTTATGAAATACACAGGTGGTTGCTATTTCCTATCCTCGTGATGTATTTCATAACCTCTTACCTACTTGGCGCTTTGATTAATGATCATAGAATTATTGCTAGAGGTAGTTATTTAATTTAACGGACAGATGCTGTGAAGTTTGTTGCGCTGCCCCAGCTAAATACTCTCTAGGGTTTAAGAGCGGGCATTTATAAATCAAAATCAAAAGTCATTTATTCAAACTGGGCTGAGAATCAACACTTTTTGAACGTCAATATTACATAAGGCAGTCCCCCAAAACGCCAACCCATCGACACTTCCTAGTGCTTTCGCTGGGAAGAAGTGGCGGAAGAAACTCCCCAGCAGCACAGCTGTCTGTTCATTTAAAAAAAACACGTGACTTTATACAATACTATGTATAGTAATGAACACAAGAAAGATATAATTTACATTCTCAAAAAGTGCTGATTATCAGTACAATTTGTTAAGAATACTTTTGATTTTTATTTAGGGTTTACTAAAGTTTACTAAAGAGTAGTTAATTAGCATCTCAAAACGAGACAGTTCAGTTAATCAAAAGCAATAAATAATACTGAACTAAATTAAAATCCAACCCAAAACTGTCAGCCCTAGCATCATCTGTGTGTCTTAATATCTACAGGGTGTGGTTGTGTGCGTTCTCCATACCCCCTTTATACCCCCCTTTGGCAAGCTCCGCAGTATATATACTCTCTATGTACTAGTCTATGCACAGTATACGCATTTTAACACTAGTTTATATATATACAAGGCAAAACCACTAATGTTTGACCGATTTGGCTGCAACACAGTGGTATAATGCGTTTGAGTGGCTAAAGGATTTATGGGGAGTCTCACCAAAGATTTATTGTTAGTTTTTGGTGAAAATCAGTTGCAGATAGAAACTGGGATTTAATCGATGTCATTGTAATGTTTAAACTTTGGCTGAAAAACTTTGGGTTGTTGCATTTAGACCATGTTTGTTTAGCGTTAAATAGACTGATGTGCACCGTAAGAATATGATATCGTTATACATATACGTACATATTTAATAAAAAACTGGAACCTTTTAGGAAGGAACTTGGTGTGTTTTTTCCAAACCTTCCCTTATGTTTAAACCTCAAACGCCTACTCATACATTCATGCTTAAAAGGTAGTTGTAATCAGCTCTGTCCATGACCTACCCTATTGTGGATGTAATTCTATACTCACGATAATAATAGCATTGTACACTAAAAGCCCCCTAATATTTTATTGTTTGTAGCCCCTAATCCATTTCCGTGTAGCGACCTTCAGCGTAGCACAGTCTATGACGTAGAATCGACGTTGTAGCACGGCCTACGGCGTAGCATGGCCTACGACGTAGCTGGTTGCTACGATGAAGTAGCGATTTTGATGAGTTTAGGAAGAATGAATTAATTTATACTCTTAACTAGGTACCCGCCCCGAATTCGCACGGGTGCAATGATGACACTAAATACACTACAGAAAAACTGTGAACGTTGTATATAAAAACATAGCAGCCCGCCGCTCTAGGCGCCCCGGTCGGCTAAGTCCCTCAATTTTTAAGTATATAATATCTTCGAAAATATTCATTTGAATCATATGCTGTAAAGGGCCATATAGATCTATATTAAATCACTAATGTTTTTAGGTAATAAATTGTATAAGGATTAATGCTGTATTGGTTAAAATTGCTTTGAAAATTAGCCGGTATTTGTCGTAAAAAGTAAATGACAAAAAATGTTATTGTGGGATATCCATAAGAGATAGACATATAATATGTAAAGAAAACCCTGTCCGACCCGTGAAGGCATGGTTAGGTATCGATAACTGATTCTACTAATGCCCACAAAGACAGGCTAAACTTAAAAAAAAATCCCCCTAAAAAATAAATACTATTTCGCAAAAAGAGGTAACTTAATACATGTGCGGTAAGCAACCCCTTCCGCGGGCGGCGGAGGGCAGGGCACGCAGCACCTGTGACGTGGTCGCGTCGCTATTCGCTTATAATAATACCGGTGTTGTCACTTTTAAAAAAAATACCAAATTTAAGGAAAATTGTAATTAATTCTCGGGAAAAAAGATTATTGCAAAATTCATTAGTTTTGTTAGTATGATGATTATGTAAAATTTTATATTATATTTGGTCAAGTGTTTACCTAACCTTTATTATCCTTATGGGTCAGACAGGGTTTTCTTTACATATTGTATAATATCGCAGACTTTTTTTATACACCTTTTCAATGCGTATAATATTTTGTACATTATTTTGATAAATCTCGTAGGGTTCAGCCTGCGTTATACAGCACATTAATAACCTCAAATATAATAGTATTTCTCCACTATTTAATGGATGGTATTTTACATATAAACCTTTCTCTTTAATCTCTCTATCTACTAAAAAAACCGCGGTGAAATCCGTTGTGTGGTTTTAAAGATTTCATCCTACAAAGGGACATAGGTAAAGAGAAAGCGACTTTGTTTTATACTATGTAGTGATATATCTTTAAATATTCATATAAAACAATTAATGTCTATTAGTTAGTCAGAAACCTTCATATTATATTTTTATAGTTTTTAGCAGTACCTACATTTTTCCATTTCTCACCTATAATCGCCGGAGGACGGGTCTGAGCAGTTGTGTTGCGATGTGTGCCGGGTACGATGCGCCAAATGTTGTTGTGTCGAGAATTTGGTCGTGGAGAGTCTCCAGATCAATCTCCCTCTAGCGCAGCATCGTTAGTCGTGTTGGTCTTAGGTTTGGACATTGCATCACCTCGCTCAACTGCCGTCATCCTTCCTATTCCTAAGTTTTTTAAGTGAATAGGCTTAATAAACTAGTGCGCTTTACCATCAACGATTGCATCACTGCTTACCATCAGGCGGGATTGCAGTCAATCACTAGTTTATAATTATTAAAAAATAAAAAGAAATATAATAAATAAATAAATATATATGGACAAATCACACAGATTGAGCTAGCCCTAAAGTAAATTCGAGACTTGTGTTATGGCATACTAACTCAACGATACTATATTTATAATAGATACATATATAGATAAACATCCAAGACCCAGGCCAATCACGAAAAGATAGTTTTCCATGATGACCTGGCCAGGGATCGAACCCGGGGCCTCCACATCGCAGGCAGGCGTGTTGACCGCTGCGCCACGGAGGATGACAAAACTCTGGGTTGGGGTCGATTTCCAATCTTAGTACATATCTAACCAACACAACTCAGTTACTTATCTCTTAGTAAGATTGGTTGTTGGATTATCGGGATTCTGACGATTGTCAAATATCTACGAATAACAGCCGCGACCATCGTTTTATCATGCTTACCGAGAAACCTCGTCTTGGTATGTAAAGATACCCATCCACAGATTGACCGTGGCAAGCGTCGCTTAACTTGATCGATCGACCTGCACCCTAATTACGTAACACACCATTACTATCAATTGGAATAATTTTAAAGCATATTGCTAATCCATTGCTCCATATGTTCAATCTGGTCAACAACGTAAATACGCAATAAATGTTGTTGAACTGTCAAAATGATGCCCATTGCTGTGCGGCCGTTGTCATTTTTCCATGAACCTCTCTTGAGCAGTAACTACAATAAAAGAGTGATAAACACAATTTAGCTTAAAGTTACAATAAACCATTACTGAAGTTATCACACTTAAGTTAGAAAAAAGTGAGTTCCTCGAGAGGTCACAGCTTCCCCACTACAGAACAATTAACCCAATTTCCTATAAAAAATATAATGTTCCATTTTTTCAATGTGTCTCGTCCTACAACAGGAATTTCTTTGCTATAAAACTGCAAGTTTTGTTAACCATGCGTTTTTCAAGTTAATGTCATTTTAAATTAAATTTTATTACGTTGCTTTTGAGTAAATCGTTGGATAAGTGATTCGATTGAGTTTTGATAGATGCTTTATTTTAGTTTTACACTTAGCTGACTTTTGTACGGATACTTTTAGATTGGAAAGGTGGTTGAAGAAAAATATGTTGAAACAGTTTTACAAGCGTTTCAGCTTGGTTATTTAAATAATAAGTTGCCTCTTCATCCAGAGGTTTTCTTTTTCCTTCATTTTACATAATAATATAATTCTCATGCTGTAATAAAATATTCTTGTTGCTGCCCGAGATATAACGGTTCGTATTTCAGTGTTGTTTAGATGTGTTTGTGGAACCAATAAAATTGCTGTTGGACAAATAAGCTAAGTGATCTGCATTTGCCATATATCCGTCAAAATATCTACAAATTACTTTGGATTCAGCACGCCTCTTGCGTGCGAAGAGGCTGATTGGCGACTCAGATTTAACTGAAAACGCTCTCCAAAGCCTGGTGCACAGGCGAAGAGTAGCCAGCCCGTCGGTGTTCTGTAGGATGCATTTTGGAGAGTGTGCGAGGGAATTGCATGATTTAATTTCCCCACCTCCGTATCCGTCGTACGGCGAGTTTCCACCCTTACATTTTTGACACCGCAACGATCCGGATGAAGCCCGTCTTTTATACCGCGTGCATCGAGGGACTGAAACAATTTGCCAGCGGCGGTGTTTCCGTCGGACTACAATTTGAGTGTCTTCAAGGCTAGAGTGAATAGGCTCTTAATAAATTAGTGCGCTTTACCATCAACTATTGCATCACTGCTTACCGTCAGGCGGGATTGCGGTCAAACACTAGTTTATAATTTACTAGCTTTCCGCCCGCGGCTTCGCCCGCGTGGAGTTCGGTTATATCGCGCTTTTTAGGTTTCCCTCGGGAACATCAAATTTTTCCGGGATAAAAGGTAGCCTATGTTCTTTCTCGGGGTCTAAAGATTGTCTATGCCAAATTTCATCAAAATCGGTTGAGAGGTTTAAGCGGGAAAGCGTAACAGACAGACAGACAGACAGACAGAGTTACTTTCGCATTTATAATATTAGTATGGATAAAAGAAAAAACCTAATTAAGTTCGGTTGACGCTACAACTTGAAATATTTTTGACATTATCAATAATGCTAGTCACTTTAAAACCTACTCTTTCCGTGTGGTACCGGGCCTAGAATTGTACCAACCCATATCCTCCCGTGGGTGTCGTAGGAGGCGACTAAGGGAAATCACCAGGGAAGCGGGCAGCAGCGCTTCTCCTGTGTAATATCAAATCACTGCGATCCCCAACCCGCCTGCCAAGCGTGGGGATTATGGCAAACCCCCCCAATGATGCACACGATACAGCCCAGGCCCCTAGTCCCCGGCAGCTCCGCTATTCCAGTCTACGGTAGCGGACTCGGTTACGGCGGAGCAAGGGGTGCTAAGAATCTCCGGCAGAGGTCCGACTACTATCACAAACGACGACCTTTGGCCCTGGCAACATTTAACACGCGCACACTACGGACCGATGAGAAAATTGTCGAACTGGAGGAAGAACTGAGCCGGTTGCGCTGGGACATTGTGGGGTTATCTGAAGTCCGAAGAGAGGGAGAGGACTCGATAATCCTGAAGTCTGGCAACCTGCTCTATTTCCGGGTAGGCGACCAGCTGTCCCAGGGTGGTGTCGGGTTTATTGTCCACAAGTCCCTCGTGAACAACGTGGTTAATGTCGGGAGCCTTTCGACTCGGGTGGCGTACCTTGTACTGAGAATAACAAAACGATATTCGTTAAAGGTTATACAGGTCTACGCCCCGACGTCTAAACACTCTGACGATGAGGTGGAGGCTATGTATGAGGACGTTAGTAGAGCCATACATTCCTCCAAAACCCACTACACCGTTGTCATGGGGGCCTTTAACGCAAAACTGGGCATGCGAGAGGCGGACGAGACGAAAGTGGGGCAATTTGGAGTTGGAAATCGGAATCCCAGAGGTCAGATGCTAATGGATTTCATGGAAAGGGAAGGACTCTTTGCGATGAATTCTTTTTTCAGGAAACCATTGCACCGCAAGTGGACCTGGCTCAGCCCCGATGGTCAGACCAAAAACGAGATGGACTTCATAATGTCAACGAGAAGGCAAGTATTCAACGATGTCTCCGTGATCCATGCGGTAAAAACCGGGAGTGATCACCGTATTGTTAGAGGCATCTTGAACCTCAACATTAGGCTCGAACGCTCTCGACTTATGAAGTCTACGCTCCGTCCAGCGTCAACACAACTCCAAAACCCCGAGAGCTTTCAGATCGAACTACAAAACCGCTTCGAATGCCTCGGTGAAAGCGTAGATGTGGACGACTACAACAACAGGTTTGTGGAAACTCTCCAAACGGAAGGGTCTAAGTTCTACAAAACCCTCCGTTCAAAAAGACAGAAGAAGATCTCTGGTCCTACCTGCCGGCTAATGGAAGAAAGACGGGACGTGATCTTAAAATCCCCTGATGACGCTTCGCGCATCAGATGCCTTAACAGACAGATCTCAAAGTCTCTGACTCGCGATATACGCCAATTTAATACAAATTGTATTAAAGAGGCTATCGAGCGGAACAAAGGCTCCAAAGTGTTCGCAAGAGAATTGTCTGTTGGACAGAGTCTACTTGCAAAGCTGAAGACTGGGGATGGTAGGATCGTCACTTCCAAGCCCGAGCTTTTGGGTGAGATGGAGAAATTCTACGGAGAGTTATACACATCAACACACGCACCTGTTGTAAGCCTGGCTAATGATCCTAGAGCCAGACTAACCCGACACTACACCGACGATATCCCGGACGTCAGCCTGTACGAGATTGGTATGGCCCTGAAACAGCTCAAGAAAGATAAGGCGGCTGGAGATGATGGAATTACGGCTGAGCTTCTGAAAGCGGGTGGCAAACCGGTTCTTAAAGCGCTTCAGAAGCTATTTAATTCCGTCATTCTTAAAGGCGAAACGCCTAAGGCGTGGCACAGGAGCGTGGTGGTTTTGTTTTTCAAAAAAGGTGACAATACCCTCCTGAAAAACTACAGACCGATATCCCTCCTGAGCCATGTCTACAAGCTATTTTCTAGGGTCATCACGAATCGTCTCGCTCGCAGGTTTGACGACTTCCAGCCTCCCGAACAAGCAGGCTTCCGAAAAGGCTTTAGCACCATAGACCACATTCATACGCTGCGGCAAGTTATACAGAAGTCCGAGGAGTATAACAAACCACTATGCTTGGCGTTTGTGGACTATGAGAAGGCCTTCGATTCGATTGAGACTTGGGCGGTGCTACAGTCTCTCCAGCGGTGCCAAATTGACCATCGATACATTGAGGTGATAAAGTGTTTGTACAAAAACGCCACCATGTCAGTCCGTCTTCAGGATCAGGACTCGAAACCGATCCAACTGCAGCGTGGAGTGAGACAAGGAGATGTCATATCTCCTAAATTGTTCACTGCTGCGTTGGAAGATGTCTTCAAGCTCCTGGACTGGAAAGGACTTGGCATCAACATCAACGGCGAGTACATCACTAATCTCCGTTTCGCAGATGATATCGTGGTCATGGCTGAGACCCTGGAAGACTTGGGCAAAATGCTCAATGACCTCAGCAGAGCTTCCCAACAAGTGGGTCTAAAAATGAACATGGATAAGACGAAGATCATGTCGAACTCTCATGTCGCACCCACTCCAATTGTAGTTGGTTGCTCTGCACTCGAAGTTGTTGACGAGTATATATACCTGGGACAGAAAGTCCAACTAGGTAGGTCCAACTTCGAGAAAGAGGTGTCTCGGCGAATCCAGCTCGGTTGGGCAGCGTTCGGGAAGCTACGCTACATCTTCTCGTCGTCCAAGATACCACAGTGTCTCAAGACTAAAGTCTTTGACCAGTGTGTGTTGCCAGTGATGACTTACGGAACTGAAACGTGGTCGCTCACAATGGGCCTCATACGAAGGCTCAGAGTCACACAAAGGGCAATGGAAAGAGCTATGCTAGGAGTTTCTCTGCGTGATCGAATCAGAAAGGAGGAGATCCGCAGAAGAACCAAAGTCACCGACATAGCTCTGCGAGTCGCTAAACTTAAGTGGCAGTGGGCAGGGCACATTGCTCGTAGAACCGATGGCCGATGGGGCAGCAAGGTTCTGGAGTGGCGGCCACGTACTGGAAGACGCAGCGTAGGGAGACCCCAACAAGGTGGACCGATGACCTGGTGAAGATCGCGGGAAGCCGATGGATGCGGGCAGCACAAGACCGGTCATCGTGGAAAGCCTTGGGGGAGGCCTTTGTCCAGCAGTGGACATCTATAGGCTGAGGAAGAAGAAGACTTTAAAACCAACTTCATTCCCATTAAAAATAAAGTTGATATTTGTTTAATTTGAAGTAGCTTCAATTTAAAACATGTAAATAAAATTAATTAGGTATTCAAATTGTTTAGGTACATGTTTCAAACATACTATACATGTATATGTATAGTATGTTTATGTGTACGCTCGAGCGGTTGTAGGTACTCAACAGCTTGAAGCAGTCGATCCTGACTGCTTCAGTCAGTCCGTGTATGGCCGGCCTTAGTCTTACAACAGCAATATAATTGGCCTATTTAGTTTTTATTCTGCCAAAAATCAGTAAAGTATTTACCATAAACACCACACAAGGAAGATCCCAAAGTACCAAGTGGCAACGAAAGAAGGAAAAAGAAAAAACGAAATCAAATCATATCAATATCAAAAAACAAGCTCATATATAACATACTTACCTGATCAATTACATAACACTCAGCACTTACCGTACATAACACACATAATCTCTGCCGAACATACGAGTTGTCCCACATTCGGACACGTGAATTACTCATACAATACCCAGAACTTAAATTTGGGTCAAACTTTCTACGACTCATATTATTTTTTTTTACAAAATTGTTTATAAACTAAGTTTGTACTTTAATCGTATATGCAAGCAATTATATATAACATTTTACATATTTTATTAACCTGAACGTATTTTATTTCAAATGAAAAAATAATTATTAAAATCTGTTAATGCAAACCAAAATCATCATCAAAAATCCAACATACTTATCCCGTATATTTTGAATAAATTAGTAACCCAATTCCCCGAGAGATGTACGCTGTACTTTAGGTTACTTCCCGTTGCTAAGATTTTTCCTGAGTTGATGGGGTTGGAACGGGTATGAGCTATAGAATAGTTGGAATCTATGACTCTTTCTTTAGTTGTCACCGTCCTTTTTTACTCATTCTTAGGATTACGTACTTTAAGTATTTCAACTCAATGTAAAACTCTAAATGTAGTTAACTCTACACCCACACAGTGTGGCGTGCACTTATTGTAACAGACAGGAAACTACGTAATTTAACACTGAGCGTGACTCCACATGCTGTTGGTCGGTTTTTTAATGAATGAAAAAAAAAGTAACAAAAGAAAAGAACCAAAAAGTCCTATACGAGTCCAAAAAGCTCTTTATCTCAGCGTGATAATTGGCAAATACAAAAATAGATATGGCAGCGCTGGCATTCTAATAGCGCCCGCTATGTGAAAATATTTGTAAAGTTAGATAGTTCATAATAATTTGGTTTTAGAAAAGTTTCTTTTTTGCACCATTTCTTCTTCTTAGCGAAAGCACTGCGGCGTAAGGCGTTTTTGGGGACTGTGTGTGTGTGATTTTACGTTAAAAAAGTACTGATTGTTAGCCTAGTTTAAACAAGTGATTTAAGGTTTAGATTACCAAGTTATAAGTACCATTAGGTACAAATTTCATACAACCTTTTATCCCTAATTTAACCACTTTAGAGGATGTAGTTTCGAACGTCCTCCTATATTGCTAACTTTCGCTATACGAGCTGCTTCATCATCACCATCTCAGCGTTAATCCCAGTCGCATACGAAGTTTTTTCAGCTTTGGAGTCTGGGGTCCGCTTTACCAGTCTAACTACTGATTTTGGCTTAACTTCGATATTTTCCGTGAAGCGACTGCCGTCTGACCTCTGAAACCCGAAGGCGATATCGAAAGCATTGCAGTTAGACCAATTATTGGACTTTTGAGGGCTCCAAAAACTGCATTCTGAAGTACAACCAGACCAGTGCAAATATTCATATTCATGCATACAAATATTTGCACTGAGCGGGGATCGAAACCGCGCCTCCTTGCGCAGCGTTCGCTACCGCTACGCCACGGAAGCTGTCAATGCGAGCTGCTTGTCTTGTTCAAATTGTGTACTTCCAGAGCCACTAGAATACTGTTGTTGTCTCTTAGTGAATGAATTAATTAAAGTTTCTTTATTTAGATTATGATTTCTAATCAATTAATATATCTCTCAATAAATCTGTAAACTGAATAACCATGATTTTAAACTTGATTTTGAAAATGGTTTTAGTTAATCCAATGTCTACTTCAATTTTGTCAAATCTTTCACGATCTCTTCACTATCTTTCCACGGTTGTTAAAAACGGTTAGGGTAGTGAAATTAATCAATAATTTTAAAACTATTGTTTTCCTAAATAACACTTTCCATAAAAAGACAGTGCGTAAAAATGGCTAGGTGATCTCTCAAAACACATAACTTTCCCTCATATGGGGTAGTCCGAATCTTATGTATGTACATAAAAATATATCGAATTTAAAAAAAAAAGAAGCGATAATCATAACATAAATACCAGGAACAAACACAATCTTGCTGTAACATCACACTCGTCTCCACAGAGTAGGCAACTCGTTCATGGGTCAATGTATACACTTTTACATCACACTCGTCTCCACAGAGTAGGCAATTCGTCCATGGGTCAATGTATACACTTTTACATCACACTCGTCTCCACAGAGTAGGCAATTCGTCCATGGGTCAATGTATACACTTTTACATCACACTCGTCTCCACAGAGTAGGCAATTCGTCCATGGGTCAATGTATACACTGTTACATCACACTCGTCTCCACAGAGTAGGCAATTCGTCCATGGGTTAATGTATACACTTTTACTACAAGCTTTCCATGGACATTCGAAACTTACCCATTAAACGATTTAAAAACTATATAAAGGCCAAACTTTGCAAAAAGGGGTGTTATAAAATCACAGATTATTTAGAAGACAATAAAGCTTGGGACTGAGTTGCTTGCTCTGCTAAGCATTTTTATTAAGCTTTATGCGTAATTATGCTACAATTATGACATTTAAACAATGTTTTTTTTTTTTTTAAATCACGTACATTATTGTAAACATTTTTATTTTTTATGTCTGGACTTGAAGAAAGACGATGATCCCTGAGTTTGTTTCGGCCATTTCTTCTCAGAGATAGTCATTTAGGAAATGGCTCCATCTAGTTTAAAAAAATATGACGTGTAAAAGTGATCAGTGATCCTACTTGCTTAATAAACGATTTAATTTCATTTCATTTCACTATGATAAGACGTCATACTTCTAGATATAAGTGAAGTAAACACTTGATGTTCTCGTAACATTTCACTATAAAACTTGGGTTTCTCGCAAATTTTCCTCAACCTTAGTCGTAAACCTCGTGTATGTTGGTGACTATAAAATTAATAAACTTAGTTATTTTTGCTACTCGTGCTTTCCCCACACTGGAATGAACGTAATGACATTATCCATCACTAACTTCTGCTCATGACTTTGTCCGGATGAAGGATCTTATTCATTCGACCCACCCCGTCACATCACAGTCGGGTTTTTTTCTGACTTTTTGCGCTCGTCTCCTCGCGTTAGAATGTTTTAATTCTGACTCGCTGTAGTTTCAGAGATTAACGTGTTCCAACAAACACTTCAACTTTATTTTAAGCAAAACTTGGAATTGAGGTCACAATGGTGTGAATGTAACTGCGCTGGGGGTGTGTGGTAGTAAAATATTGAGTATCATTTCGAACAAGGTACATAAAATCTAGATATGTATACTTTAAAATAAGAAACACTTAAAAAAAAAACAACAATTTTCTAAAATTTACCGTATAATGACATCATTACCTCCCAGAATTTGATCCTTATTAGGGATACTAACGATTGGTGTAATAAATAATAGATTTTTTTTAAATCGAAATCTATTACTGGTTCGATTACTGGTTAGAAATGAGCATTTTCAAAAAAGTCTAATGATTCATGAGTTTTCATCAAAATTCAGCATCAGACTCCTTTAAGTTCTTTTCATCATTATTCATAATTTAGAATTTGGCCACATACCTACTACTACTATTGTTCTTTATGTTTAAATAACAACTATCATTCTTTGATAGTTGTATGAAATGCTATAACACGGGAAATTTACGTTATATTTAAGAATTTCCCAGACTCCACATAAGCTTCTAGAATAGTCATCATCATCATCATGTCAGGCATATGAAGTCCACTGCTGGAAATAGGCCTCTCCCGAAGATTTCCGAAAATAGTGGTTGGACACGGCCTGCATCCAGCGCGGAAGCATAATCAGCTTACAATGATCCTACAGTTGGGATACAGGTCTCCTCTCTATTAGAGTAGTGTGCCGTAATCCACAACGTGGGTCCAGTGCTGGCTGGTTTATGTCATATATCTTCAAATGTGTAGAATCGATCACATGGTGGTTTCCTTTTGAGAATTCTTCACCATTTTGATAGTAATTGTGATGAAATAATCTACACAAAGTAAAGAGCCTATCTGGGCTCGAACCTACGACCTTACACATAAGTCGCGTTATCAGTGGGCACTACAGCTCTGATCTTTATGATAAAGTTCATAAAAATGCGCGGCTATTAGATAAATATTATAGGACAACCTCTAATCATATTATCTTCAGTCTGATTATAGAAGTATTCATGTTTTACAGACTTATAAATGTAGAAACCAGCCTAAATAAAGTCGTACTCATAATTAAACATATAAAAATACTAATAAACATTTACAACATTTAAAATCTCGAAACAAATAAGTCTTTCTATAACATCACATCTACGACTTTATACGCGAACGTCGCCGAAACTAGGGTAATGTTCTAATGCCATTTATGCGATAAAAAAACCCCTTATTTTCCAGAAAAGCCAGCAGGTGGCATTACGATCGGAATCGTTTTTTTACAACCGATTAAATATTCCTACGATGTGCCCCATGTGAACTACACTAAAATAATGTCCCTAAAAAATGACAACAGTTATAAAAAAAGGAAATTTTTAGCAACTTTACCATATTATATGTATATTTTGTCCCAGGCTTCGGGTTTACGACCTCAGTTTACGACCCAGTGTTTTACGATTTTTTTATATATACAGTCGGAGTTAGGGCTGGGGTAATGATAACGGTTATTAGGGTTCTGACAATCGGGAAATTATTATCGATTCAGCGGCAGAGTGCGAGTGAAGCCAGGGTGAAACGTGATGGTACACCGAAATAATTTTATTATTAACTACATATGGTACACGTATCATGTGCCCCATGACAGGGGACCATGTTTTATGTGGTATTAGGATATTTGTCACACGTTTGTCCTTCTGCTCTGATTATTTTAGTGTCTCTGTGGAAGCATCTTGTGTGGTCTTCCTTTTCAGTTTCTATTCGAATTGCGGAAACCGTCCATTAGATCTTTGCAGCTTTCGTCATAAACTTTGTGACTTGAATGTAGAATAATTTAATAAATCGTTTAGAGATTAATATTTTCTTTAATTAATTACTAACTTTCCGCACGCGGCTACGCCCGCGTGGAGTTCGGTTATATCGCGCTTTTTAAGTTTCGGGAATATCAAACTTTTCTGGGATAAAAAGTACCCTATTATTTCATCTGGACTTCTAACTTTACGTCTGAAAAATTTCAAAACAATCGGTTTAGTAGTTACGGCGTGAAAGCGGAACAAATAAACTTACTTTCCCATTTATAATATTAGTAAGGATTGCTTTCTGATTCCGTCAGCGATTAAATCAAGGATCATGTTGATCATTGCAGAAGTATAATACCTACATAGTCACATGATTTATTTTTTGAAGGGTATTGAAGATCTTCGTTACCTTATTCCTTATTAAGAGGGAGTAGGTCGTAAGTTCGAACCCCGTCAGGCGCTTTACTTTGTATAAATTATTTCAGCACCACTGCTCTCAAAACGGCGAAGGAAAAACTACCTATATACAGTATCAATAAATCGCTACAATTCTTGCGAAGTAGTTTGCCAGGTGGACAATCGCGTTACGATAACCTATTCCCCCTCCCCCCTCTCCCTATACAAATGTGAGTGAGAATCTAACAGCTGGAACAAAGTACATTTGATAATATTTTTATGGCAATAATGAGCTAAGTTCTATACTTAGGGCATTTAGCTTTTTTATTGAGTGTTCATTACATTTTCTACATAGTATTTGTGAAAAGAAACGTTTCTTTTTCAAAGGTGTTTGAATTTTTTTTTGCTTCGTAAAGGTACTTCACTGCGATCGGTACATGTAAACTACTAGAATTCAACTGAATTCAGCCGTTACATTGGAAACTGAACTGAATATAGGTAGGAAAAGGCAAGCAGATAATATCCTACCCCGGTGGAGGAAAATAGGAGGAGTTATGTATTAACATAACAATAGATTAAAGAAAGTGCGTTGTACTTGTTACTGGGATGCGTGTGTGACCAGAAGAATAATACCCGGGTGCCGGCGTGTAGTGTGACTATAAGGTCAATACTCGCTACCGGCGGCGTGTAGTGTGACCAGAAGGTCAATACTCGCTAATGGCGTATAGTGTAACCAGAAGGTCAATATTCGCTACCGGCGTGTAGTGTGACCAGAAGGTCAATACTCGCTCCCAGCGTGTAGTGTGACGCGAAGGCCAATACTCGCTACTAGCGTGTAGTGTGACCAGAAGGTCAATACTCGCTACTGGCGTATAGTGTAACCAGAAGATCAATACTCGCTACCGGCGTGTAGTGTGACCAGAAGGTCAATACTCGCTACTGGCATGTAGTGTCACCAGAAGGTCAATACTCGCTACCGGCGTGTAGTGTGACCAGAAGGTCAATACTCGCTACCGGCATGTAGTGTGCCCAGAAGGTCAATACTCGCTAATGGCGTATAGTGTAACCAGAAGGTCAATACTTGCTACCGGCGTGTAGTGTGACCAGAAGGTCAATACTCGCTACCGGCATGTAGTGTGACCAGAAGGTCAATACTCGCTACTGGCGTGTAGTGTCACCAGAAGGTCAATACTCGCTACCGGAGTGTAGTGTCACCAGAAGGTCAATACTCGCTACCGGCTTGTAGTGTGACCATAAGGCCGACACTCGGTATCGGCGTGTAATGTGACCAGAAGACCGACACTCGGTACCGGCGTGCGTGTGTGACCAAAAGGCTAATCCACGTAATATTTTTTTAAATGTAGCCCAGTCTCATCTTGGCGACTATCAAATGTCAAAATTGTTTCCTACATTTTTGCATGTATTTTTGACAGATTAAGTCTAGTATAATACTGTTAACGTTGTTATTATTAACATAATTGTCCCTCCAATGAATGAACGTAAACGAGATACAAAGATAATAAAGATGCTCTTAGCCGGCGCGGCGGCGAACTATAGGTTCTGCCTACCCCAACTACCAAGAGAAGACTTGGTTTTATGTCTATGCATGTTATAAAAGACCTAACAGAATTTATTTTTAACTAGCGATGCGCCCCGGCTTCGCACCGTCTTTACGACTTCACAGAACATTTTTAAGACTTCTTTATTATATGTAAGTTTAATTTAATATAAGTGTTTTATAGACATGAGCTTTTCATAGTAAACTCTCCACGTCATGTGAACGGCGCTAAAAATTGCAACAAAATTGTTTGTTAAGTTTACACTAACAACAAAGTCATACAGACCGACACCAAAAAGGACTGAGATTTATAATAATGTATACCTAGATACATATTTGATAAATGGAGTTTATACATTTTTTTATCTTCCTTGCCTAATACGGTATTTGACTAAAAAAAACTAATTAGTCCGTCAGTCAGATTTCCCAAAAATACTAGACACGTATTTTTTCTTTATTCATATACCTAAACAAAAAATTAAGACGAGACAGTGCGTTGAAAACTCGTGTGACGTCACTGCACGCTACACTTTTTAGAGAGCAGTGACGTCACCAGCGACCAATCCTGATCTTTGATGCCTTTTATATTTGTCAATTTTTATTGATTTGATAAAACAAAATATACGTACCTACCCAATAATTTTCTATAATCCGAATGACGGACTAAATAGAATAATTTTTTCTTACCCAGGAAACATCCCTATTCCGTTATAGACCAAAAGTACCCTTCTTTTGGCTATATATTTAAAAAAATAATAGTCGAATTCCTGATTAATTCTCACACATCTCACGTAATCTGATTAGGGGATAGAAATCAAACAGTAAACAAAACAAATGTCGTGAGTTTCCCATTATTGGGTTCCATATCCAGAGAGTAAAAACGGGACGGTATCAGTCTCTCTGTCACCAGGCTATATCTCATGAACCGTGACAGTTGAAATCACAAATGATGATTTTTCATTACTATTATTTTGTACTTATAATGGTACGAAACCCTTTGTGTGCCAGTTTGACTGGCACTTGGCTTGGTTGCACTAGTCAATCATTCTTCCACACTTACGTGGAGTAGGTACTGAGACTAATTAAAAATTATCTACAACTTCTCACCGAAAATATATACATTTTGTAAAGAAAACCCTATCCGATCCGTGAAGGTATTGTTAGGTATCGATAACCGATTCTAATAATGCCTACAAAGCAGGTCTAAACTTAAAAAAATCCCCCTAAAAAAAAACATATTATTTCGATAAAGCGAGGTAACTTAATGCATGTGCGGTAGGCAACACGTTAGGCATACATCCTCGGGTGAAGGGGGGCAGGGCACGCAGTACGTGGTCGCATCGCTATTCGCTCCGACACAAACGGTGTTGTCACTTTTTAAAAAAATACCAAATTTTGGGGAAGTTGGAATTAAATCGCGGAAAAAAAGATTATTGCAAAATTCATTAGTACTGTCACTATGATGAAACACATGACCAAATAAAAAATGAAATTTTACATAATAAAATTTCATTTTTTATTTGGTCATGTGTATACCTAACATTTATTATGCTTTTGGGTTGGATAGGGTTTTCTCTACATATCTATACTAATATATAAAGCTGAAGAGTTTGTTTGTTTGTTTGTTTGTGCGCGCTAATCTCAGGAACTACTGGTCCGATTTGAAAAATTATTTTTGCGTTGGATAGCCTATTAATCCAGGAAGGCTTTAGGCTATATAACATCCCGCTATGACTAATAGGAGCAGAGCAGTAATAAAAAATGTTGCGAAAACGGGAGCTAACGCAGCCGTAAATATTGCCAATAGGAGCTGAGCATGACTAATTCCACGCGAACGAAGTCGCTGGCGGCCGCTAGTTGTATATATATATATATATATAAAACGTTACCCCACACTAGGAAATACTTCTGTATCTTGGATGGGTTTACAATATTTAAACTCATATACGCTAACATCCAGACCCGGAACAACTACCTGTAGCCCATACAAGTATTCGTTCCATACGGGAATCGAACTCGTGATACACAGAGCGCAGCAATCGGTCACTCTATTGCACTAACCATGTAGTCAATAATAATTAATAATAAAGTTATGAGCGTCGAAATTTTCATGTTTATACGCATATTTGGGAGGCAATAAATAACTTCTCGAGTATAAAATGGCAAAATTTTTGGCGTGCGATTCAGTGCAGGAATAGATATAATTTATTCAAGAACTAGCTGTTGCCCGCGACTCCGTATGCGTGGACTTCAGTTTACAGTGCGTGGTTGTTCCCATTTCCGTGGGAATGTTCATTAGGAAAAATATTTAAAAAAGCTATAAAATTCAAATAAGCGCCTGTAAAAATAATGGGAGCAATATGTACGGCCGCGTTTGCTCCCGTTTTCGAAACATTTTTTGATACTGCTCTGCTCCTATTGGTCATAGCGGGATGTTATATAGCCTATGCCCTTTCTCAGGCTCTAGACTATCTGTGTACCAAATTTCATTACAATCGGTTCAGTAGTTTTGACATGAAAGCCGGACAGACAGACAGACAGAGATACTTTCGCATTTATAATATTAAGTATGGATTCATAAATAATATTTTTGAACGACCATGAAATACATTAATTATCGTTATAAGACATTCTATATTCCACTGAATAAATAAAATCACATAAATAAAACTAAATTAATAAATGAACAGGACATGTATAACCTACAGACTACTGCAATCTTTAGATGAATATTTTAGGAAGAATTAACTTTGTCATGAAGGCGTGTTAGTAAGTTTTTACTGTTTACATAAAACAATGTATAAGAGTTCCTATGGTCCACCCATATCTACTAGAAGATTTCCAGTCGACCTCGCTAACTAAGTTGTGTGCCTGCTGCAAGTGGGTTCGCGTCGATAGTGCACCGGTCAGACTTCGATTTCACGACCCCAGGCTCGCCAGTCCGACGCCTCTAGCAGCTGACCTTTGTTCTTTATAACGACAGTTGAAACTGCAATTTTATGTAAAATCTTTATCATACATGTGTCAAGGAACACTTAAATTTTTTATTATGTTGGAAAAAAGCTAGGCATATGATTTATACGTATTTTTGACATATAATATATTTTATAATGCGAGCCTTTTTGGAAGCGTTCTCACTTGGCCGAATAGACTGAGTCGAAGCTTTTAGACGTCCCTTTTGTTTTGTAATAGTACGTTTGGAATAACTTAAATTATAAGAAACGTAAATGATAAATCTTTTTCCCAAATATTACTACCTAAACCTGTATTGTGGAAAGCAATCAATTATATATTAAAACTAGCTTTCCGCCCGCGGTTTCGCCCTCGTGCTATTCGGTTATATCGCGCTTTTAGATTTCCCTCGGGAATATCAAAATAAAAGGTAGCCTATATCCTTTCTCAGGATCTAATGATTGTATGTGCCAAACTTCATCAAAATCGGTTGAGAGGTTTAAGCGGGAAAGCGTAATAGACAGACAGACAGAGTTACACTCGCATTTATAATATTATTAGCTTTCCGCACGCGGCTTCGCCCGCGTGGAATTCGGTTATATCGCGCTTTTTATATTATTTTCCTCGGGAATATCATTTTTTTCAATAAAAGGTAGCCTATGTCCTTTCTCAGGGTCCAAAGATTGTCTGTGCCAAATTTCATCAATATCGGTTGAGATGTTTAAGCGGGAAAGCGTAACATACAGACAGACAGAGTTACTTTCGCTTTAATAATATTAGTATGGATAGTATAATTTTTCAATAAAAGGTAGCCTATATCCTTTTTCAGGGTCTAAAGATTGTCTGTGTCAAATTTCATCAACATCGGTTGAGAGGTTTAAGCGGGAAAGCGTAACAGACAGACAGACAGACAGACGTAGTTACTTTCGCATTTAAAATATTAGTATGGATGCGTTCCAGTAATTTACTAAAATTCATATTAAAGGGTATAAGAGTGAGACGAAATAGGGTAAGTAAGTAGGAAAGGGGGGAAATATGGAAGAACAAATTTTTACAACAACTTAATAATATTAAAAGTATTCATAAAGCTCTCTCTTTTCATAATAAGATTGAAGATCGTCCTAAATTAATGTAACCCGTAAAACAATTTAAGCCTTGAAAAATACTTAAAATAAGTATAAACTGCCTAGCGTTTCCACTGGTGGGGCAATGACCTCCTCCTCAGTGAAACCGAGTGGGCTGTATTCCCACACCACACAGACCTATATAATATTCAATTTACATTAAATTCGTAACTTTAATGTCTATTTTAAGCATGGCTGTCGTCACAGCCTACGTACCTGGGGAATTGAGGACAAATTTTACCTTTATAAGAAGGTATTAAGATCTACATAGGTTTAGAAAATGTTTACCTATTTATTTATTCGTTTATTTTTGTACATAGGTTAAAAGTTCTTCCAGTGAAATATGATCTCTATGTGCTATCGGTTACTGGCGTACAAATAATTACAATATAATAGTACTAATTAATAATATCAGCTAAAAGAATTAAATTACTTACTAGTGAACAAATAAAAACAAAGTAATGGTACAAATTAAGTTTATTAAACACGTACAAAAAATAAAGCATTAGATAACAAAAATATAATTAAAAATATCTTTCGAAATGGATATACATACAACAGTAACCAAAAGCCAATTACACATCAAATTCATATTTTATCATTTAGAAAATCATGAACAGAATAATATGCATATGCTGTTTATCAAGAATATAAACAACTTCTTTTTAAAATATTAATGTCATCTACTTATTTTATGGATTTTGGCACTTTATTACCTCTTTACCAAATTTTCGGTTTCGTGTGTTTCTTAAAATCAAATTATAACAAACGTGGCAGCACACTACATTCGTTAATAACTACTCGTTACCCGTCACGTTACTTGCCAAAATCCGATAATGTCTTCAATATCTCTGTGCGACTAGTATGATAGTAGCCTATCACAGGCGGTGTTTTTTCTCATAACTTCCTAACATAAAGAGATAGGATTAAAAAACCCTTCCAATATCGTTTGATATCATGTAAAGATGCCATGCCTTTGTTATGTATATACCCTTTATGTTACACGTTGTATAAAGCCTTGAAGTCTGAAATCGCTAACATGTGATTACGCTCAATCCTTCTCTGTATGAGAGGAGACCTGTGCCCAGCAGTGGGACAATAAAAAGGTTGATAATGATGATGATAATATAAAGCTGAAGAGTTTGTTTGTTTGTTTGAACGCGCTAATCTCAGGAACTGCTGGTCCGATTTAAAAAAATCTTTTTGCGTTAGATAGCCCGTTAACCCAGGAAGGCTTTAGGCTATATAACATCACGCCACGATCAACAGCAGCGGAGCGTATAAAAAAAACATATCGAAACATACGCGGGTACACCGCGCGAAGGAGCTGGTGTAATTATAATAATTCTGTGTCTCTGTATATTACCTCAGGTTTAAATAACTTGAGAAAGGTTTTGACTGTGAATGACTATAAGAGTAAGGGAAATCAAAGACACTATCCCCTCTATTCATAAACGTTACTTAAACTTAACTAGACGTGATTAGTGACTTTTAACCATACATTTTTGTCGTTTTAACGTCACTTAACTTTAAAATTCGTTTATGAATACATAAGGCATAAATAAGGAATAAGGGATTTATTCATAAATGATGATTATATCAATATCATATCGATGATAGAAGTTTAGCCAAATCATTAGTAGGATGGTAATGCGGCGGCCAGACTCCAAAGCTGAAAAAGCTTCGGATGCGACTGGGATTAACGCTGAGATGATGATGATGATTCGTCATCATCTCAGCAAGATTTACCTTCATCGCCTCGTACGACATCTCGGTAAGAGTGAGTTCTACTCTGCCGGGTACTACACGGCTAAGATTAGACTAGATTTTCGGACTAGTGACGACCCGTAACGACTGTATTAAATTATGGATATGAACCCATAAAAACTGTCTGAAAATCTCCATAATTATTCTGGCCGTCATCTCTTCAAGTCAAAAAATGTTACGCCTTAATCCTTACACCTTTACGAAAACGTCTCAAAAAACTAACCGTACCCGTTGTGCTCGTATTTCGAGCAAAATAGCAACAGTTAAAGACATGGGGATACATTATCGGTATCTAAACAAGAAACAGGATGTTTTCGAGCGCTTCCAGACTAGGTACAGACTTTAGACCAATCTTTATAAGTCTAGACTTGTAGAGAGTGAGTTCCGATTCCATGACGTGCATTTTAGGTTTGGAAATGTGTAAAGTATAGTTTTATGTCATTGGAAAATTAGCGTTATCTAATTATCGTAATAGAAGGTTTAATTATTATGTAGGAATTAATGTAACTATTGGCAAAGGGACAGGAGGATATTATGATACCTATATATAGAAATAAAATTAGTCTGTTTGAAAAAAACATTTTCTTTTACGACATCCATATGCGGCACATACCTACACCAAAATAACATTTTTAACTATTTTTATCTATCTATTTGTTCCGGTTTATCTCTTAAATGGCTGGACCGATTTTGACGGGACTTTTATTGGCAGATAGCTGATGTAATAAGGAGTAACTTTAGCTACTTTTCGATGTGCTTTTTGTAACGATACTACTACGGGATCGAAACTTACACGAGTGAAACCGCGGGGCTCAACTAGTCAAAAATACACCCCCTTATTCATAAAGTTGCTTAAAGTTAACTAGTGATTAGCGATTCTTTAACCATACATTTTTGACCTTTTAACGTCACTTAACTTTAATCATCGTTTATAAATAAACACCACAGTGTTTATGGGGTTTATTCATAAACAATGATTAAAATTAAGTCATATGCAAACGTCTAAAATGTATGGTTAGACCAATCGCTAATCACTAGTTAACTTTGAGCAACGTTTATGAATAAGGGGGATAAACTGCAATGTAATCGCTAAACACACGAACAGTAGCAATGGCTTACATTTTGACGGTTCAACAACATTTATTGCGTTATTCACGTTTTGGAACAGACGAATTTTTCAAACCTAAGAAGCATTGGATTAGCATATAAATGGATTGGGATATATTTCAATATTATTCAAATTGTGATTGATCGTGTGTTATTCATTTGGGATGTTGTTTCTTTTTGCTTTTGGTTTAATAATATTTATGTACATGGAGTGCAATTCTTGGGCAAAGGCTTCAAAACAATGCAACACAATAACTGCAACACGGCCTTTATAAAGCGTCCACTCCATATTTAAAAAATGAGTAAAAAACCGCACGTTTCTATACTCCAAGAACTCGGCATCAAACAGCGTCTTTCAGAATTAGTACAGTCCCTTATACTCGGATTTTTCGGTCACGTGTCACGGCGTAATAATAACTCCATAGAGCGTTTGGTCTCCCAAAGCAGAGTAGAGGGGAACAGACCTCGTGGAAGATCACCGATGAGGCGGATCGACCAAATCAAGTCGGCAGTGGGGCGACCTGTAAATGAATGCTCCAGACTGTCGTCTAACAGTCATACTTAGTGACCACGATCGTTCTGTCAAGAGCGAAACGAAGAAGAAGAGAAAATTCTAAAACGTTTAATTCTAAAATTTTTATTTTAATGAACAATTCGAAATTCGATTTCTATAAACTTTCTAGAGGCCAGGATCCTAAAAAAAAGTTTATAGCGTGGGACAATATACATATGTAAAGAAAACCCAGTCCGACCCTAAAGGATAATAAAGTTTAGGTATACACATGACCAAATAAAGTATGAACTTTTACCTAATCACCATAGTAACAATACTAATGAATTTTGAAACAACCTTTTCTTTCCGCGAATTAATTCCAACTTCCCCAAAATTCGGTAAGTTTTAAAAAGTGACCACACCAGTTTATAGAGTACTAGCGACCCGCCCCGGCTTCGCACGTGGACAAATAATATAGGTACCTAAGCCTTCCTAATGAAACGGTGGCCCTTCATTAAAAATAATGTCTACTGTGCCGCCCATCAGCCAATCTGACTCTGCAAGATTTATTAGCAACTTTGTTCAGTTCAGTATTCTTTTTCAGCGTCGTTTTTTGTCGTAGTTGGGTTTTAGTTTTTTTACTTTTTATTATTTGTACTATTTTGGTGTTAAAATGTATTTGTGGCGCATAATATTAACAAAAGTTAAATTGATGAACTAAAAAAGATGTGAATTATATGCAATCAGCCCATGCATACAGGTAAAGTCACAAGCAAATGCTAGTAATACATATATATGTTCAAAATGTACAAGTAAAGCGCTTTCAAATGATACCAAACACGGCATATTTATCTTAACTTTATTTTTTTACTCTGTATGTTTTGTCCGCTAGAGGGCGCCACATGAGATATTGTGAAACCCCATATAGCCTATAACCAGCGGACAATTAAGACGCTTCTAATGATACCTGTGTCATTTGTCGAATTCTGATAAGTAGTTTAGAAGTTACAAGGGAACAGATGAACATACATACATACATACATAGCCTGTCAAAATCATAACCCTCCTTTTGCTTTGCCGTAGTCGGGTAAAAAGGGGCGTGTCCTGGGTTAAAAAAATGATTCTATTTAGTCCGTCATTTGAATTATAGAAAAATATTTGATACGTATATTTCGTTTTATCAAATCAATAAAAATTTACAAATATAAAACGTATCAAAGATCATTTTTTGTTTATATGAATAAAGAAATAATACGTGTCTAGTTTTTTTTTGGTTATCTGACTAACGGACTAATTAGTTTTTTTTTTTTTTGTCAACTAACCTATTCTGCGTGCCCAGTATCGTAGAAGCCTGCGGCAGGCGGTGTCCTTTCTCATAACTTTCGAACATGGATAGATACAATTACAAAATACTTTGATTACCGTTTAATATCGTTCAAAGAATGCCCTTGATATGTATGTATATGTTATTTTCCGTTACAACCTGTCTATATTTTACTAAAGCATCTATACTAATATATAAAGCTGAAGAGTTTGTTTGTTTGAACGCACTAATCTCAGGAACTACTGGTCTGACTTGAAAAATTCTTTCTGAATTGGATAGCCCATTCATTCAGGAAGGCTTTATTTACCATCACGCTGCCGCCAATAGTAGCGCAGCATATAAAAAAAACCTTTCGAAACCTACGTGGGTAAAACCGCGCGGTGCAGCTAGTATACAATAAAAATCAACAAAAGTAGTACGTCTTTGGACACTAAAAAATGGCGGCATCGCTGTCAATCAGATAAGTACCCAAAAGGCTGGTAGCATTACTACGTTGAATGGGACTGCTATTTTATTCTGGATTATGTATAAAACTTACTTAACTACCATAAAATAATGATTGGTCCTTGGCAGCTCTCGACAGGAATAGAGAAAAGAAGCCGTTGACCAGCAGTGGGATATTAATGGCAAAAAATAACTATCATAAACTGTGTTTGTTCGGTGTTTTGAATAAACAACTGTTAAGCCAAATATTTATGTACGGAGTTTGACGTAAAACTTTCATTAGAAGTGGCTCGAGAAAGCGTGCACGGGTTTGTGTCCAACTTACAGTATAATCTTCCTCTTACTATAAGCTTACTTTTTTATAATTTTAAACTAGTGCTTGACCGCAATCCCGCCTGGTGATGAGCAGTGATGCAATCCTTGATGGTAATCACTCTAGCTTTGAAGACACTAAAATTATCGTCAGACGGAAACACGCAGTATAAAAGACGAGGTGAAACGCTTCTGTCCGATGATAGAATGGAGACGGGGGAATTGAGTCATGCAATTCTCGTGCACACTCTGCTAAATGCATCAGAACATCGACAGGCTGGCTACTCTTCGCCTGTGCTCCAGGCTTTGGAGACCGTTTCGAAATAAATCGGAGTCCCCAATTAGCCTCTTCGCACGCCTCTCCACCGAATCCAAAGTTGCCAAGTGGCATTTTGCAGCACCAGCCCAAATGTGGCTGCAGTACTTCACACACGAACGGTCCTTTGTTTTTTATAACATAAGAAGCTGTCCTGGTGTGAAGTACCTCCGGAACTTAGTTTCCTCGGATGGATGAGCGGATGTTTGTTCCTTTTTCTCGCAAAAACTCTTGGACGGATTTTGATGAAATTCGGCACACAGATTGTTTTTAACCAGGATTTCGTCTTGTTCTTCCGGCCTGTCTGGCCGGCGGTGTCTTCTTCCGGCAGAAATTACCACCCACCAGACAAAGTCTTACCACCAAGCGATTCGTCGTATTCCGGCGTTAGGTCTGGTGAAGCCGTACGGAGGTCGGGTCTGGGCAGTTGTGTTGCGATGTGTGAGGGGTACCATGCATCAAATGTTGTTGTGTCGGGAGTTTGGTCGTGGAGGGTCTTCAGATCAATTTCCCTCTGTCACAGCATCGTCGGTTGTGTTGTTGGGTTTAACATTGCACCACCCCGCTCAACTGCCGTCGTCCTTCCTATTCGTTAAGTTTTTTAAGTGAATAGGCTTAATAAACAACCACGCTTTACCATCAACGATTGCATCACTGCTTACCATCAGGCGGGATTGCTGTCAAGCACTAGTTTTTAATTAATAAATGAAAAAAATATCATATAGGATATTTTTTTTCCCGATACTTCCTAAATCGAAACTTCTGCGGGTGAAACCGCGAGGCGCTGCTAATTATAAATAATACATAAATTCACGTCTTCTTCATAGAGGGGTAGACAGAAACACTTTAAGGAACACCACTTTCGACGATCCTCATATACTACTGTCGCCTTGACGACGTTCATACATCTGAAGTAAATAAAAACGGTTTTAAAAATCTGGTCAAAATACTCATCTTATTGACAACACATGTCAAAACACGTCAAATATAGCCCAACCGGGGCTATATTTGACGTGTTTTGACATACTAAATTTAATTTAAGTTTAGTCGCACCTCTTTCTTTATGTCGTGGTGGCCTAGTGGTTAAAACACCAGCCTCTCAAGTATAAGTGCGCGCGTTCAATTCCAGGTCAGGCAAGTAACAATGCAACTTTTCTAAAGTTATATGTACTTTCTAAGTATATCTTGGACACCAATGACTAAAGGTGAAGGAAAACATCTTGAGGAAACCTGAACTTTAAATCTGAAATCGCCAACCCGCATTGAGCAAGCGTGGTGATTACGCTCAATCCTTCTCTGTATGAGATGAGACCTGTGCCCAGCAGTGGGACGACTAAAAGGTTGATGATTATGATGGTCTCTTTCTTTCCATTGAAGGTCCCTTTCATTCTGTTGACAGGATTAAACTAATATGTTATCTTCTATCCTTACCTTAATGAAATGGAAAGGAAAAGTTGCACCGACCTTAAAATTAGTTTGAGAACAAGAGAATTGGCACCAATGTAGGAAAATTAGGGAACATTTTGACTGAGATCAGAAGACGAATACTCGTCATTGAGAGCATTCAAATTCTCGTCGGTGTCTCATCTCAGCGACAAACAAATGTTAAAACTTGTCTTCTTCTTGTTTCAAGGTGAGATTCCACCTCAACTCTTGATCAATGGCCTCTGTGGAATATATACCACAATCTTGCCAATAACACATGTAACAAATTATAGAAATTCTTTGAAAAAAAAAACTTGCTTTTAAAAAATATCATAAAAATAATTTAAAAAAAAACGTGAGGCGGTTTGTGCCATAATTTTTGTAAATTAAGCGCCGCACGCTCTTTTTTTAATTATTTTTAACTTTTTAGTTTGATATTTTTTTAAAGCATGTTTCTTTAGTTTTTTAAACTATGTTTATTTTCAACCTTTTAGTTCGATATTCTTTAAAAAAAAACCGGCCAAATGCGAGTCGGACTCGCACACCGAGGGTTCCGCCGTATAAACGTAGCGGCTTACAATTTATGACGTACTAGCTTTCCGCCAGCGGCTTCGCCCGCGTGGAGTTCGGTTATATCGCGCTGTTTAAATTCCCCTCGGGAACATCAAATTTTTCCGGCATAAAAGGTAGCCTATGTTCTTTCTCAGTGTCTAAAGATTGTCTGTGCCAAACTTCATCAAAATCGATTGAGAGGTTTAGGCGGGAAAGCGTAACAAACAGACCGAGTTACTTTCGCGTTTATAATACTAGCATTGATTTAGAATTTTTCACAGTTTAGAGGCAATTAGCTTTAAGAAGTGTTTGATATGAATTTCAACTTTAATATCTCTACGCGTTCATTTGAAAAAGGGTAGGTAGTAAGTTTATAATCATTAAAAAAATATTTTATGTCATGTAAGCAAAAATAATCCATACTAATATTATAAATGCGAAAGTAACTCTGTCTGTCTGTCTGTTACGCTTTCCCGCTTAAACCTCTCAACCGATTTCGATGAAATTTGGCACAGACAATCTTTGGACCCTGAGAAAGAACATAGGCTACCTTTTATCCCGGAAAAATATGATGTTCCCGAGGTAAATCTAAAAAGCGCGATATAACCGAACTCCACGCGGGCGAAGCCGCGGGCGGAAAGCTAGTATTTTAATATTTTATGTAACTTCAAATTTATCATTTTCACAATTTTTCCTTTATCTGTCTGTACTATATAACGTTGCTTCGTGCCGAATTTCAAGATTCTGAGTTCACAGGAAGTACCTTGTAGGTTTTGATTCCCTAGCGTGTGACGGAAATTCGTCTAAGGTGTCGGTATAAACTGCTGTATCTTTTGATCGCTTTAACTTAGAAGTTTGATTTTGACTGCTTAACACGTTCGCTGCGTTGTGTGGTCATATTGGCTCATAGCTAACTTTCATTCAGTGCGCACCGCAAAATAGCGTTTACTCACCCTGGTGCGGAAGGCATAACTTGGGGTGCTGCTATCGTAGAAAAGAGATACATATACCGTTGTTAATGTCGCTAGAACGTGAACAATTCAACATTTTTCAAAACTCGTGAACCAATTTGACCTCACCCGCACTTAAAAAAAATATTTAAATCTGGTGCGGTGTGTGGTCAATATGACCACGCGCTCCCCGCACCCCATATCCGCACTAGATGATGCGCGGGCGCCATTTTGTGACGTTAGTGGTGTGCCACGTCGTCATCCGCGACGACGTGTTGTTTTGAGCGGACCAAATTTATGTTATATTTACAAGATGCACTGGCTGTTACAATAAATTAAGATTAAGGCTTTCTAGTATTGAAGCAGGGAAAAAAGTAAAAAAGTGCCTACTCTCTGCAGACAATGTCAAAATCATTTATGTTTGCCATGTTTCAATGAAGAACACAAGTAATTATATAATTTATTTTTTGAATAATAAAAATTAACAAACAAGAATCAAGAGTTTTATTTGCATTAAACTTTTTCACATATTCTACAAATGTATTCGGTATGTAAATAGAAAGTGATCAAGTTTATATTAAATATTATATTTATATTCTCAGTACGTAAAAATATTATAATAGAACAAAATTGTTTTTAAAAATTTTCTCTATTATTCAAATTAAGGATTTTTTTACTGTTATCGTTAGATAACATTCTCGATAGTAATTAGGTGCCCCGTGCCTCCCATCACTAGTTTTTTGTTATATTTAGTGCGTTGTGTGGTCAAAATGAATTCATAAATTATTTCTCTTCTGTAGGACAGACGCAAAGAGCGAACTAAAAACGCAGCTGGTTATATATTGCTTATATATTGGTCTTTGACCTACATATAAAAAAAATATTAAAATAACTATATGAGGTACTGAATAAACCCATATCAAAACAGAAACGTTTGAGGTTAATTAGACCACACGACGCACTGCAGGAAAGTCTTCTATGTGCCAAGATGACCTCTTGACGCACCAGCTGAAAGTACACTGAAAAATGTTACGCAGCGAACGTGTTAAAGGGACCATAGACCTAGGTATTTCATATAAATTTCAATTTGATACCTTTATTAGTTCTTGAGAAATAAGGTAGTAAGTTACATTTTATTAAAATATGTTTAAGTATTATATTATATAACTAAAACAATGTGATTTTCGCATTTTTTCCTATATTTGCATTATATGACAATGCTTCATGCCAATTTTCAAGATTCTGAGTTTACGGGAAGTATCCTGTAGGTTTTGATTCCTTTGCGAGTGTCGAAAATTTGTTGAAAATATCGACATAATCGGCTATATCTTTTGATTGGCTTGGCTTAGAAGTTTGATATTTTCACAGCTTAAAGGGACAATAGACCTAGGTATTTGGTATAAATTTCAATTTGATAACTTTATTCATTCGTGAGAAATAAGGTAGTAAGTTCCATTTTATTAAAATATGTTTATTATATTATATAACTTAAAAAATGTGATTTTCGCAATTTTTCCTATATTTGCATTATATGAAAATCCTTCATGCTAAATTTCAAGATTCTGAGTTTACGGGAAGTATCCTGTAGGTTTTGATTCCTTTGCGAGTGTCGAAAATTTGTTGAAAATATCGACATATCGGCTGTATCTTTTGACTGGCTTGGCTTAGAAGTTTGATATTTTCACAGCTTAAAGGGACAATTGACCTAGGTAATTGGTATAAATTTCAATTTGATACCTTTATTAGTTCGTGAGAAATAAGGTAGTAAGTTTCATTTTATTAAAATATGTTTATTATATTATATAACTAAAAAAATGTGACTTTCGCAATTTTTCCTATATTTGCATTATATAACAATGCTTCATGCCAATTTTCAAGATTCTGAGTTTACGGGAAGTATCCTGTAGGTTTTGATTCCTTTGCGAGTGTCGAAAATTTGTTGAAAATATCGACATATCGGCTGTATCTTTTGATTGGCTTGGCTTAGAAGTTTGATATTTTCACAGCTTAAAGATACAATAGACCTAGGTATTTGGTATAAATTTCAATTTGATAACTTTATTCGTTCGTGAGAAATAAGGTAGTAAGTTCCATTTTATTAAAATATGTTTATTATATTATATAACTAAAAAAATGTGATTTTCGCAATTTTTCCATATTTGCATTATATGACAATGCTTCGTTGCCAATTTTCAAGATTCTGAGTTTACGGGAAGTATCCTGTAGGTTTTGATTCCTTTGCGAGTGTCGAAAATTTGTTGAAAATATCGACATATCGGCTATATCTTTTGATTGGCTTGGCTTAGAAGTTTGATATTTTCACAGCTTTAAGATACAATAGACCTAGGTATTTGGTATAAATTTCAATTTGATAACTTTATTCGTTCGTGAGAAATAAGGTAGTAAGTTTCATTTTATTAAAATATGTTTATTATATTATATAACTAAAAAAATGTGATTTTCGCAATTTTTCCTATATTTGCATTATATGACAATGCTTCATGCCAATTATCAAGATTCTGAGTTTACGGGAAGTATCCTGTAGGTTTTGATTCCTTTGCGAGTGCCGAAAATTTGTTGAAAATTTTGACATAATCGGCTGTATCTTTTGATTGGCTTGGCTTAGAAGTTTGATATTTTCACAGCTTAAAGGGACAATAGACCCGAGTATGTCATGTGAATTTCAGCTTGATACGTCCACGCGTTCTTGAGATAAAGGGCCTTGACAGACAGACAGACAGACAGACAGACGGACAACAAAGTGATCCTATAAGGGTTCCGTTTTTTCCTTTTGAGGTACGGAACCCTAAAAAACAAACAAATGAACGTATTGAAAACGGTGGGACATTTTACAGTAATGAGTCGCTCACTCGTAGTCCAAAGAGTTAGAGACGGACAAACAAACAAACAAACAAACAAGCAAGCAATTAAACATACAAGTGAAGCTAATAAAAAGCATGTAAAAAGACGGCCGCGTGAACCGTCTATGAGGAAGGTTTGGTGCAAATTCATGATGTGGTCACTATGCTGCTATATTTCAATGTTCTTTATGAATTATTTACTGAATGCACTTTTTACTACATAAATCACGCGCTTTTATTTAGTAAACGACACTATAAATAATTTTAAGGGTCGAATGAAAAATGCGCTGGACACTCATCTTAGCTTCCAGTCAAAACTCCTTACAAATTGTCAAAAATGTTAGAATTTTACGACGTATTTTTGATAGATTGAGAGTTAGATCAGCTTCAGCATTCATTCTTGAATAGCTATTATATTTTTTTTTTTATATAATCATAAACTAGTACTTGACCGCAATCCCGCCTGATGGTAAGCAGTGATACAATCGTTGACGGTAAAGTTCGCTAGTTTATTACCAGCCTATTCAGTCAAAAAAAACTGAGTTAATAAGAAGGAAGGCGGCAGTTTAGCGAGGTGATGCACTGCTAAACCCAACAACAAGACCAACGATGTTGCGCCAGAGGGATATTGATCTGGAGACCGTCCATGACCAAACTCCCGACACGACAATATTGGGTGCATCGTGCCCGGTATACATTGCAACACAACTGTCAGATCTGTCTTCCGGACGGCTTCACCAGACATCATACCGGAACACGCGAATGATCGCTTGGAATTAGCTTCATGATTTCTTCGTGATTATAAATAAGCTTAAGATTCTTTTTGATCAACCCCTTGACAATCAAAAAGTCCCTGTAATTGGTTTATTGGAAACAAATGTTTTAAATTTGAGTGCGATTTGCCCCTCTGATCATAAATAAGCCCGCCGGTTAATACACACCGCGTTGTGATAAACTTGCTAGATAAAAACTTAAAATTGAAAGTCCTAAAAAGCTCCAAAAACCAAATAAAACATTGAAAATATCTCGTAGTACCATATCATTAGGACCGACACCCAAACACAAGTTTTCATAGGTCTCGGGAGCGACGCGCCGCCGCCCCGCGCCCAGACTCGGCGGCGCCGCACAAGGCTGGCTGGCTCAGTTTAAGGACTGGCCAGCCTGCAGATTGATTAGGTTCATAGGTCCTGGCCGTTTTCTGGGTACAATGAAGTTGGTGATGGATTTCTAGTAATTAGTTACGTCTCGTAGATTGAACGTTTAATTATAATCTTTATTTTGTAAAAAAAATATAGTTACTACAAATTTTACATTATTATCTTCTTATTTATTGTGTATGAGTTTATTTACAAGCAATTTTAGGTTAAATATTGTTTCTCGGTGGTAGGCCATAACATCGGTTGCCAGCGGAAGTTACCACCCACCAGACAAAGTCTTGCCGTCAAGCGATTCGTCGTGTTCCGGCATGATGTCTGGTGAAGCCGTACGGAGGACGGGTCTGAGCAGTTGTGTTGCGATGTGTGGCGGGTACGATGCGCCAAATGTTGTTGTCTCGGGAATTTGGTCGTGGAGAGTCTCCAGATCAATCTCCCTCTAGCGCAGCATCGTTTGGTCGTGTTGGTCTTGGGTTTAACATTGCATCACCTCGTTCAACTGCCGTCATCCTTCCTATTCCTAAGTTTTTAAGTGAATAGGCTTAATAAACTAGTGCGCTTTACACTCAACGATTGCATCACTGCTTACCATCAGGCGGGATTGCAGTCAAGCACTAGTTTATAATTATTAAAAAAAATATATATCATGTAAATGTCAAAAATGTTTGATCAGACAGTTGCTAGTCACGACTTCAGTCTGAGTAATGTTATATATACATAGAGGGGAGAGGGTAGCGCCAATAATTAACTGTCAGTTCACATTGTTCACAATAATACATAATTATCAGTTACTAGCGGACGCCAGCGACTTCGTTCGCGTGAAGTTAGTAATGCTCCGCTCCTATTGATCGCGGTGTTATATAGCCTAAAGCCTTCCTGGATTAATGGGCTATCCAACGCAAAAAGAATTTATCAAATCGGACCAGTAGTTCCTAAGATTAGCGCGTTTAAACAAACAAACAAACTCTTCATTAGTCATCGGATATCATATCATATCAGACGGAAGAAGCTCAGTTCAGTTTGTTCTGTAGAACTTTAGATACCATCAAAGCTTAGATGAAGTGAGCTTGAAATGGGCGTAGGGATTAATATGTAGTTTTTTTTATAACATTTTTCCGCGTCTGATCGTGGGTGCGTTAAAAAACTTTTTCACTCAAATACAAAAACAGCTACATTCGGAACAACAACTTGTATACAATACAAACATTGGCGGTAATCGAACACACGATGTGCATCGCAGTAGTCAATTGCTCAACCACTGTGCCAACTGTGTTTGTTATTATTTTATCTGCTGACAAGGTAGACAGACAGTGATTTCAAAACTCAAGTTAAGATTCTGAAGTACGATTTGCCAACAACCTAACCATGAAATGATAAATTATTTCATTACTCCAAATTGTTTTGGAAAAACCTTTTTAGTAAAAATAGATATAGTTTAAAAAACTAAAAAAACATGCTTTCAAAAAACATCAAACTAAAAAGTTATAAACAATTAAAAAAAAGCGTGTGGCGATTCGTAGCATAATTTTTGTATATTAAGCGTCTCACGCTTTGTTTTAAATTAATTTCAACTTTTTAGTTTGATGTTTTTTAAAAGCATGGTTTTTAGTTTTTTAAACTATATTTATTTTCAACTTTTTAGTTCGATATTATTAAAAAAAAAAAAAACGAACGAATGAACGTATTGGAAACGGTGGGACATTTTACAGTAATGAACCGCTCACTCGTAGTCCAAAGAGTTAGAGACGGACAAACAAGCAAACAAGCAAGAAAACATACAAGTGAAGCTAATAAAAAGCATGTAAAAAGCGTTACCGTTTTCTATTCTGAAAAGAAAGACTGAAATAAAGCCAAAAAAGAATTAGACAAGTCAACAAGACAAGACAAGACGACTAGGGGAACTCACCAGGGAAGCGGGTAGCAGCGTTTCTCCAATGGAATAACAAATTACTGCAATCCCCAACCTGTCTGCCAAACGTGGGGATTATGGCAATTGCCTCCAATGGAATGAAAACCTTGGGTGAGGCCTTTATCCAGCAGTGGACTACTAAAGTCTAAGAAGAAGAATAAGAATTTTGATATCGTAATACATATATCAATACATACTTACATAACTGCAGAGCAAGTAGGTAGACACGTGGTAGAAAGACACGTGTAGTGACACAAGAGTTTATTACAACAGCCCCCGTGTGACGATAGTTTACATAAATTATTTTCTCTAGAAACATTCATCTATTTATTTTAGGCTTGCAACATTACACTGCAAGGCGATAAATCTGTATAATATTTGGTTTTCGCGAACAGACATTTTATTGAATAGATATTCAATGTTACCAACCGTTAATGGTTTAAATTAACCTCTAATTATTTTTGTAAGTAAACCAGCGTCAGAGATAGTTTTGTGCTAATGTCTGCATCAGCATCATCATCATCAACATTTTCATCTCAGCCCATTGCTCGTGGAACCGATGGCAAATAGGAGCAGTAAGGTTCCGGAGTGTCAGCCACGTACTGGAAGACGCAGCGTAGGGAGGGCCCCAATAAGGTGGATCGATGACCTGGTAAAGGTCGCGGGAAGTCGATGGATGCGGGTAACACAAGACTGGTCATCGTGGAAAGCCTTGGGGGAGACCTTTGTCCAGTAGTGGACGTGTATAGGCTGAAGAAGACTAACCTCACTTCACCTAGCTTTTCAAGGTACCTACTGAGATTATGAGAGAGATACTGAGATTTTTATAAAATCAATCGGGTGACATGATTAAAATGATTTTTTCAATTATTTATTCATAGACGATATGTAATGAAAACCCCGTCCGACCCATAAGGACAATAAAGGTTAGGAAAACACATGACCAAATAAAATATGAAATTTTATATAATCATCATAGTAACCACCATCTTCCCCAATATTTTGTAATTTTTTAAAAGTGGCGACACCGTTTTTGACGGTATTATGTATTATGAATGAGCGATGCGACCGCATGCGGCGTACCCTGCCCCCTTTGCCCGCGCAATTATAGCCTACCGCACATGTATTAAGTTACCTAGTTTTAAGAAATAATATTTTTTAGGGGATTTTTTTTGGATTTAGCATTAGTAGAATCAGTTATTGATATCTAACAATACCTTCACGGATCGGACAGGGTTTTCTTTACACAATAATACAATAAATTACCAACATAAAAATACATTCAATCTGTACTAATATATAAAGCTGAAGAGTTTGTTTGTTTGTGCGCGCTAAGCTCAGAAGCTACTGGTCCGATTTGAAAAATTCTTTTTGCGTTGGATAGCCTATTAATTCAGGAAGGCTTTAGGCTATGTAACATCTCGCTATGACCAATAGGAGCAGAGCAGTAACAAAAACTGTTGCGAAAACGGGAGCTAACGGAGACGTACATATTGCTTCCATTGCTTCCATCTATATCTATACTAATATATAAAGCTGAAGAGTTTGTTTGTTTGTGCGCGCTAAGCTCAGAAGCTACTGGTCCGATTTGAAAAATTCTTTTTGCGTTGGATAGCCTATTAATCCAGGAAGGCTTTAGGCTATGTAACATCTCGCTATGACCAATAGGAGCAGAGCAGTAACAAAAAATGTTGCGGAAACGGGAGCTAACGGAGACGTACATATTGCTTCCATTGCTTCCATCTATATCTATACTAATATATAAAGCTGAAGAGTTTGTTTGTTTGTGCGCGCTAAGCTCAGAAGCTACTGGTCCGATTTGAAAAATTCTTTTTGCGTTGGATAGCCTATTAATCCAGGAAGGCTTTAGGCTATGTAACATCTCGCTATGACCAATAGGAGCAGAGCAGTAACAAAAAATGTTGCGGAAACGGGAGTTAACGGAGACGTACATATTGCTTCCATTGCTTCCATCTATATCTATACTAATATATAAAGCTGAAGAGTTTGTTTGTTTGTGCGCGCTAAGCTCAGAAGCTACTGGTCCGATTTGAAAAATTCTTTTTGCGTTGGATAGCCTATTAATCCAGGAAGGCTTTAGGCTATGTAACATCTCGCTATGACCAATAGGAGCAGAGCAGTAACAAAAAATGTTGCGAAAACGGGAGCTAACGGAGACGTACATATTGCTTCCATTGCTTCCATCTATATCTATACTAATATATAAAGCTGAAGAGTTTGTTTGTTTGTGCGCGCTAAGCTCAGAAGCTACTGGTCCGATTTGAAAAATTCTTTTTGCGTTGGATAGCCTATTAATCCAGGAAGGCTTTAGGCTATGTAACATCTCGCTATGACCAATAGGAGCAGAGCAGTAACAAAAAATGTTGCGGAAACGGGAGCTAACGGAGACGTACATATTGCTTCCATCTATATCTATACTAATACACACATCAAAAGTGTCTAGGGATCAACATATATTTTTGCAATAACTTTTCTCCTGATTGATATTAATTAAAATTTTCTTTAAGGATTCATCAAATAAAGTGTTTTCGTTTGTCACAGTAACGATAAACCAAGTCACCTTTGCATTAATAAAGAAATTTGCCATTTTCCTAATAAAGGGATATTTGACATTTGAACCACTAACACAAAAGTTCGAAAAAAAGACTGAAATAACAGTTTTCTCTAAAATTTTATTGGGTAACTTAAACAATTAATAATCCGTGTTTCTACCGCGAACACTAACAACACAAGAACATCGGTTTGGCATACTCAAAATGAGTTCATCCAAATCACGCTGTGGAATGGCCGCCCATGTTCGTTGCAACAACAAAAAAAGGTCTTCTTGCGACTGGATACCCTCCATATTCGGCAGAGCTCTTCTCTGTAGCATATCCCATGCATGCTCAATCGGGTTCAAGTCTGGCGACTGAGCAGGCCAGGGCAGGACATTGATGTTAGCTGCGGCGAGAGTCTGTCTTACAACTCTTGCGGTGTGCGGTCGTGCATTATCATGCATTAACTGAAATAAGGGACCGATTTGCACTTGTAGAGGAACGATGACGTCTGATACAATCGTTTCAGCATAAATTTGAGCGTTGAGGTTGCCTCTGATCCAAATCAACTCAGTTCTTCCGCCGATCCAAATACCCGCCCATACCATGATGGTTCCACCACTATAAGGATGGACTTCCTGGCAGGATTTTAATCGCTGTTGGCGTCCAGGGGTTCTCCAGTGTCGTATACGTCTTGTATCCGGTCTCATACCAAAACGAGACTCATCAGAAAAGCACACGAAACGCCATTGTTCTTCTGCCCAATTTCTGTGTTCAAGAGCCCATTGATATCGAATCCTACGATTGTGCATTGCTATAGGTGGTACCCGTAGCGGTCTTCGGGAATGAAGGTTCACTTCATGCAAGCGGTTTCTGACTGTTTGGTCGCTAATTAAGTTCCCTGAAGAGTGATGAAGCCTCACGGCTAACATCATGGCGGTTATTGTTGGAGCTCTTCGAGTTAAGATTTGAATGTATCGGTCTTGTCTCCGTGTGGTGCAGCGATACCGTCCTCCATGGCGCTCAGCCACGGTACCAGTGCTTCGGTAACGTGTCCAAAGTCGACTGATAACACTCTGACTTGTATTCAGAGCTAAAGCCACAGTACGTTGCCGGGAACCAGCTTCTATCATTCCCACGGCTCTGAGCATTTCTTCCCTGCTTAAATGACGTCGCCGCTCCATAATAACGTTGGTTTTAATCAGTAGTAGGGAAACAGTAGCACTAATAATGTCTTCAATGCGTTGTATGTTTTTATAAAAAAATTGCGGGTAGTTGTACGAACAAGTGTAAAAGATTTTGCTCAATATTTAAAAATTTATTAAAATTATAAATATATACAATTTTTCTATTTAAATGTACACTTATACATGCTGAACTAAGGTACCTACCAGTCTAGTGTTATCTCCTAATTTAATCACACAACTAGTAAAAACAATACACAAGTTTAAATTTTCACAATGGAAGCAATGCAAGCCTCAATTTCGAATATGAAGTTGCTGTTCCAAAACAGGATGCAAGCCTTTGAAGCCGAATTGCAGAACAACCCTTCGGGAACAGCAAGCTGCACAAGTGACGGTTTGGTTGCGGACTTCTCTGCATTTAAAAAATTCATTCTTGAGGCATTGGCCTGTCTTCAGCAGCAGTTGGAGGTATTGGCTCAGGGACTCGACAACTTGGAGATGCGTGGGCGCCGCAAGATGATCTTGTTGCATGGAATCACGGAGCAGGCCAAGGAAGAACCGACACAGGTTGTCGCTGAGGTTGTGAGATGTCACCTAAAGTTAAATGATTTTGGTGTTGCTGACATTAGGCGGTGCCACCGGTTGGTTAGACAAGCGGGTGCTAGTAAACCCAGGCCCATTCTCTGCAAGCTCCGGGACGTCGGCGTCAGAGACAGCATCTGGTTTGCTAAAGCAAAGTTGAAGGGCACTGGGATAACTGTTTCAGAGTTTTTGACGAGATCGCGGCATCAGCTCTTTATGTCAGCGCGTGAAAGACTTGGTGAAATGAATTGCTGGACCAAGCAGGGACAAATATATGTTCTTCGTGCTGACGGCTCCCGGCAACGAGTAAATTGCATGGATGATCTAAACAACATCAAGCAGGTGAGTGTAAAAGCCATGTCTCCTGGTGCCTCAACACTGTCCCCGTCGCTGTCTCCATCACCAGCACCGAAGAAAGCCCGGCGTGCTGCTGGGAAGAAGAAGTAAGCCGGTGCGCGCTTTCATAATTGTCGTTCTTTTGGCGAGCATCATCCGGGTGGCAGATTTCATTAATAACTTGTAACCTTAAAAATTTTATATCCTTATCTTTCCACATACATATTATAGTAGGTACATGCAAATATTTGTTTCTATTAAATTGTATTCCCTTAAAATGTTACTCATTTCATTTTTGTCTGTCAGCTGTCAATTCATTATCTCGCGTCATGTGTCATTCTGTTTTTGAAGTTTTCGTTCAGAAACTTTAGGGATAGAGTGTCGGTGTGCTTGACAAATGAAGACAGGACTTATTCTGTCATATATTAATTTTATTTTATTTTTATATGAAGTTGATACATTAAATGAAATTAAATATATTATAAATTTTACCTATGTAATAACTCACTGTCACCCGGATAATGAAATTATTTAAGTGTTGTTTTATGTTTTAATTTGTAAACACTCAACTGGCGGGTGGATTTAAATTATTGTTCTTTTTATATTATTACTTATATTTTAAATATTTATTTATTTTTACTACGTTTGTTATTATTTATTTTTTTATTATTGTTTTTTTTTTTATAGTGCTGATGTCATTTAACAATGACGATAGCGACACCGAAGGCTTTTTGTCGGTCTGTAGTAATAACAGCTCTGTTAGCTTTCAGTCTCTTGCTGACACCCTTGAGTCTCAGTTTTCCGATGTATCTAAGAATTTCAATGTAGTCCATATAAATGCCCAGAGTATTCCGGCACATTACTCTGACATGCTAGTTAACCTTGACTGTAAGAACATCCACGCTATCCTTGTCTCAGAATCATGGCTGAAGCCTTGCCTACCTTCTTCTTCCTATTCCTTGCCGGGTTATCAACTGATAAGAAATGATCGCAGGAGTGGCGGTGGTGGTGGTGTTGCCATATACCTTCGTTCACATATTCCTTTTTCAATTGTTGATATGTCCACACAGCCTCCACCGCAACATGCAGGCGAGCATCTCTTTTTGGAAGTAACCCTACACCATGTAAGAGTTCTATTGGGTGTTTATTATTGCCCTTCGTCACGCATAAGTTTCATGTCATCCTTTGAAAAGATCCTAGAAACCCTAACACCCTCTTACAGTCATACAGTCATTATGGGGGATTTTAATACTTGCTTACTGAAAAACGATTCCCGCTCTTCTTCTCTTCGATCAACAGTCCAGTCGTCAAATCTTTCAATTCTCCCTTTGAGTGCCACACATCATTTTCCCAACTGTAATCCTTCACTTTTGGATCTTCTCATTGTTTCTTCTCCGCAACACGTCAGCAAGCATGGTCAATGCCCAGCTGACATGTTTTCTTATCATCATCTATTATTCCTTTCCTATAAAATTCGCCCACCTAAGGCAAAACCTAAAGTTCTCCTGCAGCGCAATTTTGGTGGTATGAATACTGATGATCTCCGAGGAGGCGCTGCCAACATTGACTGGGCTCCTTTATTTGATGCTGAATCGGTGGATGATAAAGTCAGGCTACTTACTGACAATTTGGTGCAGCTGTATGATATTCACGCTCCAATCCGTGCAGTGAAAATGAAACACCTTCCGGCGCCATGGCTTACTGATGATATTAGGGCTATCATGCACAGGAAGGCTGTGACTAAAACTAAATATAAGTGCCGACCCTCGCCTTCGAACTGGAAAATCTTTGTTGATGCACGCAATCGCTGCAATAAGGTATGTAGAGATGCACAACGCCGTTATATCCACACCTCCGTTGAAAGCGGAGATCCAGCAAAAGTCTGGAAATTTCTCAAATCCATGGGTGTTGGAAAATCACGCCAAGAATCGCTTCCCAAAGACTTAAATATTGATCTACTGAATCAACACTTCTCCTCTTCATCCCACTGTAATGGGTTCATAAAGGCGACTACAATTAACAACCTTTCGAACCTTCCAACTCCGGATCATGACCCATTTATTTTTAGTCAATTCACTGATTGTGATGTTAAGAAGAGCATACTTTCGATCACGTCCAACGCAATCGGTAGTGATTGTGTAAGTCGGAAAATGATACTCCCTGTCCTCGACGAGATCCTTCCTGTCCTGTGCTACATCCTTAACTACTCTGTATCCTATGGTGCCTTTCCATCGATGTGGAAAGATGCCAAAGTCATTCCGTTACCCAAAAAATCCAATCCAACTTCGTTTTCTGAATACCGTCCCATATCCATCTTGCCTTTCCTCTCCAAGGTCCTAGAACGTCTTGTCCATCATCAACTTAGTACTTTTCTTTGTAAGAATAGTTTACTGAATCCTTTCCAATCTGGTTTTCGTCCTGGTCACAGTACCACTACAGCCTTAGTGAATGTCACTGATGACATACGCTTGGGTATGGAACAGGGAAATCTGACGGTTCTTTGCTTACTGGATTTTAGTAATGCATTCAACAATGTCGATTTCGATATCCTTCTTGGCATGCTTTGCTCGCTTAACATATCTCCAACGGCGATTGACTGGTTTCGTAGTTACCTGTATGGCCGTCGGCAACGTATATGCATAGAAGAGTCTTGCTCTTCGTGGTGCTATACTTCTGCCGGTGTACCTCAGGGCGGCGTTTTATCTCCTTTACTTTTCGCAATATTTATCAACTCCATCACCAAAAACCTTCTTTCATCCTACCACCTTTATGCAGACGATTTGCAGATTTATAAACAAGCTGGCCACTCAGATTTAGCTGATGCCATTCAAACTATCAACAAAGATTTGTTCTCAATCTGTGAGTGGAGTGAGGCGCATGGGTTGCATGTTAACCCATCGAAGACTCAGGTCATTGTTATTGGCAGTTCAAGGATGTTCCCCAGGATAGACTGGTCGCAACTTCCCCAAGTTCAATTTAATGGTACTGCTATTTCGTTCAGTGATAAGGTTAAGAACCTTGGGGTTTGGATCGACAAGCATCTTTCCTGGGATCCACAGCTACAGGATGTCAGTCGCAAAATTTTTGCATCTGGTAAGTCTCTGAGACGGTTGCGGAACTTTCTTCCTACTGCCACTAAAACTGCGCTTGCACAATCACTTCTACTTCCTATCCTTGACTACGCAGATGTCAGTTATCCAGATCTTACTGAGGCACAACTAGACAAACTTGAGCGACTTCAAAACTTTTGCATAAGATTTATATTTGGCCTGCGCAAATATGATCACATATCTGAATTTCGTTCAAAGCTTAAGTGGCTTCCTATACGTCTTCGCCGGAATTCTCATATACTATTTCAGCTCTATAACATTTTGTTTAATCCTAAGACCCCCTCTTATCTTAAAGAACGTTTCAAGTTCCTTCATGACACACATAATAGATATCTGAGGTCATCGGAAAACCTGGAATTAGAGATGCCGATGCATTCCACTAGTTTCTACGATAAATCCTTTACTGTACAAGCAGTTCGGCTTTGGAATGCCTTGCCCGTGTCCGTAAGACGTGCTCAAACACTGTTTACTTTTAAAACTATGATAAAAAAGCACTTCCTCTCTCTTTAAACATATTATTATATTTTATATGCTCTTGTATAATATTTATTAATTAGATGTATAAAATTATTTAAACTAGTATACACTTAACGTATATATTTATTGTATAATCTATGTAAATAGTACACTGTAGACTACCTACATTATTTCTTTATCCTTCCCCTTAGAATTCCATCCAAAGGTTGTCTGTAAAAGATCGCTCTTAGCGATAAGACCGCCCATTGTGTCACCCTTTGTAAAATATTTTTATTTATGTTCTGTAATCTATATGGTGTACATAATAAAGAGTATTCTATTCTTTATAGGGAAAATATTGACAGCTGATTTTCATCTTTTACTCGAATTTGATTCACAGTTCCTGATTCAAATTATGAAATGCACCAAAAAGGATCCATAAAAATTTATAAAATCATAAATTTATTACAAAGCCACATCTCAATCTCAAGAAATCCGCATAAAAATGCTTGATCCCTAGACACTTTTGATGTGTGTATATAAAGCTGAAGAGTTTGTGTTTGTTTGTGCGCGCTATTCTCGGGAACTACTGGTCCGATTTAAAAAAATCTTTTTGCGTTGTATAGCCCATTAATCCAGGAAGGCTTTAGGCTATATAACATCACGCTGCGACGAATAGGAGCGGAGCATAAATAACTCCACGCGAACGAAGTCGCTGGGGGCCGCTAGTAGTACTATAAAATATAGAAGAATATACCTAAGTGTTCAGATCTACATCAAAATATTGTGTCTCAGGCGACCTTCGAAGGTTCTCGTAGTAAACAAATTGAGGTGGAACATGACTCATTCGTTCCGTAGAATAGTAAATACTAGAAAATAGTAGAATTAGGATGTTCACACGTGAATTATACGGGGATGTTGTTGTTGGACTTCAGGGCAAAGGACTTCTTATCTTGAGAAGTAACGAGCATAAATCTTGAATCTGGCTTAGTTGGGGTTTGCGATATTAATGACAACCAGTATTTTTGCTTCATTTTTATTCTACGGTACTTTTATCTTTATTTTACGAAGAATACACAACGGCGCCGATATCCTTCCTCACAGGCTAAAGTAAATATGAGTTTGGTGTACCTACCATTTTATTTCTTTCTTGTTAAGAAATGGACAGAAGATACATATAAGTTTAGTACTATCAAATTAATAAGCTCCTGACATAAATTAATGTAGTTACCATTGCTTGTTTGGTTCTGATTTAATGATGTTGCAGTAAGTTGTCACCCTATCATAAATACAAATATAAAATGATTTTTTTTAAATTACTTGTGTTATAAAGGGTGTATCTGACATCGACGCACAAACGAGTTCCATGGATCCAGTACATGATTCTGAACCCCCCAGTGGTGGAATTTATCGTCGGCTTTTTCATGATTTAAAAAAAAATATATGAAGTCTTTTTCACTTTAGACCTTTCATAATTGCTATCCTTTGATAACCCAATAAGATTTTAAAGTAAAAATTAACTAATTCGCTAATTACACAAAAAAGCACAATGAAAACAAAACTCGAAAAACTGTCTTATCAGCTGATTTGATAGAGTTTACATCAGGGATCAACGTCATACCTACAAACCCGCACGGCGGCACGCTTGCAACGTTCAAATGCCGAGCCGACACTTTTTTTTAACCACTGTGAATTTTGTAACCGTTCATTAACGACATAAATGACTATCATAATTTTATTAGTGGCATGCGGTGTAGCCTATCCGCCAAGTTTGCGTTACGATGTCAGATACACCCTGTATAGTTACCTATTCAAAATAGTACAACATTAATTATCATAGAGACAGTTCACTGCTTCATGTAAGTTTTTAAGTTATATGAAAGTAAAAAAGGTTGCAGCTGTCTTTCATAAGCTTGTTCAAAATACCTTCAGACGATTTCTAAACATCGGCTGCCGGCAGAAGTTACCACCCACCTGACAAAGTCTTGCTGCCAAACGATTCACCGTATTCCGGCATGATATCTGGTGAAGCCGTACAGAGGACGGGTCTGAGCCGTTGTGATTTTTGTTATGTGTGCCGGATACGATGCGCCAAAAGTGGTTGTGTCGGGAGTTTCGTCGTGAAGAATCTCCAGATCAATCTCCTTCTGGGGCCGCATCGTTAGTCGTGTTGTTGGGTTTAACATTACATCACCTCACTCAACAGCCGTCTTCCTTCTTATTCATTGTTTTTTTAGTGAATAGACTCTTAATAAAATAGCGCGCTTTACCATTAACGATTGCATCACTGCTTACCATATCAGGCGGGATTGCGGTCAAACACTAGTTTATCATCATTAACCTTTTATCGTCCGACTGCTGGGCATAGGTCTCCTCTCATACAGAGAAGGATTGAGCGTAAAAACACCACGCTTGCTCAATGCGGGTTGACGATTTCAGACTTAAAGTCCAGGTTTCCTCAAGATGTTTCCCTTCACCTTTTAATAAGTCATTGGTTTCCAAGATATACTTAGAAAGTACATATAACTTAGAAAAGTTACATCGGTACTTGCCTGGCCTGGAATCGAAACCGCGCACTCATTCTTGAGAGGCTGGTGTTTTAACCAACTAGTTTACAATAATTAAAAAAAATAGCTAAGCTGTTGTCAGAATATTCAAAAGACAGATATAGGTATGCCAGATTTTAGCTTATTAGTGTCTATTAAGAAATACACAACATACAAACATTGACCCACACCTTCGTCCCGTGGGGGTAGGCAGCAACTACAGAACGCCATTTGCCAGGATCCTCAGATACATATTAATTGCACTTTTCAAACATCTGAGGGACAAGTATTTTGATCTCAGCCCGAAACTGTCAAATATACACCTAATTTCCTTAAATTATTTTATTTATTTTTTTGGGAAGTTTGTTTATCGCCGAGACGAGACTGCGGCTAGATTTTTGTTGGGTTATCAATAATATTCTAGTAGCTACTACACAAGGCCACTGTATATCCTCATAAGCCGTTCCATCCTGGCATTTCCGCACAATTATTATTTATTTTCTTAATCTCCACGTTTACAATACATTGGGATAAATGCTATGCCCCGCAAAACCGTTTTAATGGTTTGTCTGTGGGAACGGAACAAACAGTACCTACATCAGCAATAATTAAATATGCAACAATATTACAAAAAAGTTACATCAACAATATCAGGTCTTACAGAATTGCTTACACACTACTGAGTAAGAACATTTTAAGTGACCTGGCAAATTTTCTTTTAGTTTTCTGACCTTTTATGTCAGGAGGCAATTGGTTGAGCTAGTATGGTACTCTTTTGTCCAGCGTTCGGTCGCCAAAATAATTACTAACTCTTGGTACATCAAATTTACCTGCTGACACCATCTTAGTTGCGTAGTTATGGGTTAATAGCGAGTGACGCTCCCAGCTACCATAACTGCTAACTAGAACTAGGTATTTATGCTTTAGGCTGACAGGAAGAATTTTACAAATTTTAAGCAACTTATTGTAATCATCTTTACATTTGTTTTTGGTTTTCTTGCTTACACTATTTAATTTTTGTAGTTTGCTTTTGAATGTCCGTTCTATATATGTTTCAAGAAACAGTTCATCTTTGAAAAAATGTTTATTGATGTTTCTTATGGTTCCTTTCAGCGCTGAAATTCAGTAGGTCAATAATTCACTGTCTGTGAAATCGATGCGGAACTTATATTCTGAAACTTATGCTTATTCGCGTAGTTCTCATCCATTACCCTTCAAATTATGACGCAAAAATACTTGCATATCCTTGTATCATACTGCTATTGAAAAATAACTCTTATCGTACCAGATATACCATGGAGCTTACATTGACAAAAACATGTTGAAGTGCTCGCGATTTCCTTGAAGTCATTCGTTTATAAACTACCATTTTCTTTCTTTCTGTCTTTCTTTCCTTTCTATATATTCGGTTAATGTAACGGTCGAAGATGTGCTCGTCAAATGTTCATATATATTTCCGTTGTTTATGAAGATTGCAGTAGACTTTTGTCTGATGGTGTGATGGAGGCATATGGGGCAAGTTTATCAATAGGAGAATGAGTTTGAAGATGTGTTCATGATTCAATGAAATATAGCTATTAGTGTTGTCGGGAGGTTAAGAGGGAACTCTAGTGGTGCTTTCTCTATACAAACGTATTCCGTTGTTTTCTTCTTTCTTCCGATGCTTTTAGAGCAATTATTTTGTTCTACAACTTTACATGGTGATTATACGTACATTTGATTTTCTTCGGAAACTTAATTAATAAAAGAAATACGATACTTCAAAATCGCGAAAAATAACCCATTTTTATTGTGATGTTCAGATGACTATTAGACGAACGTGATAAGTTTTTGACAAAAAAGAAAATAATAGAAGCATAGGTAGGTATACTTTTGCTCTAAATTTTGATATAGAAATAATTGAGATCAGTCGTGTTTTGAAAAAGAAAACAGCCGAATACGAAACGTATTTTGGTCAACGTTTCTGTAGGTAAAACTGAGCTGCAACTGTCCTTTTCGCACTTTACCGGGAGAGGTTGGAATTGGAATTTTTCAAATTCCTCGGTACTAGAGCCCTCTCTTAAGGGTGAGAATACGCAGTGTGTCTTGACTAAATTAATCAACATGCATATAATATACATAAGTATGTATTACCACCAAAGAAGATAAGTAAGCAACATGGTCAGATATAGTTGAAGTTAAGTAACCTATGAATGTTTTCGAATATCAAATGTTATCTCGGTGGTAGGCAACAACATCAGCCGCCGGCATAAGTTACCACCCACCAGACAAAGTCTTGCCGCCAAGCGATTCGTCGTGTTCCGGCATGATGTCTGGTGAAGCCGTACGGTGGACGGGTCTGAGCAGTTGTGTTGCGATGTGCCGGGTACGATGTGCCTAATGTTGTTGTGTCGGGAGTTTGGTCGTGGAGGGTCTCCAGATCATCCTCTGGCGCAGCATCGTTGGTCGTGTTGTTGGGTTAAACATTGCATCACCTCGCTCAACTGCCGTCTTCCTTCCTATGCACTCAGTTTGTTTGAGTGAATAGGCTTAATAAGCTAGTGCGCTTTACCATCAACGATTGCATCGCTGCTTACCATCAGGCGGGATTGCAGTCAAGCACTAGTTTATAACTAATAAAAAAAAAGAATAAAATTTAGTTTGATGAATGAATGTTTTATATTAATTAAATAAAAAAATATCATCCCATTGTTTAGTTCTCGACTATATCCGACGATACAATTCGAAGCATAACTAGTATTTATTATGAATGCAAAAACATATTTTTTTTTAAACCTCCCACACTAGGAATTTATTCTGTATCGTAGGTGCGTATAAAAACATATAAAATCACATATACAAATATTAACATCATCCTCATCTCAGTGTTAATCCCAGTCGCATCAGAAGCTTTTTCAGCTTTGGGGGTCTGCGGTCTTCTAACTGCTGATTTTGGCTAAACTTCGATAATTTCCATGAAGCGACTGCCGTTTGACCTCCACAACCCGAAGGCGGTATCTTAGATATAGAGATAGACTTGTGAGGACTCAAGCAACCCGTAACGACTGCCACTAGATGTTCGTATGGCAACCGGGTCCAACGGCTTAACGTGCTTTCTGAGGCACGACCAGACCAGTGCAAATATTCGTATTCATACATACAAATATTTGCACTGCGGGGGGATCGAAGCCGCGCCTCTTTGAGCAGCGGCCGCTTGCGCTACCGCTACGCCACGGAGGATTATTAACATATCCATACTAATATTATAAATGCGAAAGTAACTCTGTCTGTCTGTTTGTCTGTCTGTCTGTCTGTCTGTCTGTCTGTCTGTCTGTCTGTCTGTTACGCTTTCCCGCCTAAACCTCTCAACCGATTTTGATGAAATTTGGCATAGACAATCTTTAGACCCTAAGAAAGAACATAGGCTACCTTTTATCCCCTAAAAATTTGATGTTCCCGAGGGAAACCTAAAAAGCGCGATATAACCGAACTCCACGCGGGCGAAGCCGCGGGCGGAAAGCTAGTACATTAATATTTGTTCTGTGCGGGAATCGAACTTCTGCGCCAACCATGCAATTTGATTGTTTGTTTTGCTTTCACTATTTACACATAACAGCTGAACAGATATTGATGGATTTTGGTACATGGGTAGAACATGACTTGGGGTAGAATATAGGAAACTTTTTATTGTGGTAATACGTTGCAGTGGCATAGCTTCAACATCCACTCGAGCGAAGATAAAGATAACTTTATTTGTTATACATGTGTATGCATGCGAAGTAGCTTTAATCAACTTTCGGAGAAACGTTTTCAAAATCGTTTGTATACTTTTAGAGACACTCCTTTGGGTCTAATCTATCATCATCATCAACCTTTTTATCGTCCCACTGCTGGGCACTGGTCTCCTCTCGTATAGAGAAGGATTGAGCATAATCACCACGCTTGCTCAATGCGGGTTGGCGATTTCAGACTAAGTCCAGGTTTCCTCAAGATGTTTTCCTTCAACTTCAGTCACCGGTGTCCAAGATATACTTAGAAAGTACATATAACTTTTGAAAAGTTACTTTGGTACTTGCCTGACCTGGAATCGAACCCGCAGTCTCATACTGGAGAGAATGGTGTTTTAACCACTAGGCCACCACGATCTATACTCTATACTAATATATAAAGCTGAAGAGTTTGTTTGTTTGATTGTTTGTTTGGTTGAACGCGCTAATCTCAGGAACCAATGGCCCGATTTGAAAAAATCTTTTTGCGTTTGATAGCCCATTAACCCAGGCCATATAACATCACGCTGCGGCCAATAGGAGCGGAGCATAATAACTAACTATACGCGAACGAAGTCGCTGGTGACCGCTAGTAACATATAACAAACTCTCCTGAAGTCCATGAACCACGTTACACGTGCATCAACATGTATCCCGACCTCAGACGTGACCCAGACACCATAAATAATTCAGAAAAAATCCCAATTTCTTTTTCTCCACTAAGCCGAACGATTATCATGACAAAGGCCGCATAGCCTGAATGGCCACAAATAGCCCGGATATTGTATAGAAAGGCTATTTGTACATAGAAATAGGACGGTTCTCATGTGTTTCACAGTAACATAAGGCTTTTATTCTATAGAAACAGTGTATAGGTGAAACTTTTGTGGTGACGTAGTTATGTAATCGTTTCTTCGATATTGTGAGTAGCAAAGGGGCTCACAGACAAGTAATGAAAATAAATATCCTAGTTCAAAATTGAAAAAAAAAAACATGTATTTAATGAATACCAAACTAAAAAGTTAAAAATAATTAAAAATAATAATTTATGACAATAGTATATAAACAATAGTATAAATCAATATACCTAAATGAGAAAAAGCGTGAGGCGCTTAATATACAAAAAATATGACACAAAGCGCCTTACGCTCTTTTCTCATTTACATATACTAGTACTAGCTTTCCGCCGGCGGCTTGGCCCGCGTGGAGTTCGGTTATATCGCGCTTTTTAGATTTCCCTCGGGAATATCAAATTTTTCCGGGATAAAAGGTAGCCTATGTTCTTTCTCGGGGTCTAAAGTTTGTCTGTGCCAAATTTCATCAAAATCGGTTGAGAGGTTTAAGCGGGAAAGCGTAACAAACAGACAGACAGACAGACAGACAGACAAACAGACAGAGTTACTTTCGCATTTATAATATTAGTATGGATAGTATAAATCAATATACCTAAATGAGAAAAAAGCGTGAGGCGCTTAATATACAAAAAATATGGCACAAAGCGCCTTCCGCTCTTTTCTCATTTATACTAGTACTAGCTTTCCGCCCGCGGCTTCGCCCGCGTGGAGTTCGGTTATATCGCGCTTTTTAGATTTCCCTCGGGAATATCAAATTTTTCGGGATAAAAGGTAGCCTGTGTTCTTTCTCAGGGTCTAAAGATTGTCTGTGCCAAATTTCATCAAAATCGGTTGAGAGGTTTAAGCGGGAAAGCGTAACAGACAGACAGACAGAGTTACTTTCGCATTTATAATATTAGTATGGATGGATGGATTGTCTATATAGGTACTATTGTCATAAAATACATTTTTAAATTATTTTTAACTTTTTAGTTTGATATTCTTTAAAAGTATGTTTTTTTAGATTTTTAATTTGTTTTCGACTTTTTATTTCGATATTCTTTTATTTAAATAATATACGGATAACACGAACGGTTAAATGGTGCTCATTTGTTTTTACCAAACTTTTCTTGATCTCCAACAGACAGAATAGCAAGTGCTAAAATTCGTAATGATGCATTGCCCAAGTAACTAAATCTAAATCTAAACTAAATACTTTGCCTGCACAAATTAATACCGCTCGGTCAACGAACGTATTGAAAACGGTGGGAAATTTTACAGTAATGAGCCGCTCACTCGTAGTCCATAGAGTTAGAGACGGACAAACAAACAAACAAACAACTAAACATACAAGTGAAGCTAATAAAAAGCATGTAAAACAGTCACACGACCCTAATCGGGTAACACACTGTTACTCTTCTCCTTCTTCGTTTCGCTCTTGATAGAACGGTTGTGGTCACTGACTGAATCCGAGACGCCGATGTCGCAAGCCGTACAATCTCTCTCCATCTATCCCTGTTGGATGACAGTCTGGAGCATTCATTAACAGGTTCCCCACTGCCGACTTGATTTGGTCGGTCCACCTCATCGTTGACGAGGTCTGTTCCCTTCTACTCTGCCCTGGACGACCAAACGTTCTATGGTGTTATTATTACGCCTTGACACGTGACCGAAATATCCGAGTATACGGGACTGTACCATTCCTGAAAGACGCTGTTTGATGCCGAGTTCTTGGAGTATAGAAACGTTTGTTCTAAACTCGATCCATGATACCCCAAGCATTCTTCTCCAACACCACATTTCTAGAGTGTCTATCCTTATCTTTTGCAGTTCTCGTAACGTCCATGTTTCAGCTATGTAGAGAAATATGGGAAATATTAGTGATCGGACGAGCCTGACCTTAGTGGCTTTAGTTATGTCGCGATAATATACTATTATTAATATATTATGTGTTATTATTATATGTTATGTTACTAGCAATTGGAATAATTTTGAAGAATATTTCTAGTCCATTGCTCTAAACGTTCGAAAGCTGTGTCTGCTTAACGAAGTAAATCACGCAATGAACACTGTTAAACTGTCAAACTGAAACCCATTACTACTGGTAGTGCTTTACGCGACTACTCTACAGGTCTAAGGGTCAAAGTAAGCTATGCCTGCCGCGGTCGATCCGAGGATGTGTGATCGCATTTTTACGTATCGAGAGCATGTTGGATCTTTGATAGAGGTTACAGGTCGTCACTCGTCAGTAGCCCTAAACTAGCATATCTTGCGTTATTTTAGTGATTATATCCTTGGAGTGCACCGACCGCCTTCAGCTTTTGGGTGTTGAGATTTCCTCGAACCTCAACTTTGGGCGGTTCATTGAGTCGAAGGCCAAGGAACGCCTGAAAACTTGGCGTCATCGCAAAGGTCCGGCGGTACTTCACACCGGGGCAGCTTCTAATGTTGTACAAAGCACAGGTCTGCTCGTGTGTGGAGTACTACAGCCTTATTTGGGCTGGTGCTGCGAAATGTCACCTGGCTACTTTGGATTCAGTGGAGAGGCGTGCGAAGAGGCTGATTGGGGACCCAGATTTAACTCGAAACGGTCTCCGAAGCCTGAAGCACAGGCGTAGAGCAGCCAGCCTTTCGGTCTTCTATAGGATGCATTCTGGTGAGTGTGCAATGGAATTGCATGATTTAATCCCCCCATCTCCTTTCCACCATCGGACGACCCGTAGTACGGTGACTTTCCAGTTTCCACCCTCACGTCTTTAACACCACTACGATCCGGACGAAGCATTTTGCTTCCTCTTTTATTCCGCGTACATCGAGGGACTGGAATAATTTGCAAGTAGCGGTGTTTCTGTAACACTGCTATTTGAGTGTCTTCAAGGCTAGAGTGAATAGGCTCTTAATAAGCTAGCGCGCTTTACCATCAACGATCGCATCACTGCTTACCATCAGGCGGGATTGCGGTCAAGCGCTAGCTTATAACTTATAAAAAATGTACTTTTTAGAATTTTGCACATAAACCACTTGAAAACGGTGGTGTTCTTTCTTAAACGATGATTAAAGTTAAATGACGTTAAAAGGTCGAAATGTATGGTAAAGGTTGTCTGTAAAAGATCGTTCTTAGCGATAAGACCGCCCATTGTGTCACCCTTTGTAATATCTTTATATTTATGTTTCTGTAATATATATGGTATACATAATAAAGAGTATTATAATCTATGCTTATATTTTTAGTTCATTTTAGAGTAGTTATAATGCGGTAGAAGATGATAGGTGATATGGTGTTTTCCGATAACTGGTTTGCTGCGTCAGATAGGCTGTGGCTCTACATTACCTGAATATTCAGCTGCTTTCAGTTAAACCGGAAACTGAATCTGACATAATTAGAAAACAGGTAGGCTATTTTTTTTGACAACTTATAACTCGTAAGTCATGAAGGTACGCCGGTAGGTAAGCCGTCTCATCATCTACAGGTTCTATTACCATTTTTCTAAAATTTATAATTAACTATAATATATAAAAAAAAGAAAAATTAAGCTAATTCTGCTACTCCAATGTGTATATTTTTGTAAGCTTTTTGACTGAATCATTAAAAAAAAATTCGTACTCATTGCATTGGTATCTTTTTTTTATTCGAACCCAGAATATCTTTCTTTTATCTATTACCAGCTTTCCGCCCGCGGCTTCGCCTGCGTGGTGTTCGGTTATATCGCGCTTTTTAGATTTCCCTCGGGAATATCAAATTTTTCCGGGATAAAAGGTAGCCTATGTTCTTTCTCAGGGTCTAAAGATTGTCTGTGCCAAATTTCATCAAAATCGGTTGAGAGGTTTAGGTGGGATAGCGTAACAGACAGACAGACAGAGTTACTCTCGCATTTATAATATTAGTATGGATGGATATCAAATTCTCTTGTCACAGTGTTTGTCCTCGAACTCCTCCAAAACGACTGAACAGATTTAATTAAATTTCGTGCATACATATAGGCATGAGAATAGATTTTCATCTATTTTTATAGTCCTACTACTTACACGGGCGAAACTGGGAGGCGCAGCTAGATTTTCTAAAACACTATGTTCTTAGGTTAATTTTATGGACGCTATTTTTGCCGTGAAGGCGTACACATATAATGTAGAAAATAAGGACTAACAAACCAAACAAAACTATAAAAAACAATTGACAGAACTGTTTTTATTTATTTATTTTATGTTGCGTGTAAATTGAAATGGTCAACTTGATTAACTAAACATTATTTTTGTACGCTTTAAAGGCAAAAGGATCTAAATGAGATCCTGTTCCCGAATGTTATTTAGGTCATGCAAATCTACCTTAAAAAAAATAAAAGTAAAACCTATTTTAAGCTGAATTTCAAACTATGGGCAACCTTTGAATCCCATGTTATTTCATTGCCTTTGTAACGATCTATTGGTTTTTCAAAATTATTTTAAATTTAAATTAATAAATGAGTACCTCACTGTAATTGTTTTAACGTTATTAACTGGTGCTTGTATTCGATCCCACCTGTTGGTAAGCAGTGATGCAATCGTTCACATTATTCTATTATACAGTATGTTAAATAACAGAGGGCGTTCCCTTAAACTCGTTAATATATATCATTAATAGATTAAAATAAAAATATCAGCACAGAAAAATAAGCATAAAAAAATCCGAATAAAAAAAAATTCTAATTGGAAATAAATTTGAAACCTCCTGTTTTAAATCAAAATAGTAGTCGTCATGTATAAATAAATTGCGACGTAGCCGTCTTTCATGTTCGCGTGTACAGTATGTTTCTTTTACATGTCAATTTAAAATTTTTATTGAATATTTTCTTATTGGAAAAATTTTTAAAACATTTTGTTTTCGAATGGAAATATTTTTTTAGCATGTATGTATGCTATACTATTTCGGGTTAACGGGAACGCCCTCTGTTAGTTAACATACTGTATACTATCTTTTGGTTTTTCATGATTTTTCTTAACTTAAATTAATAAGTAAGAACCTCGCTGTTAACTCATACATGTACACATTCACTCACCCCTTTCATGTGGAGGCAAGCAGACACAGAACTCGCTGCGATCCGTACATACTGCTTTATCTTCATATGTTCATCTGGTCATACACGATCACCGTATACGAGCACTACCCACTTGACCATTCTGTAGAACAACACAACTAAGGACACTAATACATAATAAGGTCACAAAAATATAGGTGCGGGCCTGCGGGCGATGAGCAGTGAGCAGCTCGTCGCCCGGTGAGAACCAGGCCCGAGTCATCGGCGCGTTGTGTTTCACGCGCGCCTCAAAGAGATGTCAGCACATCGTGACGGAGTCCACAAAGACCGATGCATCATTTTTTTTTTTCGGGTTGGAAATCCTCATAGGCTGTCCGCCGCCCTGGGGTGAGCGACGGGGTCTGTCAGACTTTTACTGACTAAAACCACCCCGGTATCTCTTCTATCACGAGCGCGCGTGGGTCAGGGTTGCGGGTTGGTTAAAAAAGTAACCGTGGCCGTGGCGCGGTACGCCAGTACGCAGAGTGGGAGAGGTCATTTGATGATTTCCCATAAGGCCACAAAAATGTGTGTTCCTGAGGCGTCCCGTCAGCGTTTCTACTCACATCGTTCTTGTTAGTCTTTTATGTTAAGGGTTCAGTTTCCGTACTCCCTTCAAGTGGACCATTGTGCGTGGCCCATGGCGGCCAGCGGTGGTTATGCTAAACAGCCTATCTCCCTCCAAAAGTGTATTAAGTCTCCGGGTTTGTTAAGAACCTCTGTGTAAGATCTGGTTGTCCACGGGTTTCTGACCTAATCTGAGTGATGCCTGTGCACTTGTCTCATCATCCTCCTTGCAATCACTGCACAGGGGGCTGTCCGTTATGCCTATTGCGTGGTGGTGTGTGTTTAGCGAGCAGTGACCCGTGATGATCCCTGTCACCGTTCACAGGTCTTCCCTGTTCAGGCGCAACAGTCGTTTGGTTAGCCTGTCATTCAGGCATTCATGTGTTGGTTTCTTTTTACAAAATCTGTTAATTTATATATATATATATATATATATATATACAATATGTAAAGAAAACCCTGTCCGATCCGGAAAGGTATTGTTAGGTATCGATAACTGATTCTTCTAATGCCTACAAAACCGGTCTAAACTTCAAAAAAGACCCTAAAAAATAAATATTATTTCTTAAAAAGAGGTAACCTAATACATGTGCCGTAGGCAATTCTTGCACGGGCGAAGGGGGGCAGGGCACGCGGCACGCGGTCGCATCGCTATTCGTGTTGTCACTTTAAAAAAAAATACCAATTTTTGGGGAAGATGGAATAAATTCTCGAAAAAAAAGATTATTTCCAAATTCATTACTATTGTTACTATGATGATTATGTAAATTTTCTTATTTTATTTGGTCATGTCTTTAAGTACCTAACCTTTATTATCCTTATGGGTTGGACAGGGTTTCCTTTACATATTGTATTTATTGTATAATCTAAATAGTACACAGACTACGTATACTATTTTTCTCTCCCCTCCTTTGGTCCATTCAAAGGTTGTCTGTAAAAGACTGCTCTTAGAGATAAGACCGCCCATTGTATCACCCTTTGTAATATCTTCATTATTTATGACCTGTAATTTATACGGTGCACACATTAAAGAGTATTTATTCTACTCTAAGAATCCCACAAAAACAACATGAGCGTTGCACTCTATTGCTACGCGCTACCCCTTTAAATCTATGCCCAGCAATAAGTCTAAGTACTAACGTTCGCCCAGCCTATATGTCTACTGACAACACTATATCATTTTAATAGTCCACTAAAGAATAGCCAACATTCCCTCGAATGCAGTAAAAACATTAATCTGGAAATTTTGGCATCAACGTTGTAAATTTTAATAGGATATCTTTCGACGATGGAGTATGGTCGTAGTTTATTTCGTGGTTAATGTTTTTCGTGGTTTGTTTTGACGTGTCCTGGCTATAAATATGAGCCATCTGTCATGGTTTGGGTATCTCTAGCCTGTAGGAGTTCACTGCTGGACATTCGCCTTTGAGGCATGATGAACAGGGAGAAAAATTCACTCATCCTTCATAGAAAAGGGAGAATTCTCCGACCAGACGGCTGCTCGGGCTAGTAGGGAATCAATCCGGTCCGAAAGAGAGGCTATGGTAGAGCGTACGAATGTTGCACTACAGGCAGTCTCCGAATGGGGTAATGCCAATCTTGTAGCATTCAGTGCCGCCAAAATACAGGCGTGTCTTTTCACCGGCAAAAGGAGCCCGTTCACCTTGACTCCTACTTTTCGAAATGAATCCTTGGAGTGTACTGACCGCCTTCAGCTTTTGGGAGTTGTGATTGCCTCGAACCTTAACTTTGAGTGGTTCATTGAGTCTAAGGCCTAGGTGGTTACCAGGAAGCTTGGCATTATCGTAACACACTTGGCATTTTCACATCAGGGCAGCTTCTAATGCTGTACAAAGCACAGGTGCGTTCGTGTGTGGAGTACTGCAGCCACATTTGGGCTGGTGCTGCGAAATGTCACCTAATCACGTTGGATTCGGTGGAGAGGCATACGAAGATTTAATTTATAACGATCTCCAAAGCCTAGAGCACAGGCGTAGAGTAGCCAGCCTTTCGGTATTCTATAAGATGCATTTAGGTGAGTGTTTGAAGGAATTGCATGATTTAGTTCCCTATCTCCGTTCCACCATCGGACGACCCGTCGTACGGCGATTTTCCGCCCTTACGTCGTGAACACCACCACGATTCGGACGAAGCGTTTCGCCTCCTCTTTCATACCGCTTACATCGAGGGACTGAAACGATTTGCCAGCGGCGGTTTTTTCGTCGGACTACAATTTGAGTGTCTTCAAGGCTAGAGTGAATAGGCTCTCAATAAACTAGTGCGCTTTACCATTATCGATTGCGTCACTGCTTACGGGATTGCGGCCAAGCGCTAGTTTCTAATTTATATAAAAAAAGACTGGTGTTGTGTCTGGCGGGCACTTGCCCAACGGTTGAAGTTGTATGTATACTAATTGCACGGTAAACTCTGCTTGCGAGATGTAGAATGTGACGTCAATATGACGAGTTGTTTATTTGTGGCGTTTGTGGGTACCGCTACAAGTGTATAAAGTTCACTCGACGTCTATGGAAAAGGGGGGATCCTCCGAGCCGACGGCTGTAGTGTCTGATAGATAGCCGATTTATGTAGGGATGTCGTATGTATGCTAGTCATGTGCTAAACTCTTCTCTGTTCAAGAGGAAAATGAAACGGAAATTACTATTTAGAGCTACGAGCTTGGAGTTAAATTATATACCAATCTACATTAACTTTCACTTCGTTGAAAGCATTTTCTTATTAATAATAAAATAAACTAGTGCTTGACTGCAATCCCGCATGATGGTAAGCAGTTATGCAATCGTTGATGGTAAAGCGCACTAGTTTATTAAGCCTATTCACTTAAAAAAACTTAGGAATAGGAAGGATGACGGCAGTTGAGCGAGGTGTTGCAATGTTAAACCCAAGACCAACACTACCAAACGATGCTGCGCTAGAGGGAGATTGATCTGGAGACTCTCCACGACCAAACTCCCGACACAACAACATTCGGTGCATCGTACCCGCCACACAACGCAACACAACTGCTCAGACCCATCCTCCGTACGGCTTCACCAGACATCATGCCGGAACACAACGAATCGCTTGGCGGCAAGACTTTGTCTAGTGGGTGGTAACTTCTGCCGGCAGCCGATGTTATGGCCTACCACCTAGATGTTTCATAATAATGTTATTTTTTTTTAATTACAATTTTCTGATCTCAAAATAAAAGGACGTGTTCACTCAGATATACGCGCAATGTCTTTCTTTGGATATCCTAAAAATACAGTGATTCCCTATTACAAATTTTCAGTTGATTTAACCCTCCATAATCACTTGGTGGTTGTCACATCTCTTGAATTGAATTTTCGGTTGTAGGTTATGTCAGGTTCCCTTTGGATGTTTTCTTCACTTTGCGTATATTATTTCATAACCACTGCTCTCAAAATGGTGAGGTAATAATTTACAAAAAGTAGTTTGGATTCGAACCCAACCTTGACTACTTTCTTTACACTTTGACAATACTAAGTTGTCCACCAGGGTTCTAATTAAAGTAATTATAACGTCACTGACACAAATCATAACATACATACCTATAATTTACGCAACATCGTCTAGTCTCAGACCTCCTAGTTTGCCTAGACACGATGTAAACAACCGTGGTGACGTCACCATCAGGTCCAGTAACCTTCGAACAAACGACTGTGATTGGTCCCTTCGAGGGCCGGCTCAATACAGTGTTAAAAAGAAAACAGAGAGTGCATTTGACTAATATGTACGTCAACGCTCTGATAATTAAGTCAACTTTTGAATGTCAAAATCTGTATTAAGCATGTAGTGATTTGAGGCTTGTGAAGCATTTTTCGTTGGACTTTTAAAATTGTTTATAGTGTCGTTTACTAAATAAAAGCGCGTTATTTATGTAGTAAAAAGTACATTCAGTAAATAATTCATAAAGAACATTGAAATATAGCAGCATAGTGGCCACATCATGACTTTTCCTCCAACCTTCCTCATAGACGGTTCACGCGGCCATCTTTTTCAACTGTCATTGGCGATATCCGCCACTATTGTGAAATTAAGTTTTCAAAGAATTTCTATAATTGTTATTGGCAAAATTGTGGTACCTATGTATTCCACAGAGGCCATTGATCAAAAGTTGAGGTTGAATCTCACCTTGAAAAAAGAAGAAGAAGATTATCACGGCTATATTCCATTTGCAAATTGCAACCTTAGAAGCTGGTGACTAAGTTAAATTTTGAATGTCAATAATTATGGCTACTTATGTCATATACGAATGAAAATGATAACTTTAATAATTGGTTATAAAACATGCCTATAAAGAAGGAAAAGTCCTTCCATGTCTCTTTTCTACACTAAACGACTGACTGTCTTATGTCAGAACAGCAACATCATCAATGTCTTGCCCTCTCAATTAGTTCTGGTCGGCGCAACATGAGTTCTTCTAATAATGTCAGTACATATTCTAAAAAAAAATATTAAAACGTTTGAAACATTAGTCTTGTCTTTATAAAATACTAACATGAGAATTCTAAATACATCACTGCTTAGTGGAACTCAAGTATAGTGTTGTGTTTATTTATCTACGACCTCGCTTATTTCAACAGAAATTGTCCAATATGTCCAACTTCGCTGAATCAAAGCTCACATCATACATTACCACTAACAACAGGATTGCCCTGATTCTTCGTTTACATACCATTCGTGAATACTAAATACTAATCTGTTATTCTTCTAAACGGTGCCACGGATTTTGATGCCCATTTCATCATCATTTAGAGTACTTTTCTGGGAGGTTCAATCGATATATATAGATATCTGTTTCGAGCTATATCTGGATCAGAAAAAAAATTGCAATCCTTCAGCCACTTACAGACGACGACCAACCTGAACTGCTTAGTGTATTTTCAATATTTTGTCAAGTCGTAAGCCGTGCGAAGCAAGGGTTGTTCGCTAGTAAATAGTAAATGAATAATTCTAACTCGCCTTGGAACTGTTGTCTAAAATAGATGCACTTATCGATCAAGCATGGCCGTTGTCCATGCGAAATGTGAAGCAGGCGGTAGATTTTAATCTATATCTATACTCTATACTAATATATAAAGCTGAAGAGTTTGTTTGTTTTTTTGAACGCACTAATCTCACGAACTACTGATCCGATTTGAAAAATTCTTTTTACATTAGATAGCCCATTAATCCAGGAAGCCTTTAAGCTATATAACATCACGTTGCGATCAATAGGAGCTGAGCATAACATGTTCAAATTACTAACGCCACGAGAACGAAGTCGCTGGCTACCGCTAGTGTATCATATCATAGTGTCGATTCAATGTATATTAATAGAGCATTCTAATTGGAATTATACTATTATCCGAATAAATTATTCACAAGACACTAAAATTCAACCGCTACCAAAATAAAAACTTTTAAGCAAATATTGATTAAAATTAATACTTCTGCCGAAGAAGCTGGAGATTGCTAAAATCGAAAACGAAAACACAAATCGCTTGGTCTGACATTTTCAGTGCAGTTATTCCAACGTTCAAATCACCACACAGGCATATTAAAGTTTCTCATTTTCAATGAATAAACTAACATAAAACGCGTGCGATTAATAATCGCTTATCTGTGCCCTCCCTAACCATAACACATCAGAAACTACCCCTACTATTAAATGTAATTAGGGGAGAGTATTAATTATGTAGTCGGGTAAGTGTAGGGAAATGAGGTGGTATTTGTTGAGGGAAGTGATGTTTAATGTCGAATTAGGGGTTGAAAACGGTCGGTTGTGATCAATAACATAATCAGCCTTAATTTGTTTCCACTCCTCCTCTCCTCAGTCCTCCTGTCGGTGAGAGGGAATGGGCCGTAATCTAGCGCGCGGGCCCAGTGCGGGTTGATTGTTTTAGGTGGTCGGTTGTTACACAAAATAAATCTTAAGACTAATATTAGTTATTATTTATATCTCTAATTTATTTACTGCTAGCTTTCCGCCCGCGGCTTCGCCCATTGGAGTTCGGTTATATCGCTCTGTATCCTATTATTTAATCCGGACTTCTAACTTTACGTCTGCAAAATTTCAAAGTAATCGGTTAAGTAGTTACAGCGTGAAAGTAACAAACAAACAAAGTCACATTCCCATTTATACTATTAGTAAGGATTTAACTTTTTGACAATCGGTATTGTTTGAAACAGCTTGTCCTTCGACAAAGGCCTCCTCTAAAGATTTCCATCTCTCTCTCAAATCAAATCAAATCATTTATTTCAAATAAACCAGTTACAGGCACTTTTGAATTGTCAGAAGGTCGGTCAGTCAATAAGATGAAGCTAGTCGCCCATTCCAAAGAGTAGGTACCTATGGGAAAGAACGGGCAAGAAACTCCATGGACACTCTTTTAAATTTTCAAGCTATTGTTACAAATATTTGATTACATCATTCATGTTGAAATCAACCGTGTGAGAACGATGCAGAAATATATTGTACGCTGAGAGCGTTCATTATGGAAAACACACAAAAAACAATTCAGAAATTAAAATACGCCGTGGCAGCTAAGAGATGACCAGTCCCCTCTGACGGCGTCCGTTCACGAGCATGACGTATGGATCAGCATCATTCAGCTCAACCATATCGAAGGGAACCCAATGACCCAACACGCACGCCACCATCAGCGCAGACATTTGAGTGAGCATGACATACTCTCAACAGCCAGAGCACAATCAAGTCAATAAAAAAAGACTAACCCAACAAATAAATGCCTTACAGCACATTCGTACATTGTGCTCACACGTTTGCCAGGCAATTATACAACACTAAGAAATTGAATCTACACAATGCTAAGATAGTTTTTTCCATGGTTCAGCAGCTCCAACAGTGTCCCCGAGTACTAAGTTTAGCTCCTGTGCAGCTGTATAAGTGCCGAACACCTCTGTCAGCGATATAATTCCGTAATGTACAATATGCTGGGCTACATAGTGTGTACTGGCTTAGATAAAAAAAAAAACAAACATTTACAAATTAAAACTACTAGAGGAAAAATCAAAGAACAATCAGTGTATAGAAATCGGACGCAGCTCAAGCCCAAGCCTTTTTGTCCTCAATATAATCCTTCACACTATAAATTGCTTTCTGGCACAACTTACGTTTAATGAAGGATTTGAAATTATTCAGGCTCAGATCTTGATCCACCTCTGGAAGTCCATTTTAAAAATCCACCATCTGAAAGAGCCACCTATTTTCTTGAGCCTTGTTGTGGGTACAATAAATTTGTGCCTGTTCTCTGGCTCTCCAGGAGGGGCTCTCCAGGTAGTGTCCCTGTCTCTGGCTATCATAATCCACTCTGGACCAGCCACTCTCCTAATATCTCGTCTTCCCAGCGTTTTGTTTATCGTCCTTTACTTATTTTACCATCCACAGGGTACCATTCTGATATTATTTTGATCCATTTCCCATTTTCCTCTCTTAAGATATGTCCTGCCCATTGCCATTTTAGTGCCTTACAGAATTTTTCACTTCCTTTAAAATTTGTTTTGTTTTTTATTTTTTCTAATCTTATTTTGACTTTCCTTCTCACTCCTATAACACTTCTTTCTATTCCGTTTTGGCATAGGTATATATATTTTATTCATCAACTGTTCTGTCAATGTCCATGTTTGGCAACCATATGTTAAGCAAGGCAGAATGCACATATTGAACACTTTTCGTTGTTGTTTTTGTTGTTATCAATAATGGAGTGTAAATGTGTTGCTGTTATACAAATGATGGGACACTTGTTCTACGCGTCCTGTCGGCTGCACGTGACAGGAACTGGTGGATGCTGGTGATGGCATCAAAGGAGGAACCGAATTCTAGGCTGAGACTAATTTTTTTGCTCACGACACGCTACTAAGAAGAAGAATAACACTTATTGAAACGTGGTCCCTCACTACAGCCCTCATAAGAAAACTCAAGGTCACACAGATTGCTATCGAGAGGGCTATGCTAGGTGTTTCTCTACGTGATCGGATCAGGAATGAGGAGATTAGTAGAAAAACTAAAGTCACCGACATAGCCCAGCGCTTTAGCTCCTTTGACGTGTCAGTGGGTGAGGCACATAGCACGTAGAGCCGATGTTCGATGGGGCAGAAAGGCTCATGAATGGCGACCACGTACCGGCAAGCGCAGCGTCAGACACCCACCGACTAGGTGGTTGGATGACCCAACCAAAATCGCAGAAAAGCGCAGTTTAGAATGTTTAGTGTTAAATAGTAATTTAAACAGCAGTTAGACTGGTAAAGCAGACCCCAGACTCCAAAGCTGAAAAAGCTTCGGATGCGACTGGGATTAACGCTGAGATGATGATGAGTAATTTAGCCTGAGTAGCTGAAGGATTATAATTTGTCTACCTTTCATCTCCCTTTAATATAAAATCAAGGTTGAAATCACCAGTAACTTGATACCTCGCAGTCGAAAAAGTGTACAAAGTCCACAAGCTCGTTTTACCAATTAATAGACGATCCATCAACTGGATCATAACTAGATTGCAAAGATTTAGAGGGCACTGACCTTGTTTGGTGTCTCGTATATTAGTAGTCCTCATAATAGAAACCGTGGCCCTAGCCTACAGGCAAGTCAAAGAACACGGGTGCGTTTTAATCAGTAAAAGTCTGACACGCCCTTCCGCTCCACCCAGAGCGGGAGGGGTCATTTGATGATTTCCCATCCCTACATGACAACAGTTTCGTCGATTCGTATAAATTAAAACTTCACTATACTCCATTGGTTAAGGTAATTACCTGAAGGTAAACAAAAAACGACTGTAACTTAGTAGCACTTAGTCACTTTAGTTGTCAAGCTATGTCATACTTGTAGGAATAGTAACGTTAATAAATTGAAGAGTCACATGGTTTTTTTTTTTAATTATCTAAACCAGTGGTCGTCTATTATTTCCACTATTTTATTAATTATTGCGCAGAGCGCGTGTATGTTGAATGGCTGTACCAGAGAGAGAGTGACAGAGAGCTCGCAAGAAAGAGACGAATGCAAACACCACAAATTAGTATGGCAATACTAAACAGTGGCCACATCATGACTTTGCCTCAAACCTCCCTTATGGACCATTCATGCCGCCGTCTTTTTCAACTGTCATTGGCGATATCCGCCATTATTGTGAATTAAAATTTTCAAAGAATTTCTGTAATTTTTTTTTTACACGTGTTATTGACAAAATTGTGGTATATATTCCACAGAGGTCATTGATTAAGAGTTGAGGTTGAATCTCACCTTGAAAAATAAGAAGAAATAAATAAAAATATAGGGATTCCAAGATACTCATGAAGTGTATTATTGACACATCTCATGGAATACAGACAACAAATTGGTTACACGTTGAGTTAATTATTTTCTCGAATTCATGCCACACCATTTTGAATTCCATTAACCCTCAAACCGCCGTCCTATTCTTCCCATGTGTCTCACCTCCCCTGTCCTCATTTTATGGTGTTGCTAAGGAAAAAGTTGTGCCCCCGTAACTCTTGTAACTACTTTATGAATAGGCTTGTTGTACACAAGTAATGGTGCAGTTACTTTGACTTACTATGAAGGAAATACCACTATTTTGAGATTTACCATTTAGATGCGTGCGCGTTCTTGGTTGAAAATAAGACGGACGGTACTGATGTTCGTACAAAGTAAAGGAAAGAAAGAAAATACCTACATCTATTTATCACAGAAAAAATATTCACAATACGTCAGATACCAATTGTATGGCCAAAATCAGCAGTTAGACTGGTAAAGCGGACCCCAGACTCACAAGCTGAAAAAGCTATGAATGATGCTGAGATAATGTTGATGATAATGATGATGACCAATTGTATGGCCTACATGTAGTTGCTCTGGATCTGGCAGTTGGTGTATGTAACTGTTTGTAATCCCTTATACGATGCAGGAGTAATTAAAAGAGCGGGGCATCGCTTAAAAAAAAACAGCGCTTGTAAACGTGATGAATAAACGAAACCCACGACACAAGAGTAATTCCCAACGACTTTTTAAGAAAACAAAAAAAAAAAAAATGTCTGATGTAATAAATTTGTAACAAAATGTGCCTCACGCATGTACCAAAAAGGACCAATTCGGCAAAAATGCCTGACTTGTTGTAGATAAAGACAATTGTGTAACAAATAAAAAAATATCTTGTAAATGTACATATGTCTTTTGCGTAATCGAGTTTCTGAAGCTCAACCGTCACTAATTACTCACTAGTCATAACTTTTATTTCATTCTTACTGAACATAAGCTTGCCTTAAAGAAGAATTAAGAATCCATAAGCTATTATGAGCATTTCATGAGCAATCTTCATAGCTGAATTGGGAGATACATAAATATAAAAAAGATAGAACCCGTGCCCGCTCTATTTTGTTCAAGTGTTAAGGTGTTGTAAATTTATTGATAAACTGAATGACAGACAAAGTTACTGGTTGCATTTATAATGAAAGTACTATAAATTATCAGAAATTTAGAAAAGAAAAGGAAATGTCCAAGATAAAATCAAAATGTACATATGAAATGAAAAAGTGATGCCAAGTCACGCTGCCTGAAAGCTCTCTCGTCTTCATGGGCGTGAAGTTTGAATAGAAATTTTAAAAAAAGAATATTTAAAAAACCTTTTTTTATTTTTTTTTTAAACGTTGCGCCACTCTAGGAATTTCTCCTGTAGGTATCGTGGGCGCGATTACATACATATAAAGTTGCATACACGAACAGCCAGACCCAGAACAACTATTTGTAGGCCATACAAAGATTTGTTCTGTACGTTGTCCAAATACTTTCAAAATTATACCTAAGTTATCTTCAAAACACATTAATCCTTATCGGTCCGCGTGTTACCTCCAAGCCAACAACAAAAAATATTAAACAAATAAGAAAAATCTCTAAGCTCCCCCAATCTCAACCCCAATGTTCGGCGAAGTCGGTTCAAACATCAACTTCACAATTAAACGAGAGTCGATAAACAAATATACTCTATTATAGCAGAAAGTAAAACATCCATTATTGAAGAAAACAAACAAATGTTTTGCCATTTTTTTTCTTTTTCAAGTTTTTCATCGACCTCTAAAAGTTTGGAGGAGAAATATTCAGAAGTTTGGAGATGGTTTTGGATTCAATTTTTGAAGTCGATTGCGCATCAAGAAAGGCACGGTTGGCAAAGAAACATATTACAATCGAATGTCGGTTGTTTAACTAGGTAATTACACCGCCTTGAAGATATCTTCTATCCAACAAAAAACCAAAATCGGTTCATAAACGAGGAAGTCATCCGCGAATAAACATAAAAAATACATTTTTTTTTATTATAACTAGCGCTTAACCGCAATCCCGCCTGATGGTAAGCAGTGCCGCAATCGTTGATGGTAAAGCGCACTAGTTTATTAAGAGCCTAATCACTCTAGCCTTGAAGACACTCAAATTGTAGTCCGACGGAAACACCGCCGCTGGCAAATTGTTCCAGTCCCTCGATGTACGCGGTATAAAGGAGGAGGCGAAACGCTTCGTCCGGATCGTAGTGGTGTTAATAACGTAAGGGTGGATAAATAATAATAATAATAATATCTGTTAAGTAGTTTACACACACAATTCGGTATTCACAAAAGCGATTATTTTAAAACTAGCTGACCCGTGCGAAAAATTCGCACTATACTAACAGAACCGCTTGAGGGGAAAGAAAGTATGAGAAATTCGTTTTTATAAATAAACAGTGAAGCGGAATAATTTGAAAATAGTATTCCATGGTACCAGGGACGAATATCTGTCGATTGGTGGGTCGGACGTTCATTGGTTCGATAGAAAGAGAGAAAAAGGGAGAAAACGGTTTCAGACCCTTGGAGAAATAATATATGTTGATATTTAGACAAAGATAATGCGGATTACACACCCATTCTCGTCGGAGCAGTTTTGTAACAGCCTCATTTTGGTCAACATAATGGAATAAAATTTTCCCTTGTTGAGTAACCAATCCTTCTTTTTATGAGAGGAGACTTGTGCCCAGCAGTGGGACGATTAAAAGGTTGATAATGAGAGTAACCAAGACTGAATAAAATTGTTAGTATACACATGTAAAGTATATTCAAATCTATCCTAATAATATAAAGTTGAAAAGTTTGTTTGTTTGAACCCGGTAATCTCAGGAAGTATTTACTAGTACTAAGTAATAGAAAAATTATTTTTGTTTTTGTTAATCCATTTTTTGAGGAAAGCGTTAAACGTCATACACATACATCACGCTGCGACTAAAAAGAGCGAAGAATCTGTTGAAAATGTGGAAAAACCTCATCAAAGATGAGATTTTTCCACATTTTCTCATTCGCTCTTTTTCCAGTCGCATCCGAAGCCTTTTTTTCAACTTTGCAGTCTGGGGTCCGCTTTACCAGTCCAACTGCTGATATGGCTAAACTTCGACATTTTCCGTGAAGCGACTGCCGTCTGACCTCCACAACCCGAAGGCCACATCGAAGCTTTGCAGTTATACCAATTGTTGGATTTTTGAGGGCTCCAACAACCCGTAACGACTGCCATTAGATGTTCGTATGGCAACCGGGACCAAAGGCTTAACGTGCTATCCGAGGCACGACCAGACCAGTGCAAATATTCATATTCATGCATACAAATACTTGCACTGTGCGGGGATCGAACCCGCGCCACCTTGCGCAGCGTTCGCTACCGCTAGGCCACGGAAGGAGAAATTTCTAGTGTGGTGCAACGTTAATCTAAATATAATAATAATATTATAGGATGTTATTCCTCAATCAAGACTCGGCGTTCCTCCTCAGGATTTCTGTAACAAGACCTACTTAAAGTACTTACTTTAAAGTCACACATACAATCATTAAATTATCTTATCGATTCCCGTTAAATCAAAAACATGTAAAACTATCAAATTCATAGGGAAATTATGTATAGATGTATTTTTAACAGATTGAGACTGATATTACATTGTGAACTTTATTAAAATAGAATAGAAATGCTCTTTGTTATCCATACTTCCATACTAATATTATAAATGCGAAAATAACTCTGTCTGTTTGTTACGCTTTCCCGCATAAACCTCTTAACCCATTTTGATGAAATTTGGCACACACAATCTTTAGACCCTGAAAAAGGACATAGGCTACCTTTTATTGAAAAAAATGATATTCCCGAGGGAAATCTAAAAAGTGCGATGTAACCGAATTCTACGCGGGTGAAGCCGCGGGCGGAATGCTAGTAATATCTATTATAAATGCGAAAGTATCTCTGTCTGTCTGTCTGTCTGTCCGGCTTTCACGCCAAAACTACTGAACCGATTGTACTGAAATTTGGTACACAGATAGTCTAGAGCCTGAGAAAGGACATATGCTATATATAACATTCCGCTACGACCAATAGGAGCAGAGCAGTAACAAAAAATGTTGCAGAAACGAGAGCGAACACGGACGTACATATTGCTCCCATTATTTTAACAGGCACTTATTTTATATCAACTGAGCTCTTTTTAATTTACAATAAACGGGAACCACCGCGCGCTGTAAACTGAAGTCCACGCAGGCGAAGTCGCGGGCAACAGCTAGTGTACATATAAATTACAGAACATAAACATGAAGCTTTTATAAAGGTCGACATAATGGGCGGTCCTGTCGCTAAGAGCGATCTTTTACAGACAGCCAAAAATACCAAAATAACCTCTTTGATGATAAAACAGTATTTTCATCTCTCACATTTTCCTCCCTGTACATTTCATCCCCAAATGAGCGAACATTTTTTAAAGTTATTGAACTTTCATTGGCCCACTTTTGAGTCGAAAGTTTCCACTTCATGAATAATGTCCCGAGTTCGATTCCCGTGCAGTGCACCGAGCTGATTCAACGTTATTATTGTGTTGTAAATCATATTATACTTTTGTTTGCTTTTTGTGCTGTTATTTTAATGTAAGCAAGAGTTTTGTGCGGTTGCGGAATTTTGGTGAAATTGTAGAGGAAATAGAAGTTTAGTTTTAGTTCGAGATTTAGTTTAGATGACCGTGTTTTGTTAGTTTATATCTTCCATTAGATGAGTTAAGTTTTGACCAAACTGAAACAGATTCCAAACGGAATGCGAGATGAACTTCGCTTGTTCTAACTGGGTCAAGTAACTTGTATACAGAGTGACGATAAGGTTATCGCGTTAGATGCTATGTCAGAGAATCGAGGGACTGGAACAATTTACCCGCGGCGGTGTTTCCGTCGGACTACAATTTGAGTGTCTTCAAGGCTAGAGTGAATAGGCTCTTAATAAACTAGTGCGCTTTACCATCAACGATTGCGTCACTGCTTACCATCAGGCAGGATTGCGGTCAAGCGCTGGTTTATAATTTGTAAAAAAAAAAAAAAAATATACAACCTAATATGTCTAAAAATCAATTTTCTACTGTTGTAGTTTCATTTTCTTCTTTATTGTTTTCAAATATACCCTTTGATAACTAAATATTTATTTATTTATAGTTAGCTAAAACGGTACAAAACCAATTACATTACTAACATAGAGACAAACAATTACATTAATTAACTTGAAAACTACCACTAAAACTAACATAGCACGGTGGACTCTCTCGCATACTTTCCTTCACAGAAGACCAAACATACACGCTTAAGCTTCTTCCATTCATCCGCAAACACATCACATTCAGGGTTGGCCATCAGAAGGGCATTCAGCACTTCTAGGGTACGACAGACCGGGGATTCAGTTTCAGGATATTGACTGTCTTGTGTAATATTGATGTTTAAAAAGTGCTGATGCACTTTTTCATGTAAGCATTAGACAGCCCCCCAAAACGCCCGCCCTTCGCACACACGCAACACAACCTGGCTCAATTTTTTATTTCGATCTTTTTGAATTTAAGCATTAAAATGATTACTGTAACTCGTTTCTGTTTATAAAAGACTAAATTAATTGATATTATTATTATTATTATATATTAGATTACTAGCTGACCCGGCGAACTTTGTTCTGCCTTAAAGGCAATATGACATGATCTTATTTACTACTTTTTAAATTAGGATAATCTATATATAGGTAAATAAAAGAAAGTCGTGTTATTGTGTGTATATATTTGGCTGAAAATTGGTAGGGAGATAGCTAAGAACTGGGAGAAGGACATAGGATATCCTTTTTATCGCGTTCCTGTGTGAATGAATGAACTTCATTGATTCGACTTCTCCTACACAGCTAAGAACTGGGAGAAGGACATAGGATATCCTTTTTATCGCGTTCCTGTGTGAATGAATGAACTTCATTGATTCGACTTCTCCTACACTTTTGTGCGACCCTGGTACCTTGCAAAAAGTAGGCAAAATAAAGCTTCATCCATGTAATATTAGATTAATAATGATGAATGAGCTTCATTGTTTCGACTTCTCCTATACTTTTGTGCTACCCTGGTACCATACACCGTACATCTTTTAAAAAAAAGTCTCACCCGTTGATGCATTCGGTTAAAGGAAGATAGGAATATAAAATAAATACAAAGTTTCTAATAAAAAGCCACAAAGCCAACTTCAACTTCAAACTTTCTAATATTGTATTGCTGTGCCATTTATCATTGCCATTCTCCCATTGCTCTTGTAAGTAGTGGGTTTTATTTTGCCTACTTTTTGGATGTGCAGAGTAGCAGGGTAGCAAAAAAGTGTAGAGGAGAAGTCGAAACAATGAAGCTCATTTATTTTTATTTATTAAATCATTTTTCCTTATTTGCTCACCATTTAGACCTTCCCTGGACTACAACAAACATTTTAAAACCAAAATCAGCTCAATCGGCCCAGTCGTTCTCAGTTTTAACCAGACTTACGACCAACAATCCATTTTTATTCATATAGATATTCTTGTTTTTATCACTTTCATTACCCAGTAAACCAATAAGGCAATATAATATATGGAAGAGCTGAAGAAATCTCTAATTGATAACTTTACTGTAGTACTTTATATGTATAATAAGACTCTGTTCAGGTTCATATGAAATAATAGTTGGAATGCCACAGTAGGTACACAAATAAATAAGGCACACGGGCTGGCCAAAACAAACAACAATCTAACGCAAACTATATTGAATTACTACTAAATAATCATAAAGTCGTGGTGGCCTAGTGGTTAAAACACCAGGATCTCAAGTATGAGTGTGCGGGTTCGATTCCAGGTCAGGCAAGTACCAATGAACTAAAACTTTAGAAAAAACTTTTCTAAAGTTATATTATGTAGTTTCTAAGTATATCTTGGACACCAATGACTGAAGGTGAAGGAAAACATCTTGAGGAAACCTGGGCTTTACAAGTCTGAAATCGCCAACCCGCTTTGAGCAAGCGTGGTGATTACGCTCAAACCTTCTCTGTATGAGAGGAGACCTGTGCCCAGCAGTGGGACGATAAAAGGTTGATAATGATGATGATGATGAATCATAAATTAAGTTTACTAGACTAGAATGCTAAATATTAATCTATTTCTTTAATGTGTCGACATAAATTAGTCACATTTTTACTTTGGATTTTTATCTGTTTTTTTGTTGTTCTCTACGACACGTTACGAGTACGAGTTTTAAAATTAAGGACTGCATTTGTCTAAAATAAATATATAATTATTTATGTATCTTAATGACTAACAAATTTAGCAATAAATTAAATGACAACCCATATAACGAGGCTATTCAAAAACTCAATTTGAATACAAAAATAAGTCTAAAAACCGTAGCAACATAAATGATTCGTTAGAGTTCCAATAGAGTTATTTAATTAAGGACCCCCCGTGAAGATTATAATGAAATATGTACTAATGATGATGTCCTTCAAAAAAGTCAAGTGCATTAGTACTTGCAAGCAATGTAGTTGCAGCAGTATGATACACTCAATCCATCTTAAATGCGGGTATTCAGTTGCATCTGTTTAGCTTGGAATCCGATCCCGACATAGAAGGGAAAAGGCTAAGGAGGTAATGATCTGGACGCTTTTATAACTTACTAGCTTTCCGCCCACGGCTTCGCCCGCGTGGAGTTCGGTTATATCGCGCTTTTTAGATTTCCCTCGGGAACATCACATTTTTCCGGGATAAAAGGTAGCCTATGTCCTTTCTCAGGGTCTAAAGATGCTTTCCGCCTGCGTCTTCGCCCGCGTGGTGTTCGGTTATATCGCGCTTTTTAGATTTCCCTCGGGAATATCAAATTTTTCCGGGATAACAGGTAGCCTATGTCCTTTCTCAGGGTCTAAAGATGCTTTCCGCCTGCGTCTTCGCCCGCGTGGTGTTTGGTTATATCGCGCTTTTTAGATTTCCCTCGGGAATATCAAATTTTTCCGGGATAACAGGTAGCCTATGTTTTTTCTCAGGGTCCAAAGATTGTCTGTGCCAAATTTCATCAAAATCGGTTGACAGGTTTAAGCGGGAAAGCGTAACAGACAGACAGACAGACAGACAGACAGACAGACAGACAGACAGGCCGACAGACAGACAGACAGGCAGACAGACAGACAGGCCGACAGACAGACAGACAGAGTTACTTTCGCATTTATAATATTAGTATGGATAGTATGGATCATGAACGGAAAAAGGTGTCATCATTACATTTTGAACGGAAGAGAAAACCTCGATATGTAAAAATTGTCACCCAATCACGAATTAACCGTGACAAGAGTAGCTTTACCTAAAGGATCAACTCGTTCAACTGTTATAACTTAGTCACGAACCACTACAGTAGATAAATAAATTCTGTATTTCACCGAAAGCCATTACAATATTTAGACTAAGAGTATAAAAATAATAAATTTTATTATCCATCCATATTAATATTATAAATGCGAAAGTAACTCTGTCTGTCTGTCTGTCTGTCTGTCTGTTACGCTTTCCCGCCTACACCTCTCAACCGATTTTGATGAAATTTGGCAGAGACAATCTTTGGACCCTGAGAAAAAACATAGGCTACCTGTTATCCCGGAAAAATTTGATATTCCCGAGGGAAATCTAAAAAGCGCGATATAACCGAACACCACGCGGGCGAAGACGCAGGCGGAAAGCATCTTTAGACCCTGAGAAAGGACATAGGCTACCTTTTATCCCGGAAAAATTTGATGTTCCCGAGGGATATCTAAAAAGCGCGATATAACCGAAATTTACGCGGGCGAAGCCGCGGGCGGAAAGCTAGTAATATAATAAATCGTATAGGTCGTCGGTCGACCTTGTCGGGGCCGACCTACGCTGCGTCTTCCGGTGCATGGTTGCTACTCGAGAACCCGTCGGCCCCATCGGGCATCGGTCCTACGGGCAATGTGCTCTAGCCACTGCCACTTAAGGTTGCAATTCTTCGGACTATGTCGGTTACTGTCGTTCTTCTGCCGATCTCCTTATTTCTAATTTGATCACGCCCTCTCCATTGCGCTTTAAGTAACCTTGAGATTTCTTATAAGGCCCACAATAAGCCCATAATAGGATACATACCTAAGTTCGTATTTATAAAACTATTTTTTTAAGGCAGTTTCACCTGCCGTATATTTTGTATTTGTGTAGCCGTCCATTGATGTTATCAATATAGGTGTCTATGAACAATTAATTAAGGATACCTATTAAAAATTCCATTGCCTGAATGTGTAGCAATATTCAGCCAATTGAATCTTTTATAGTTGGTTGGTTTAGTATCCAATCGAAATAATTATTATCTATTGTTAGACTTCTAGGTCTGCGTCAGAATTCCCGTGAAAAATTGTGATTCAAATTGGCAAACGTCCATTTATGAACATACAATGTCTCACTACTTAGTTATTACAATGTATGATGTTATAAGCGCACCCAAAAATACTGATTTTTGGAACTTTTCCCAACCCTTCTTTCTTCTTAGAATAAAAAAGGATGATATTTTTAGTCTTAGTAGAGAAAATTTCTTCCTAAAGTGGTTTATCAAAAATATAAAGACAGTTTCCAGAATCTAAGTGAAAAAAACAAACACTTCCTCTGGTTAACCCTTCCGGGCTCAAAAGCGTGATATCTCTTAGCTACTAAGGACATACGCAATTTATAATATTTGACATTTCAATCCAAAATGGCCGACCTAGTTTTAAAATTACAGTTCGCAAACTTATTCTAGTAAATTGCAAAATATGACTTATGGCGCTTTTAAAATTTGTTCGTTGGTGAAATGAAAAGTCTAATTTACTGCGTCCCCGTAAGTTACTCGAAGTCATCGCGTTTCATGCCGTGGTATGTAGATTATCCAGTGTATATGTAGTTGGAAGTTGTACTTATCGGCTGCAAAGTGTGAAAACTTACATGACTTGATTCTCCCATCACAATTCCATTAAATTATCAGACGACCCGTCGTACGGCGAGTATCCACCCTTATGTTGATGAAACCATTACGAAACGGACGAAGCGTTTCGCCTCGTCTTTGGCTCTATTGGGCTCATAATAAACTAGTGCGCTTTACCATCCACAATTAAATCACTGTTTAGCATGAACGAAAGAAAGAAAGAAAAAACGTTTATTTGCACTAAACATGACGCAAGCGTTTACAAAAACATAAAAATAAGAAATTGTTGAGGGAAACATGCGTCATATCCACGCAAAACGGCTGTCGCTCAGCATTATGCTGCGACTCTATGCAAAAAACAGAGCCCAACGCTGGTTTTCAGCGACAGCCGGCGTCGATGTAAAGACGTCACCCGATGCAACAAACAATTAAAAGTAGCACCGAACCGGTAATACAATAAAAATAAAAACGTAATAATAAAAATATATAAAAAGTAAATCCAATTGTAAGTGGTGAGAGTACAATTTCAAAAATACAAACAGGCAACAAAACCATGCGGGAAGAATTTTATGCGTTTTTTTTAGAAAAAAGGCCTTCAAAGATCTGTCTTGAACGCTGTAAACTAGTATTTATGTTATGTCCTTTTTTAATGAAAAATAAAAGAAAAAGATGTATTGAACACTAGCTGCGCCTTGCGGTTTTACCCGCGTAGGTTTCGATATTATTATTTTTTTATATGCTCCGATCCTATTGGTCGTAGCGTGATGTTACGTAGCCTAAAGCCTTCCTTAATTAATGGGCTATCCAACGCAAAAAGAATTTTTCAAATCGGACCAGTAGTTCCCGAGATTAGCGCGAACAAACAAACAAACAAACTCTTCAGCTTTATATATTAGTATAGATAAAATTTCTTTAATGTTTGAACAAGGGATGTACTATCCTCGAGTGTCTTTTAGTGTCTTATGCACCAACGTGTGTACATAAGACACTCAAAGGGTTAAGAAAGAACATTCTACAATAATGTTGACACTGACAGTTCTTGAACGCGGTGAAACTCATTCGGTGTTATCGCTGAAATCGGCCCCTTAAATTCTTGCAGCTAAACTCAAAACACAAGAAGTGCAACGATTCGACGAACGAAAATCCATTTAGGTAGGCCAAAGTAGTAAGTAAACCTAGTTTAGACTAAAATAGTCTAAACTAGGTTTAGACTATTTTAGTCAGGTCAGGTCAGTAACACTGACCTACCAAATAGATAATTATAATACTAAAATAGTATTATAATTATCTATTTGGTAACTGCCAGATTAAAATGAAAACTAAATAAAAAGCAATAAGGAAATGCCGAACATAGTTCCCACATTCACGAAAAATTATAATATACACGAAAAATTACAATATATATGTAAAGAAAAACCCGTCCGATCCGTGAAGGTATTGTTAGGTATCGATAACTGATTCTACTAATGCCTACAAAGCAGGACTAAACTTAAAAAAAATCCCCCTAAAAAAAATTATATTATTTCGCAAAAAAAAGGTAACTAAAACATGTGCGGTAGGCTATACAGGCGCGGGCGAAGAGGGACAGGACACGCGGCACGCGGTCGCATCGCTATTCGCTCAGAATTATACCGTCAAAAATAATGTTGTCACTTTTTAAGATATACCAAATTTTGGGAAAGTTGGAATTAATTCGCGGGACAAAAAGATTATTTCAAAATTCACTAGTATTGTTACTATGGTGATTTTGTAAAATTTCATATGTTATTTGGTCATGTCTTTAGCTAACCTTTACTGTCCTTACGGATCGGACAGGGTTTTCTCAACATATTGTATACATAATGCATGTATGTAATACGCTACAAAGTAAATATCATGGCATTGTATACAATAATATTTTTCTTTATACTAAACTTGAATACTTACTACTTTGTTCAGAATAAGCAACTGAATCGATACCAATCATTTTTATAACATGTTATATTTATTCCCAAATACATTTAGAAATTGATGCAGTGTGGTTACCGAGCGCACAACACAGTTGACGGTAGATCATAGTACTAGGTACGTGCGCACAGCAGGACAAGGCGTAAGCTATGTAAAATTAACATGTGTTAAGTAAATTATACTACATTTTGTTTTTTTTTTTCTTTTTTTATTAATTATAAACAAGTGCTTGACTGCAATCCCGCCTGATGGTAAGCAGTGATGCAATCGTTGATGGTAAAGCGCACTAGTTTATTAAGCCTATTCACTTAAAAAACTAAGGAATAGGAAGGTTTTACCACTTACGGCAGAATTTACGAGTAAAGTACATAATAATATCTATCTACACTTGACCGTTACGACAGTCCAAAGCCTGTAAGTGTTTTGGAAAATGTGTTAATTAACTAGTTAATTACAAACCAACAGAGAAATTATTATCAATAAACACAAAACTACGGCGCGCCGTTGTGCGGGCGGGCGGACTTTACATTGACCATATTTTGTACGTAGATTCTTTACTTAAAAATACACATGTTTCGGTTTCGCTTATACAAAAAATAACGCTGTATATATAATTTTATAATGTCATCAAAAAATAAATAAAAATAATATAATACATTCTACAGTAAATGTTCATGTTATAGGTATATGTGTAAATATAAATATCAGAGTAAAAGATAAAAGTGCAAAACACCAAAAAAAAGTCACTTGCTAAGATTGGTGGTCAAACTTTCAGACTTTTGAAAACGTTTAAGTAACTACTAAGATCCACGAATGATGAATTGATGAATGATTCTATATCATAGCATAGCAAAGTAATTAATAATACGAGACACGAAAAGCCCATAGAAAGCCATAGGTACATTGAGTGTTTGAAAAAAATTGGAATGGTATCCCTTCGCGATCGCAGACGCCTGCTAGATCTATGCTTTCTTCATAAATTATTTAATGGAAAAATACAATGCAGTTAGTTACCTTGTGCAAAGTTTTTCTATATCCGTGTGGAGGCATGAGGAACAGGGAGTAAAGTTCACTCATCCTCTATAGAAAAGGGAGGATCCTCCGACCAGACGGGCGTGATGTCTGGCGGGCACTTGCCCAATGGTTGAAATTGGGGAGTTGTATTGTATGCTAATTGCACGGTAAACTCTGATTGCGAGATGTGGAATTCGTGTGACGTCACTATGACGCGTTGTTCCATGTGGCGTTTGTAGGTACCGCTACATCAGTTCCAAGAATATTCCCTAGGGCTAAAAAATATATGAAGGTATTTGATACACCTTTTGTGAAAAGTAATCTCGGTTTACAATTCTCAGTTATTCGAATGAGTAACGAATACAATAATGCTGTAATAAACACACCAGACCTTGATCTATACAGCGACAAGTTAGCAGTATTAAAAAAAAAAAACATACTATCCTTGTCAACTTATTTTAATTGTTTTTGGAGTTTACTCCATGAGAATCGATTTTCATATATAAGGCGCCCGGTATGAGAAAAATCCGAGGGGTAAAACCTACTAACGAGTAACGAATTTTAAGCGTTACTATTTTAGTGCGCACCTTTGGTGCGCAACTTTCTAATCTAAAAAAGTGGCATAATTATCTTTTTACAACTATGTTTTGTTAGTTATTAAGATAATGTTATATATTAAAAAAAAATTAATTATAATAATTTAAAAAAAATGTTTATAATTTTTTTTTTTTTATTATAAACTTTCTTAAAATTGGTTAAAATTTTCATAAATATGCATTTATAAATTTTCTATGATTTATTTTATAAATAATTTTTAAAATAATAATAATAATATATTTTTTTTATTTTTTATATATTTTTTTTTCTCGTACTTAAGGAGTAAACTCCAGTCGTGCGTCGGAGCTGACACACACACTTTTTTTTTCAATACAGTTTGTTTTATACATTATTATTTATATTTTTTTTTTGTTTTTTATATGTTCTTAACCTTTGTTTTAAATATTTGTTACTGTCTGATTCACTACTCTGTCTAGTTTGTATTAGTTTTAGTGTACCGTAATATATTTTTCAAGGCAGCAAAATATACCTACGCCGTAATTGTCAAATACATTAAGATTATTCTAGCAAAAGTTTTTTTTTTATATCTAAATATTATAAACTAGCAGCTTGACCACAATCCTGCCTGATGGTAAGCAGTGACGCAATCGATGATGGTAAAGTGCACTAGTTTATTAAGAGCCTAATCACTCTAGCCTTGAAGATACTCAAATTGTAGTCCGACGGAAACACAAATACTACTACTACTACTACTTACGCGTGTGACACCAATACCGTGTCAAAAGCGTTAAATATTCGATGAAATTTCGTACATATCGTATCTGTATTTTTCCCGATGGAAATTCTCATTCGCAGATAATTTTTATACAAATTTACGATTAATTTTCCATTCGATTCTATAAAACCTTGGGTGAACAATATAAAAACTGTAATAACATTCGAAAATTTTCCGCGTTCGACAAAGGCATTGATCTTTAGTATTTTGTCTACGTAGATACGAAATATAATGACGTGGTAAAGAATTGAGAGCAATATAGGATCGCCCACGTGTACCCGCTAAGTTATCCTTGCCAAGAAGGTCTTATTTGTAGATGTGGTAAATGTACATAGGAACGAGCACACGTTTCAAAGTTTGAGTGTACAAGGCTTTTACAATGCTAGGTTATACTGGGTGACAGAAACTAAAATGACGAAGATTCTGAAGTTATTACCACGAATACAGCATGAAGTTCTGAACTGCATTTGTATTTAATAGTTGACAAATATTTTACACGCTAAGTGCTTGGCCCGACTGAAAACGCGGCGCGGGAGCGGTGACCCGCGCGATTTGTTTGTCCGCAGTCCGCGCGCGCTTCCGACGCGCGCGGTCAGTACGGAATGGTTTGTGATCCCCGCTCACTGCGCGGTTTCTCGCTTGCCGCCCGCGCACTCACTGCGGACACTTTCATGAACGAACTATGGTTTGAGTTGCACGCGTGCTCCTCGCGTTAAGTCGCCCGCGCCTCTCGCCGCGCCCGCGTGGTCACTATGGACGCTTGTATTAAGTTTCATATGTTTGAGTATGACGCACCGCGCCCGCCCCGCGCCCGCGTTTGCAGTCTAGCCAAGCACTAAGGGCTCATGTTCTGAATTCATTGCAACAGTTTGTACGTCGGTGTCCCTGTCACCACGTCGTCGATTAATATCAATCGATTCCACTATATTTAGTTTGTTGGGGTAATAACATACTATTGGCTAATTATGGGACGTTATTAAAGTTATTAATTACATGAAGAGGAGGGCAGATGTAAACATCTACCTATCTAATTAAAATGTATTGTAATATACAGAGGGTTGTATTTATTGCTACGAGAAATACCTATAGAAGTAACTATTTACAGGAGATCCAAATTAATGCCCATAGCATTATTGTTCAGAATTTTTCTAACTATGTCTTAATATCGATCACGCAGCATGCAGCATGCATGACATCATTGATCTATAATAAATTGCCTGATTACATTAAACAATTACCAATCATCCAGTTCAAAAAGAAACTACATATATTATTAATAGACAAATATTATTATGATGTCAGAGATTAGGTACTTGTGTGATAAAAATATTGTATTCCAATGACAAGAAAGGAAAATTAAGCATATTTTTTTTAAAATGTGTATGCAAGAATATAATTTGCAATATTTTATTAATACCTAAATTATGACCAATATGACTTGACATTGAATTTGGAGTATTTAAAAAATGTATAGTAGACTAATGTGACTAATTGTGTTTTGACTTCTGTTTTGATTTTATTATTGTATGCCTCAACAGCGGAACATAGATGAACTTATTTTAATTTTAAAGGCCTATATTTATGACGTACCTATACCTATAGTTCACAATAAAGATGATTTGATTTGATTTGATTAGCAGTTAAAACATTTACTCCCCCGTACCGAGACAGACACGTCACATCCAATATTTTGTTCTCATCTTCGTATTTCAGACGAGGCCTCTCTATTAATAGACAATTTGATACAAGTATATAAAGTACATAGATACACCGGAGTATATAACTCAGGTCCCTAAGCTTTCTGTTCAGTTTTGTTTTAACTGCCCTGAAAGGTAGAAGTGGCTCTAAATAAAGTGGTTCCTTTTTAGACTTGTTCAAAAGGGGTTGTATAAATTGAAGTGGTTGTTTTTGTGAGGTAAGTATTGTGTTATAAGTTAATTGTTGTGGTGAAACCTATTTTGGTTAAAAGGTTAGGGTTGAATTGGATTGACATTATTAAAGAACTAGCTTTCCGCTCGTGGCTACGCCCGCGTGGAATTCGGTTATATCGCGCTTTTTAAGTTTCCCTCTGGAACATCAATTTTTTTTTTTCAATAAAAGGTAGCCTATGTCCTTTCTCAGGGTCTAAAGATTATCTGTGCCAAATTTCATCAAAGTCGGTGGAGAGGTTTAAGCGGGAAAGCGTAACAGACAGACAGACAGAGTTACTTTCGCATTTATAATATTAGTATCGATGATGTATGACAGCCTCCGTGGCGTAGCGGTAGCGAACTCAGCCGTTGCGCAAGGAGGCGCGGGTTCGATCCCCGCACAGTGCAAATATTTGTATGCATGAATATGAATATTTGCACTGGTCTGGTCGTGCCTCGGAAAACACGTTAAGCCGTTGGTCCCGGTTGCCATACGAACATCTAAGTGGCAGTCGTTACGGGTTGTTGGAGCTCTCAAAAGTCTAACAATTGGTCTCAGTCAGCAGTCGCTACACGGAAAATATCGAAGTTTAGCCAAACTCAGCAGTTAGATTGGTAAAGCGGACCCCAGACTCCAAAGCTGCGGATGCGACTGGGATTAACGCTGAGATGATGAGTATCGATGATGTATGCTGAAGCTGATAAAATTGAAGACTTTTAAAGTTTGTTTTTGCATTTGATCGCTTGTTCCTTGAGAAAGGATATAAGATATATTATCACGTAACAACCTTTACCTTAGGTACCAACTCGAACTGGACCCGCTGTAGTAAATTACGGCCCACTACCTCTCACTGAGAGGAGACCTGGGTCCCAACAGTGGGGACATTATAGGCTGATTATGATGATATATGCTGAAGATCACCAATGACTGATTCCAAGGTGAAGGAAAACATCTTGAGGAAACCTGGACTTTAAGTCTGAAATCGCCAACCCGCATTGAGCAAGCGTGGTGATTACGCTCAATCCTTCTCTGTATGAGAGGAGACCTGTGCCCAGCAGTGGGACGATAAAAAAGGTTGATGATGATGATAATGCTGAAGATCAGATACAGGCTAGTTATTTATCTTTACTTGTAGATATAAACATTTTAAATACAGAAATTTAATAATTAAAACTCTGTTTGGTGGCGCAAATAACTTTTTTAAATATGTACTCATTCTTGTGCGATCGATTCCTTTAAAAAAAATCATAATTCTATCTTAAGGTTCTTTAATAATTTCAGTATCCTTCTTCAATTAAGTAAACCATCATACCCAGCATCTTCTTCGTCTTCTTCAGCCTTTAGAGGTCCACTCTAGCAGTGCAAAGGCCTCCCCTAAGAGTTAAAAGGGTTGCTTACACCCTCACTATACCATAAAAGATAATAGCAACAACACATAACTCTATAGAAAAAGAAACCGTAATTGTTCTTCACGATCAAATGGCTCGCTAGTAATAAATCATTGGAATGCCTCAAGATAATATCATACAGCAATATTTACTTGAATATAAATATACTTAATACATTATAAGTACCTAGTTCTTCTAGATGAAAAAGGGTGAAGGAAAGAAGTATATAACGAAGTGGGAAACACATTTTCTTTCTTTCCCGACTACGTTAGCATTGACTTCCAAGGGATCCGTGGCTAAATAAGATCAGCTCCTCGGTTTGATCATTCGGGTTAAGCGACACTTGCTAAGGTTATCCTGTGGATGGGTGACCATCTTATATATCAAGACCTCTCTGTGCCTCAAAAAGCACTGTAAGTCGTTGGTCCCTGCCTGCATTCATAAATCTTTGGTCCCCAACTCTCATTGCTAGAACTTTGATAGTCTTAACGGGTATTCTAATAAAGCTTGGAATTCTGACCGCTAGACTTACCAAGAGGTATTACTGAGTAACTCGGTTGTTGAGAATAGATTTCTTCTTCAGCCCATAGAGGTCCACTGCTGGACAACGGCCTCCCCCAAGCTGGGGGGGATTGCCATAATCTCCACGCTTGGCATACGTGTTGGGAATCGCAGTAATTTGATATTCCACAGGAGAAGCGCTGCTGCCCGCTTCCCTGGTGAGCAAAGCAACTTGGGGTCTATCATTCCTAACTTTAAAAACTATATAGGTATGGAGCTACCTACTTAGGATGTATGTGCTACGGTGCACCTGTTTGGGCCGATAGGGCCAGCATAGGGGCGGCACGACGTAAACTGCTTCAAAGCCAACGTTTGGCATTGATATTTTTATGCAAGGCGTATAGAACAGTCAGTACTAAAGCCTTATCCGTACTGGCAATATTATTTTGGATAGTGTACAAGTTACATCCGGAGTTTTTTATTATACGGACCTTGTAGAAACTAGAACTAATTTCCGTGCGTTCAGGCGCTCTTGCCATACCTATTATTGGAATCAATTGTAACAGCACATACCTTAGGACTCATTAACTTAATCAAATTTTATTCCGTGGTGCTTGGCAATCTGGGCTTCTCCCAGTTGCAATAATGTCCCTTTGTGCCGATTGGCCTAGTTCTGTTCTCTCTCCTGCTTGTTATGGAGGGAAGTGGTAAAAATATCTTTTTTTAACACTTCCGACAACTCTGGTTACTTATTTACTTTGGTGACTGAACGATCCTGGCATTCAACTGCATCCTCTATGACTGGAAGCCGACGCCAGCATTTTCTTCTTCTTCAGCCTATAGACGTCCACTGCTAGACAAAGGCCTCCACCAAGGCTTTCCACGATGATACGATGGTTTTGTGCTGCCCGCATCCATCGGCTTCTCGCGACCTTCACCAGGTCATCGGTACACCTTATTGGAGCCCTACGCTGCGTTTTCCGGTACGTGGCCGCCACTTCAGAACCTCACTGCCCCATCGGCCATCGGTTCTAAGAGCAATGTGCCCCGCCCCCTGCTTGGCCCTGCGACTTTGGTTCTTCTGCGAATCTCCTCATTTCTGATTCGATCACGCAGAGAAAGCAAAGTTGGGGAAAAAAGGCTAGGCATGCGACTTTTTTTGATGCATACAAAGTAGCTACCGACTTTCCTTTTGATTTATTACACATTTTAAGCTTAAACAATCAAATATTATCTCTGGTTTGTGTTATAGCCACAATACCTGGATCAAAGTGTTTGCTATAGCACAAACATGAAGCGTGGTAAACAGGTTACAATGTAAGTTGTAAGAGATGACAGGTTTTACGAGTTCAATCCATCACGAGATGGTCGTATTTAAATCTAAGCTATTCAATTTTCTCAGAAGCAAATGTTACTACACAACTATAGAATCAGAATTGACATCAAAATTTTTCATAATAAAGTACCTAACATTATAATTTAATTGAACCAAATTATTTCGAGCAACGAGACTTAATACTGTTAGAAACAATGTACATACTAACTACGTTAGTAATACATTAAGAAACCAAACAAAAAAGAAACATATTGTGACAACAAGAAGACAGGCCCAGCCAAACCTTGCAGCAGTGGTTCACAAATTCCAGTCCATCCTGCCAGCCTATCAAAGCTAGGGCCTAGGATGACGTTGCTAAGACAACGCAAGCTTCAGCAAGCATCCTTGATGAACTATCAAGGATGCGTAGTCAGTAAGTATCAGAGCAAGCTCATCAGGATCCCGAATGCGTTAATATACTGGACGCGACGGACGCTGTATGATTTTTCAATATATTTAGTTTATATTTATTGAATTTTAACTTATACACTAATCTTTTTTACTATTATTTCACTTATTTGTAAGTAAAACTTTGTAGTCCTAATTATAAATAACTTAATTTCGTTAGAAACCATAATTTTAAAAGTAACATTTTTGCATCGGAAAAGGCAGGATAATATGATCTAAACACGATATACGTAACATCTTTGTATATTCTTTTTTATCTATACTAATATACAATATGTAAAGAAAACCCTGTCCGACCCATAAGGATAATAAAGGTTAGGTAAACCATTGACCAAATATAATATAAAATTTTACATAATCATCACAGTAACAATAATAATGGATTTTGAAATAATCTTTTTTTCCCGGGTATTAATTCCAATTTCCCCGAAATTTAGTAATTTTTAAAAAACTGACAACACCATTTGTGGCGGAGCGAATAGCGATGCGACCACGTGCCGCATGCCCCGCCCCCTTTTACCCGCGAATGTATGCGCGGGTGAAGGGGGGCGGGGCTATCGGGTTGCCTACCGCACATGCATTAAGTTGCCTCGCTTTTTCGAAATAATATTTATTTTTTTTGGGGGATTTTTTTTTTAAGTTTAGCCCGGCTTTATAGGCATTATTAGAATCAGTTATCGATACCTAACAATACCTTCACGGATCGGACAGGGTTTTCTTTACATATTGTATAAAGCTGAAGAGTTTGTTTGTATGTTTGTTTGTTTGTTTGCGCTAATCTCGGGAACTATTCTCCGATTTGAAATTTCTTTTTGCGTTCGATAGCCCATTAATCCAGGAAGGCTTTAGGCCATATAACATCACGCTGCGTCCAATAGGAGCGGAGCATAACTAACTCTACGCGAACGAGTCGCTGGTGGCTGCCAACGGTTTGAATATTACAAGCTGATATTGCTACTGTTTTAGTGTTTATTTAAAAAAGTTAAAGTAAAACATTGAATCATTATAATGTCCTATGAAATAGGATAACCTCATGGTACTTTCAACATCATCCTTTTATTGTCCCACTGCTGGGCACAGGTCTCCTCTCATACAGAGAAGGATTGAGCGTAATCACCACACTTGCTCAATGCGGGTTGGCGATTTCAGACTTAAGGTTCAGGTTTCCTCAAGATGTTTTAGACCTCATGGTACTTGCATTTATTATATTACTAGCTTTCCGCCCGCGGCTTCGCCCGCGTGGAATTCGGTTATATCGCGCTGTTTAGATTTCCTTCGGGAATATCAAATTTTTCAATAAAAGGTAGCCTGTGTCCTTTCTCAGGGTCTAAAGATTGTCTCTGCCAAATTTCATCAAAATCGGTTGAGAGGTTTAGGCGGTAAAGCGTAACACACAAACAGACAGACAGACTGACATAGTTAGACTTAATATTATAAATGCGAAAGCATTTATAATATTAAGTATAGATTTTGTGCTCTAATTAGGAAATGAAACAATAAAAGGGTATTGAAATAGGCCCTATTTCGATTTCTTGTTTTTGTGTAAACTATAACGTACTAGGGGCGCCTCACGGATTCACCCAAATGGATTTCGATCCAGACTTTTACTGACTAAAACCAGTATTCCTTCTCCTGGCCGTGCGCCAGGGCCACGGTTTCACTTTCAACCATCTAGCCTGGCCCAGGCTATCGGCCTTCGTGGATCGACATCCCTTCGAGGCACGCGTGAAACACAACGCGCCGACGACCCGGGCCTGGTCCTTACCGCAAGCCCGCGCCTGCGGTGGCCGGGAGTTCGATGTTGTCTCCCGACCAGTAGGCCTAGTATGAGTGTTCAATACGAAACTCGATCGTCGATATCGAGCGCGTTTGGCGCTCTCATTGGTTGAGAGTTCTTACGACCTTCTTCTTCTTCTTCAGCCTATAGATGTCCACTGCTGGAGAAAGGCCTCCCCCAAGGCTTTCCACGCTGACCGGTCTTGTGCTGCCCGCATCCATTGGCTTCCCGCGACCTTTACCAGGTCATCGGTCCACCTTGTTGGGGGCCTCCCTACGCTGCGTCTTCCAGTACGTGGCCGCCACTCCAGATCCTTACTGCCCTATCGGCCATCGGTTCTACGAGCAATGTGCCCTGCCTACTGCCACTTAAGTTTAGCGGTACGAAGAACTATGTCGATGAATTTGTTTCTTCTGCAGATCTCCTCATTTCTGATTAGATCACGCACAGAAACTCCGAGCATAGCTCTTTCCATTGCCCTTTGTGTGACTCTGAGCCTTCGTATGAGGCCCATTGTGAGCGACCACGTTTCAGTTCCGTAAGTCATCGCTGGCAACGCACGCCCTCCTTTAGTATCACTGCTTCGCTGAAAGAGGTGACCATGGCCTGTACCAGGGCTGGACGTCTTCATAACATGATCTGACTAAAATTATGGGTGAACTTTAAAAGCGACTGATTTTGATCATTTATAATATTTCTTCATGTTTTCACAGAGGTATAATGGATTCTCATTTACATTCTTGCTTCTTTTATCCAAAAATAGGGTTCATCTCAAAAGCTGTGGGTGTGACAGGTGGCATTTATGTATGAGAAGCGTGGGGGCGGATCACTATTTCTTGTAATATATATGTATTCTAATCTATAGATATTTAATTTAGGCATTGATATGATTGTGATATGACAATATTGATCGTAATTGGAATGCTCCAGGCTATATCCTGAATATGTTATGTATATAATATGTACAAGCTTATTTTTAAAATATATAAGGTAAAGTAGATTAAGGTATATTGGCTTTTAGGGTTCTAGCCTACGTTTAGGCACCTTTTACATTCAGGGTTTTGTTGTCCCTATATGTATAAGTAAATAGCCAAGAACCAATCTGGAATAAAGAGGAAAGGCTAATGATATGTAATGAAGAAACCTCGACCATCGCCAGCATTCGGAAAGTTATTGTATGATAAATATAAAATTTTGCTATAGTTTCATCAAGAATGGTATAAACTGGGATTACAGTTATTGTTAAAAGTTTCAATAAAAGTAGATACTTCATTTTACTAGTGGGTAAGTGCCGAGAATGTAATATACACGAATAATAAAACTGAAGTGTTTGTGTGTTTGTTTGAACGCGAACTACCAGTTGAATTTAAGTGTTTTTGCATTTGATTGCATGTTTCTTGAGAAATGATATAAGATATATACAGTATCACGTAGTTACCTTTACGTACCAACCCAGACTAGGGCCCTTTCTCTCTCTCTAATAATGGTAATGAAATGCGATAGGGTGTGTCGGGGAAACAAGTAATTGGACGTGGATAAAATCCCAGACAGAAATTTATATAAACTTTTAAAAGCTTGGCATAGGGTTGAAAATTTCAGGGAAAAAAAAACAAGTCTAGCATATTTTTTTCTCCAGTTTCAACCCCAAAAAATTAATCCCATAAACATTTAAGTGGTTACACTAATAACATTAAAAATCCCCCACCTGGGGATGGGTGGCAATAAGTTTAAAAGGGTGCTTCCACTCTACTTCCTTTAAAAGTTTTACTTAGCTAAATGTCGACGGTTTTCCGATTTAAGTAGGGAGGTAACCAAAAGTTTTACTTTAGTGGTTTAAACAGTTAAAGTAATATTACCTGTCTGCACTTAGGTACGGGCGAGAGCAGGTCAAGCCACCCGAAACTGTAAAAAATTGCCAATCAACCCTGAGCCTTAATGCTTTACCAATAAAGTTGAAAATTTAATAAAGAAATTTGAAAAATTGTAGTAGCTTGATATGCTGTCGTTTGTACCTACATCGTACTGCAATAGATCGTTAAGAAATACTTAATTACTTGTAACTTTGGCAAATTATTATAAAGAAAGAATGAATTGCTTTATATGCTGTAATTGTGACGCAAAAAAATACAAAAAAAAATATATATAAGTCTTTAAAAAAAAAGAAAATATACAAAATGGTTGAGGGAAACATTTGTTAAACCCACGAAAATCGGATATCGCTCAGCATTACGCTGCGACATTATGCTGTATTCTTAGATTAATTCATCATCATCTCAGCGTTAATGCCAGTCGCATCCGAAGCTTTTTCTGCTTTGGACTCTGGGGTCCGCTTTACCAGTCTAACTACTGATTTTGGATAAACGTCGATGTTTTTCGTATTCTTAGATTATTAACCATTTAGATTTTAGATAAAGGCGTACCAAAGTGGTAACTTTTTTATTTGATTTCATAGAGTTATAAATCGGTCATCGCAACATGTCTTTACTTTCATACTTCTGTATATTGGTTACCTCAGTAGTGACCCCTCTAATCCCGTTTTTATGGGGAAAAAATAATAAATACATCGTCATCGTCTGTATATATCCCAATTTATTTTAGTGTCTCCAGGTTCTTGTCTCTTGCAAAATTATAAAACGCTTCATTTGTCAACCATACCATAACCCAAATAAAATAAATATACATATGTAGTTTAAAAAAACTAAAAAAATACGCTTTCAAAGTAATCGAATATTTTTTTTATAGTATTGTATTGTCATCGTTCCTTGACCCCTGTGCAAATTGTCAAGTTAATCAGACTCGTAGAAGTAGCTGAAAATGAAGTTAAAATATTCCGTTACATACATATGTAGCGGTACCAACAAACGCCACAAATAAACAACGCGTCATACTGACGTGACACGAATTCTACATCTCGCAAGCAGAGTTTACCGTGCAATTAGCATACATACAACGTCCCAAATTCAACAATTGGGAAAGACGTGCCCGCCAGACACAACACCCGTCTGGTCGGAGGATCCTCCCTTTTCTATGGAGGATGAGTCAACTTTACTCCCTGTTCTTCATACCTCTATACCTACATATAGGAGAACTTACCAAAACCGTGCTAAAAAATGTGTTCCCTCTGACATTTAAAATTTAAATTCTACCATTAAGAGCTGAGTTCCTAAAATAGAATCTTTCACAGCGGACGAGCAAGGCTACAAACAATAGCATATTATTTAAACTTTAACTAAGTTGAGTACTAAAAGGTTTTCTTTGAATAACCAGTGTTTCAATGGAATTAACCATCCAATTCAAAAGGTCTGTTGAATATTAAAGTTAATATTGCGTGGGAAGTCTTTGGAGTGTTCATTGTCGGATGCTATTAGTGTTTCTCTTTTGTCTAGGTATACTGTCTTACTCCTACGCAAAGGCCTCTTCAAAGAACTCTTCCCGCGCCACGCCTACCCAGCCCTCGCGGTAAGCATTTAGATCGTTTCACCATCATTTTCTGGGACGCCCCAGCCTCGGCTGTGTCGTCCATCTTCAGACCCCGATTCCGTGGAGGCCTTTGCACAACGATCATCGTGCATATAGCTGATGTGACCCGTCTAATCCCATTTGAGCCTGGCAGCCTTTTTCCTACATCCATTTGCATCTGCCCTTTAGAACGTAGCGTGGTGTTCCGAATTCTGTGCTGCCTTTTAATAACCTAATTGCTGCGCTCCATCCTGTGGCTCGGTGAGGCACAGATTTTACACTAATTTTACACTAAAATTATATCAACTGCGGTCCAAAAGATCCCAAAAATATATTAAAAATATGATAATTAAAGCAAAAATATGATAAATATGATAATTAAAGTACGTAAGTAAAGCAATCTTGACAAAATATAACAATTTTACTAGCATATCTATAAAAGCTTATATGTTCACGTGTGTTTATTTGTTTGGCTGTCCTGTTGGTCTCGTAGAGATCCTGGATCAGACACATGGAGTTTGGATGTCGGCCGTTTTACACCCCTATGCTTTGGGCCTTGGGGGAGGCCTTTGTCCAGCATTGCACATCTATAGGCTGAAGAAGAAGAAGAAGATGCCTCGGAAAGCACATACAGCCGTTGGTCCTGTGTCTGACCTCTCTCCAGCGTCGGAGTATGAGATTAAAGGACCAGAGAGTGTATATGCGCACTCTTGTAACACCATAACATCCCGACCAATCTTCGATACGGTCACTGAACTCGGTTGGAAAGTTTATTATTTAATCCAACCAACGACTTTTAATATCCTTCTTCTAAAAACGAAGAGTGCCATATGTTTGACAAAAACGCTTTTAAAAAAAAAGGTTTTTTTTTCTAAATAAAATTCGTTGGTGGATATTTTTTTATTATTATTTGGCTTTTTATTATTATTTAAACATACTCAATGTTTGAATTTGAATTATCTTACAACGACAATTTATCCAATGACTACTAAACATTATTAGGTATACCATACTCGTCCTTTATACCGCGTACATCGAGGGACTGAAAATATTTGCCAGCGGCGGTGTTTCATTCTGACTACAATTTAAGTCTCTTCAAGGCTACAGTGAATAGGCTCTTAATAAATTAGCGCGCTTTACCATCTACGATTGCATCACGGCTTACCATCAGGCGAGATTGCAGTCAAGCACTAGTTTATAATATGAAAAAGAATTGATTTTTTAATACACATCACACAATTAAAATTTCACGGCCATATTTCTCCATTCCGCGTGCCCATTTCACTGGCCGCGAAAATTACAGGGTTTAATACATCGCGTGTCGGCGCTGAACTCCTTGAGTTACTAAACTTATTGACGGTTATTTTGAAAAAATATTTATTGCGTAGGTACTTTCAGTTTAACTTTGCTATTAGATTGCAAACTTGTTTTTGTTGTCATTTTTAACCGTCTTCAAAAAGGAGGAGGTTACTCAATTCGACTGTATATACATATGCTTTCTTTTTTTATGTTTGTTCGCGCATAACTTCGTCGTTTATGAACAGATTTTGATAATTCTTTTTCTGTAGGAAAGAAGACGTTCCAAGGTGGTCCCGTGATAAGGATATCAGGGTTTGATGGTGGAAGACCAGAGAAAAAAAGGGGAGCTTTCAAAAATTGCAGGGGCGACTAGTGTATTTCTTAGCATTTTCATTAAGTATTATAAAGCACTAAAATTTAATAAAGGTCTGTAGTAGATCTGATGATGGAGCCGGGAGACAGTCGAAGGAACTCCTCAACAATTAATTCATAATTCCTCGATTAATTTGTATTGATAAGAACTTTACATCTAGATGGGTTGTGACTGTCATAAGAGCTCTGATGATGAAGACAAAGGCCAGTTCCGGAAACTCCTCAACGCTTTACAGTAGCTACTTTGTGGTTGGACTTCATTCATTTATATTGATGAGACCTTTACACCCATTGGGTTAAAATAATGGTCTGCAGTAAATTTGATGATGAAGACCATACCATAGGCAGTTGAGGGAATACTTATGGGTAAAAATTTAAGTAAACAAAATTACGTCGTTTCCCAACTATATTTGCGTCAGCTTCCAGTCTGACCGGATGCAACTGAAAACATAGTACTTTTAACAACTAAAAAGTGTAAAATAAAAACTTTTTTACAAAAAAACAACCGACTTCCAAAAACCACTACAAAGTGAAAAATAACTAATTTCGGAAGTCGGTGTCAAAAAACGAATATACAAAACCAAAGACACCGACTTCCGAAATTAGTTATTTTTGACTTTGTAGTGGTTTTTGGAAGTCGGTTGTTTTTTGTAAAAAAGTTGCTTTGACAATTTATTGGAAGGTCTATGTTTTTTAATTGAAGTTTAAAGATTATAAAACGGAACTAAAAAAAACTGTAATACTCTGAAGAATTATTTTCAAAATAAACAGCTGTTAAGCAATAGTTGATGGTTTAGCGCACTGTTTTATTGAGAGCTTTATTCACTATAGCCTTGAAAATACTTAAATTGTAAACGGACGGGAAAACCGCCGCAGGCAAATTGTTTCAGTCTTTTAATGTACGCGGTATCATAGACGAGGCGAAACGTTTCAGGTGAGTAAATGTAAATACATGTTTTTTAGTTCTTCATGCTCTAACGGCTGGACCACTTGTGATGAGTTGAGTAAGGACGTAGTTTATAAAGAGGATTAAGAGCGGACTCTAGTGCCGAGGAATTTGGAAAATAGGTATTTGAAGAAAATATTGCCGACGCGCTGCTTCCAACCTCTCCCGGTAAAGTGCGAAATGGACAGTTGCAGCACAGGCTGATTTTACCTACAAAAGGTTGACCAAAACACGTTTCGTATTCTGCTGTTTACAAAACACGACAGATCTCAATTATTTTGATATCAAAATTTAGAGGAAAAGTATCACGATAAAAATGGGCTATTTTTCGTGATTTTGAAGCATCGTATTTCTTTTATTAATAAATTAAGGTTCGGAAAAAATCAAATGATAGGGGCACATGTGTTTCTATCATTTGATTTTTTGCTCTACAATTTTACACCGTGATTGTATAATCACAGTGTAAAATTGTTGCTTTAAAAACATTATCCCCGAAGAAAACAGCGGAATACGTTTGTATAGAGAAAGCACCACTAGAGTTCCCTCTTAACACGTACGATATTTTCTATTCCGATATTCCCATGGAGTCAAAACTTATGCGAGTGAAACCATGGGGCGCAACTAGTCTTTTGATAAGGCATAAAAATCTCTTCTCTCCCAGTCTTGATCGTATCTTCTTCAAATCTTTCCGACAAGTTTAATTGTCATGGACCCATCGTTTATTATTGCAAATTTTTTTGATCCTTCAATCCCATTACAAGAGGTAAGCCCCTCACACGATAGCCATAAAAATCAAAGCGCACACATCGATAAAATAAAGTCATAAAACAAAAATATACAGAACACAATCGGATAGACGAAAGAACCGTTCGCACTAAAAGTACCGTGAAGAGCACTAAAAAGTGTCGGCATCGTAACGAGACCTTTAACTGGAGTTAAACCGTGGTACCAAGGTAAAACTTGACGTGAGAGGCAGTCATAAAAATGGTGGGAATGCAAGGGAAGAACTAATAGCGGTTTTAAGAAATGAATTAACAACGGTAATGAAAGAAATTAAACTTATTTACTGCGATTTGAACAGATATACATTTAAAATAAAAACATTTTTATAAACAAAAAGTAAAATAAATCGGAAATTCCTATGCGAGACTAAAGGCATATTTAGAGCATAATGCTTCGACATTTAAACAAAAAAATGTCCCAGCTCTGGTATTCTGATATGTCGCGGGCAATAACAGTAATCAATAAATAATAAATAATAATAAAATATAATAATTTCATTTAATTCACGCGAGACGCAGGTAACCTTATTACTTGTCTATACCTTGAGTATGAAACTGCCACTCTATCATTAAGCTCATTAGTTTCTGAAGCTGCATACTTCAAATAAATTGTAAAAAGTTATATTTACTACCTTTTTGTAAATAAAACAGCAGATTTGTTAAAAAATTAAGACTTAAGTACTCGAACTAAAAGTAGGGAACGTATCTTACTTAGCCCTCAAAAGTCCAATGCTTCGAGATCGCCTTCGGGTTGTGGAGGTCAGACGGCAGTCGCTTCACGGTAAATATCGAAGTTTAGCCAAAATCAGCAGTTAGACTAGTAAAGCGGACGCCGGACTCCAAAGCTAAGAAAGCTTCGGATGCCACTGGCATTAATGCTGAGATGATGATGATGGTGGTGATTATAAACGTGAAAGATTGTATGAATGAATGTCAACCTTTCACACAAAATTACTGAACGAATTACGGATGTTTGGCCCACAGATAAATATTTTACGATATTCCCAAGAGAACGAAACATATACAAATAAAACCACGGGGCGCAACTAGTTTTGCATACGGCAGATTGAAAAGTATACGTAGTACTCGTTTAAAAAAATAAACCCTGTATAGGTAGATATTGTGATTTATATAGTATAGTTGTAGTATTTGTAGGTAGTATACAAGTAGGTAGTTGCTACGAGCAGGCAATCGACCGGCGAAAGCGGTGGCTTGAATGACAATTAACAATCATAAAATATAAATAATAGTGAGGATGGGTACCTGCAGGAAAACCATTACTACGGTTTTGTAGGCTTACTTAGTTTTAATTTATATTATCGCTATGATGTGAATTTCTAATATATAAGAAAACCTATTAGAGAATGATGATGTCAAAACTATGGGGTTTATTCATAAACGCTGCTTAAAGTTAGTAGTAACCATATATTTTGACGTTTGTACGTCATGTAACTTGAATCATCGTTTATGAATAAACCCCATAGTTTCCTGGCTCATAGTTTGTTTGAAGTGAACTGTTATTATACCTATTCTACTAAATGATGTCGAATATTTGATGTTTTCAGGATGTTGTTGAAATTATCACGGCAGGTTTGACAGAAAAGCTAAATTGAGTGTCACAGCTCTGCTCCACATCCCGCTATGACCAATAGGTCATAGCGGGATGTTTTATAGCCTGTATCCTTTCTCAGGCTCTAGACTATCTTCAACAATAACAATCTTAATGTCTTACATTATCTTTCGTCCTTGTAACTCTATAAATGCTTTTTAATTAATCATTTACTTATTATTACTCTTCAACGCATATTATATTAAAAAAGATACAAATATTAATTAGTAAAAAAAAAATATTATGTTTATAGGACTTTTTAAAATATTCACTATCAGTTGTGCCACGCGGTTTCACCCGCGTAAGCTTCTAACCGAAAGAGCTCAGTTGATATAAAATAAGCGCCTGTTAAAATAATGGGAGCAATATGTACGTCCGCGTTTGCTCCCGTTTCCGCAACATTTTTTGTTCCTGCTCTGCTCCTATTGGTCATAGCGGGATGTTTTATAGCCTATGTCCTTTCTCAGGCTCTAGACTATCTGTGTACCAAATTTCATTACAATCGGTTACGCAGTTTTGGCGTGAAAGCCGGACAGACAGAGATACTTTCGCATTTATAATATTAGTATGGATTTATGAGCATTTCTCCAACCTGCCATATTTATTCTTAAACAAAATAAAATTCATGCATTTAAGGGGTAAATATTGTCTAAATTACCCCCACGACATTAACCAATCCAATCTTCCCGCATCCCATCCATCGTTATATGTATATTCAGCATCCCGCTTCATCCTGTACCTTGCCCCATCCCGAGAGGGTGTCACCCTATCTGTCCTGCCCTTGATTTAATACCACGATAAATCAAGCGAAAGTAACGGATGGGCTGCTCGTCTGGTTACCCGCTTTACTTCGTAAGTTAATTGCGTCATTACCCTTTTTCATTTGCTGTTTGCATGACCTTGAACGTGTTTCCAGGTGTTTTTGTATCGTACCAGAAATTGAATCCACTGTTGGACTTATATTCAGCATAACTTGACATTATATAATATGTAGATAATACATTACATTGCGGATGAAAATAACACTTACACACAAACTTACCATCGTCATTCTCTACATTTTAATCAATTTGTGCTCATCATCATCATCATCATCAACCTTTTATCGTCCCACTGCTGGGCACAGGTCTCCTCTCATAGAGAGAAGGATTGAGCGTAGTCACCACGCTTGCTCAATGCGGGTTGGCGATTTCAGACTAACTTAGAAAAGTTATATTGGTACTTACCTGACCTGGAATCGAACCCGCACACTCATACTTGGGAGGTGGTCGGCTCAACAATATCTTTTTCTGCCCTATTTCTCTTTTAATCGTCAGTTCCGTAGTCAGAAACTAATTCAGCTATCAAAATTCAAACAGCAGGATTTTTAATAATAAATCCGTGTTTCGTTTATAATAATTTAATCTATCTATAATTTTATTTATAATAATTTAATCTATAAATGACAACAAAGTCCTTGATAAATCATTCACTGTTCATGCCCCTCGTTTGTGGAATGCATTGCCAATTGAAATAAAACGTGCGCAGTCGTTGCAAGAATTCAAGAGACTTGTGAAGGAACACTACTTGTCGTTATGATCTTCGTCCAACAAACACTTTTTCGCTAATTTATTTGTTAACTTGTTCTGTTCAGTATCTATGTATTTATTTATGTATATGTATGTATTTGTGTATCTATCTTATTATAATAATATTTGCACCAATGACAGTCCCATTTGTGGTTCTGAAAAATCTGTCCATTCCTTGGTTGCCTGGAAGAGATGGCATTAGCGATAAGGCCGCCCATTGTATGTTTTTTTTGTGTTGATTGTTTTGTTTGATATTTGATGTACAATAAAGAATATATAAATAAATAAATAAAGGTCCAATGGTTAGTAACTTATCTACTAAGGGTTAGTAATACTAATCAAGACTGCCGCACAAGCAATGCTTTAGCACTGGCGCATCAAACTTATCGGCCATGGTTTGTAGGATGCTGTTAGCGCTGGTCCTAGCTCTACCTAGCAACGAGGCCGCCTTCTTCCTCAATGTTTATATTAAAGTATACAATCATAATTATGTACCTAAACATTGTTTTGAAAAATCTCGAATGTTTTCCTCATTACTTGTCTTTATCTTTAGATCTTTACATGGATCAATATAAAACTGTTACACACACACACACACACACACACACACACACACACACACACACACACACACACACACACACACACACACACACACACACACACACACACACACTAAAGATTATTAGACATTGTTTAAAACTGGGAGCAGATTTTTATGAGATCTTCAACCATCACACCAAAGGATTATTATGGCCCAATTCTTTCCGAAGCCTTTGCCCCAGCAGTGAGCACATTAAATGATTAAATTAAAGAATCAAATTCTGCTAACTAAACAGACTGATTTGTCGCTGGGGAACTTACTACGCCATTTTGTTTTCCTAGCTAAACCATAAGTAAGTAGTGAACGAGCTTTTAGGGAGCGTTACAAATGCTAATTCTAAACATAAATGTATTTCTTTATATTTAAATTTTAAGCATATATGGGCTGATTTTTCTAACGCCAGATAATAATATCGAGGGCCAGGAATCATTTTTAATTCTTGGCTTTTCTTCTATACAAAAACTGTCAGGCGTCAATCATATATCTAAAGATGGAAAATTCAACCCTAAATAAAATATTTTAATTAAAAACTTTATCTTGAGGAATTTGAATCGTTGGCTGTAAAAATTGAGCTTGAAGCATATACCACAATTTAATACACTAAAAATACCGATATCATCAATAACATAATTGCTTATTATCAGCCCCATTATTCATAAACGTTACTTGAAAGTTAACTAGTGATTGGCGATTCTTTAACCACACATTTTTTACCTTTTAACGTCACTTAACTTTAATCATCCTTTATAAAGAAACACCACAGAGTTTAAGAGGCTTATTCACAAACGATGATTAAAGTTAAATGGCGTGAAAACGTCTATAATGTATGTTTAAACAATCGCTAATCACTAGTTAACTTTAAGCAGCGTTAAATAAGGGGGAATGTATTTATAATTTTTAAGATTTTTTTTTATATTTGTTTTAACATTTTTTGTTTCTTTTGTCAAAGATGGTGGAGTGTTGAGGTCTGACAGAACGACAGAACGTCAGAACAGAAATAGTGCAAGTCTAACAAGTTGCGGCTGACTTCAAACGGAGCGTCTGACAGTCTAACTTCAGTAACCAATCTTGTGGAGACATCGATATCTTAAGGTTAGAACAACCTTTTTATTTTGTGATCTCTAGATCTTGATGACAAAAAGAGTTTCTGAATTATTTTACTTTTGATCGCCAATCTGTGCTTGAGTAAGAGTCAGTACCTACCTACATATGCAGGTGTAGTTAGCAACTTAAAAATAACTTATAATAATAAATAAAACATCACTTTATTGATACAGGAAACCTCAATAGGAAATAAGTACAATTCATATATTTTTGGAAAATGAAGGTTGTACAAATAGTGAAAAATCCTGCCTCCTAAACTAACTGGGGAGTTTAGGAGGCAGGATTTTTATTTAGGATTTTTATTTAGGATTATTTAGGAGAAGGACCCTGTGACTTAGGAGTCAGTGTTCTATTGTAGCTTAGTGAACAATAAAGACCTTATTACAATGTGTGTGTGTGCTAGCAAAACCTATAGTACTTTTATTTTTTATTTTATTTTATTTAATTAGGGACAATAAACAGCTACAATATAAATGCACACACAGAAAAGATAATTAATAATATTAACAATATTGTAGCCCACTACATTATCCACATATTAACAAAAAGATATGATAATGAGTGCCACTAAGAAGTATCTTATTACTTCTCTTATTAATTAAATAAATAAATAATCAAAAATATTAATAACATCATGCAAAATAGAAAAAGAATAGAAAATCCAACTCGATTGCTTGGCAATTAGAGAATAATTAAAAATAATTAAACATAAAACAAATAAATGAGAAATAAAGTCTAGCTTAACTTACATACCTAATAACATTCTTATGATTATCAGTAATAATATTCATAACATTACATTTAAATTTAAATTTTGAGCACACAAAGATATCAATTGTTACAAAATTACAATTATAAGATTCAACTATACGACGGATGGGGCAGCGCAACCCAGAATTACTTCGACAGCCTTTGACAGCAAATAAGGCATCTGCTCGGGTACTACGCATGTTAACAGTACATGGGACTAGATAATACAATTTTCTTGTGAGATCGATACAATCAAAACCTCCACGAACAATACCATGCAATATAGTAGCTAATGTTTATCTGATTTAAACCTATAAATAAACTTAACCTAAAATGTATTGATTGTAATATGTGACTATAATTATGTGTAAGAGACATAGTGTGTAACTATTGTCTAACATTATATAACTAACAAAAAAAAAACTGTTTATCTTACATAACTTATTACATTTAATAAAACCCTTGCGAATTCACTCAACGAGCACGAAGATATATCCAGTCTCGTGGTCTTCTTTCAAAACACAGATGATTCAGGTGAATGGTGTCTTCGCTTGTAGATAGGTTCTGGCCACCGACACGTTTAGTAGTAGTGGGTGTCGCTGCCTCCATCCGTATTTAAATATAAGCTGTTGACTGCAGCTGCAATTGCTCCTGCCGTTAATGCGTTTTAAAGCATACTAAATTCAAATTAAAAATCGTCTTACATCGATAAAAGTCTGTTTCGGTCTGGTACTGTTTAGTTTATTTGGTCAAATTGCCCCACTTTCGTCTCATCCGCCTCTCGCGTGCCCAATTTTGCGTTGAAGTCCCCCGCGATAACAATCTAGTGGGTTTCGGAGGTATATATGGTTCTACTTATATCCTCATACATAACCTCCACCTCATCGTCGGAGTGTTTGGATGTTGGAGCGTAGACCTGTATAACGTTTAACGAATATCGTTTGATTATTCT